>JACEFZ010015380.1:242500-270000 GCA_014155875.1 Cepaea nemoralis
AACTAATGAACGTAAGGTGTTCCTAGTAAATCACACACAGCCAAATCATGCTAGGGTTAACTGTGACGTCCTGTAAGGACAGGCAACTGACTTTTTAATGTTTTAAATTGTCTTCATTTGTTCATGTCGTTTATTTCTCATTCCCCTTTCTTGGTATTTTCTCGTTTAATTCATCTCCATTTTGTGAACATCATCCTACGTGGGTATCTTCTTCAGGCCTCCTATCCAACTATATATAGTGGGACGGACCGCGTATAAACAAAGAAAGAAATCAAATAACTGAACTTTGAACCATCAACGTTGTCATCTCGCTTTGATGAATAGGAGCCCATACATTGATGACGTCAATGTACTGTTATTAATGTCACATACGGGTATTTCAAGACCAATAACCTCTGACAGGTGAAGATAACTGGTCTCTTATCACTCATGGTTGAAATATATACCACACTAAACGCAGGCGTATCTGTGAAGACAGTACCCTGTTATCTGTTTGTTATCTATTTATTATCAGCATTATGTGAAAGATTGTTTCAATATATAATGGTGTTTGTTAAAGGATTCATCGAGCACTTCATTGTCCAGCTTCCCACAGTCACGGATACCTAGACTAGATTCTTTCATGGACTGCTCACTGATTTCCCCTCGGCAAAATAAACGCGAGGTCTTCACACATACGAAATTGCTACTCTCATTGACTTGTACAATCTAGTGCAGAAGAGGAAGCCATTTGACAATCTGGCATATGGAAAACAAACAGTAATTTTACTCATTAAGTCCACTCAGTACCAACCGCTTCGTAAAATTCGAGCTAGGGGCTAAATGATGCTAGTCTCTTCCGTCGAAAACTCTGTCAAATGTTTCGACAAGTCAACACTGTAATTGATATCACAAACTGCAACAATCAACTGCTCTACAAAACTCTAGCTAGGGACTAATGAAGCTAGTCTCTCTTTCAAACTCTTTATCAAATGTTTCGACAAGTCAGCATTATCATAGATACCACAAACTGCAACATTCAGAGTATCAATATAGGAAGCTGACTTGATTGGCTGGTGGACCTCTACAGTAAAATGATTTACTCGCACAATGTTATCGAAAACAAGTGGTTAATGCTGCAGAGCCCAAACTGTAATCAGAAAAAGCAAAAACTATCACTGGGAAGCTCGACGAATGGAGAGACACTTGTGTTCAATGGTAAAAACTGCGGTCGAACGTTCGCCTGTATATTTGTGTGTGTTTGTTGTTTCGTTGCGCCATTAGTAAAGTATTGGGGTTCTTCGCAGATGAGGACCGAGCACGTATCCTCATAGTACCTAGTGCTATGATGTCGGTACTTGACTCAACTCAAGTCCACTCAAATCTTTCTTTTATTGAGCTTCCTACTCATATGTTTCGTGTTTATTCTAATATCAGCATGTTCTAAACACTGCTGAAACTTCAATCTCAGTTTCTTCCATTACACTAAGACAAATGAGAACCGGTAATCACTTGAAAGGTGGACCATGAAGTTACGAAATCGAGTGAGAAGGAAAAATAAGAATTGACGTCATAACACCACGGACAAGCTAATGCGTACTCAGTCTCCTCCAGTGGAAATTGACTGAATTCTGCTTGTCTTTTGTGAGCTGGTTGACTACATGTGGTAACCATTCTCCCTGCATTCGTTACGACCGGTGCTCCACTTCACCACCCACTCCAACGGCGGACTTCGTGACGATTCATGATTCAACGGGAGTTGTGATAATGTGTACCCAGCTGTCGTTTTTTAGCCTGCAGTATATACCTGACAAGGACCATCCCATGACGGCAATATTGCGTATATAGCCAACTCCGTAGCTGTGTCATTAAACAAATATTAATGTGTGTAGCGTTTCTATACATTTCTTTTTCGTATTTAGAGCATACAGACAGAAAACACACAGCTCCAAGCTTGAAACTAATCTGTGATTTCGTTAGCTATACCAAGCGTCGACGTGGTCGCTGATGGCGAAGTAAATGGTTCAACCACTACCATCCTCTCCCCACAATAACATTAAGTTGGATTTCAACCAACGTTGACTTCTTGTTCAGAAAGTAATGGCAAACTACTGAAGGTAAAAATGTCTAAAACATCGACCTGGGGTTGGGTTTGATCGTAACATGTGAGTCAGTCAATAGCTGTAGAGTTATTGAATTTGTTACTTTCAAATTGTTTTTCGATGTTCTATATTCTTCTGTGATGTGTATGTGTGTATGGAAGTAGGTAGGTAGGTAGGTAGGTTGGTAGGTAAGTCGGGAGGGAGGTAGCAGGCGGGCAGATATGTAGGTAGGTGGGTAGGTGGATGGGTCTGTGGATGGGACCAGTGGGCGGGTAGGTAGGTAGGTCAGTGGTTGGGTAGGTTAGTAGGTGGGTGAGTGGGTGGGTTGGTAGGTAAGTAGGTAGATCGGTTGGTGAGTATGTAAGTATCTAGATCGGTAGGTAGGTAATAAGGTAAGTATTAGGTAAGTAGGTAGGCAGGCAAGAATATGGAACTATGTGGAAGAAAACCATAACTATATAGAGACTAATGTGTTGCCGTAATGGTTTCCACATTTTAATGTTCTAAGCTAATATGGGTATCAGAAAATGCCTTAGAAAGTAAAGGCGGCGGGCAAGACACCTGCCACATCAGCCACCTAGTGCCGTTTGGTCTCTAAAATTATGGATCCACTTCCACATGTCCAATAAACCTTGGGCATGTGAAAGGAACCTTCACATAATTTGTGCGCGCTAGCGTGTGTGTGAGTGCGCGCGCGCGAATGAAGGCTAAGTACATAAGTCCCTACTAGCTTTGCTTTGCCTTTTAGTCTAAGGTATATATGTCGGAGACACAAGAAACAACAATTCAAACAATCGAGGCCTGAAGCCCACATCTGTGAACATAACTGCGCTGGCCTGACAGTCGAGCCCGGCCGTTGAGAGCGCCTGCCGTTTAACCGTGGCATCTGTCGTGTCCCGAGGCACCACCACAGCCACTGTCACAGCAGCAGCATCCAGGGCCCACCAGCGACAGCAACAATTTATCCCGGGCAATAACAATTATCGTCTGGGTTCCTCATTACGCCCAAGGGTTAATGAACGCAACAACAAAATCTCCACTTCTTCAAGGGAGTTGTTTTAACGAGGACCTTCCACCAGCATTGTTTGTTGTCTTTTGAATGTCTCTGTAATGCAGCATCAAACGGTTCTGTTTTTAACACGAAGTGGTTTGACTTTTGTGGCTAGGGTAACCGGTTACAAACTAAGTAGCCTCACTGTACGGGGGGATATGGATTTTTGTGTGTCTATCTTGAGACGTGTAAGGAAACCAGTCATCAAATTCGAACACAGATCTTTTGTAGTAATGTCTATAGTAATTCTTTGCCATACATCGATGCAGAGAATTTCATCTTCTTGGCTTTCTTCTTGGTCTGATGTACAGTCAGAGCGAGAGACAGACGGTGTTGGAGATCCATTGCAGCCAATATTCATTGTGAAGAGGGCACCTGATTGATTTATTGGCTTTTATATCTGTCCTATAGCGATCGTTTCATGTCTGTCTGTCTGTCTGTCTGTCTGTCTGTCTGTCTGTCTGTCTGTCTGTCTGTCTGTCTGTCTGTCTGTCTGTCTGTCTGTGTTTCTATAATATTATTATGTTGTATAACCTTTGCAGAAGGTTGCAATCAACCCCAATCTCAAATTTATTTTTTAGGCAATTGTACGTTCAGCACTTTGCCATTGCTTTCTTGAAACGACCGGTAGAGAGACTGAACATCCATCCCACCGGAAGTTAAAGAGCAAGTGCATTAAAATCAGCAATTACGTAGACCTCTCTATCAATATGATATATATATATATATTCACACGGCACTTAAGTGTTTGAAACAAACTGCGGTAGTGCAAGTGGCCAAAAAATAGATAACATCTTCAAACTTCTGAGAACGCAAGTGGACTCAATGATCTGTGACTTACAGTGCTAATGACGTCACTGTTGTACCAAGGAGGGCCAGCAGAGTGCGGCGACTGGGTGGGTTGTACCGATACCTTGCCGTCTTGACAGGCGATAGTTATTGTGCTTCAAAATAAATGGTGTAATATTCTCTCCACAGCGCACAACCTCGATTGAATTATAGAGAATATGTGTTGCCCATCGAGTGTTATTCTTCTCTCCGCCTGCCTAGTTTACTCCAGAGGAAAGGTAACACCAATAAGTCAAACAAGATAAGCTGCAGAAGTTGCCGGATCAGCAAAGCAATGCACTAAATGTCCGCTTGTCGGAGCTTCGATCCTAGACCGGTTGCCGAGCAAGTCTTAGGCCCTGGTTTATCCTGCTATGAAGTTTAGTCTTTAGGATGACATTTTCTCATTCTGGGGTCTTGATGCCCATGAACATTAAGGTAATGTGATGGCTTTCC
This sequence comes from Cepaea nemoralis, assembly GCA_014155875.1. Lineage (NCBI taxonomy): Eukaryota > Metazoa > Mollusca > Gastropoda > Stylommatophora > Helicidae > Cepaea > Cepaea nemoralis. The sequence goes on from JACEFZ010015380.1 coordinate 246,917, forward strand.
ACTAACTCCCGTATCAACATTATAAATCTGATTGTAATAACTATACAATAAATTGTACATTTTCTCATTATTGGTCACAGGACTGCTACGAAATACGACATACATTGTGTGCCCAGGAATCTTTGAGATGGCCATCGCAGACGCGTGAACCCCAGTTATATCGTACCTATCATATTAACTGTGCAGAAATCCTAGAAGCAGTGTGAGGTCCTTTGATACTCTAAAAGTTATTTACAAAATCAACCCAGACCTCTTTTAAAAGATGCTGGAAATCATCGTGTGTACATGACCTCTTTTGAACTGATTCAGTGTCGAAGATAATGTATCGTTAAATGTGATGTCTCATTTGGACAGAAGGACGATGTATCTCCATACTAGGAGCATGTTGTTATTTATTTTGTTTTGTCGGTATTTTCAGCAAATATAATGTTTAGTGAATGGACAATTACATTATAATACTTGTCCATTTGAATGTGCACTATGTCTGGCTAAAACCTAATTTTTTTTTCTTTGGCACTGAATCAGTTAACAGCGTAGTATTTATGAAAACTAATCTTTATAGTCCGTTGAATTAAATTCGGTTTTGGTGGAACTAAATCATAATGGCACAGTTTCTGTAAATGCATGGAGCAATAATCCAGTCGCATACATAATTGTGATTTCGGTGAGTTTTCAAGATACTAAAGCTCATATGAAACAATGCACCCGTGTATGAAACGTGCACGTGATGAAACAGGATATTGTCAGGTTTTTTAGGCAAGTTGCACATCCGATTAAATTTGCGTCCTTAGTTTCCGCCCCATCCTGGCCATTCTGATTCCCAGATCTGGTGTATTGTCGCGTGTCTAAACGATAATGGAATGTCTAATCTGGAATGTTCTTATACTTGTGGGTTACTATGGTGCCTGACAACGAGTCAACAAAGACGGTGTAGTGATTTTAGGCATCGCAGGTGTTGTGCAGCCAGTCCGCAGTGTGAACAGATGATCGTAAATCGCGTCTTTGCGGTTAAACAGTTGTAAGTTATTTTCAATATATAATGAAATAACAAGGTATATTTAAATCCCGCGAAGACACACAAGAAAAACATACATGCAAATAACTCACTATGATGGCTTTAGTTCAGGGGTAGACATAATAATCATCGTGTGTGTATATGAGAGAGGGGGGGGGGGGGGGTTTGTTTATTTACATATAGTTTTATTTTTCATCTTCTTCTTTCGTACGCTTCAAATTTGTCTATTTCTACAATGTTGTCTATTGTATAAACTTATTGTCTTTTCTTTTAAATTCACTCAGGGTCAATGGAATTTATCCTTCACTGTTTTTTCTCTAGGCCAGAATATTTGCCTAGAAATGTCGTATTTTGGGCAGTTTTGAAGTATGTGATCTGCCAACTGCGGCGCAAAACTAAGTTGGGTTTAAAAATTGAGTTTTCGTCCAGAAAGCAATGGCAAACTACGCAACGAACAATTGGTTAGAAAATAAACCTGGAGTTGACGGCAACACCCTACAAAGTACATGCAATATTTTTATGGACCGCTGTGCGCTGGTTTTTATGCAATGGTATGAGTGCCGGTCGTTGAAAGAGCATTGGCAAACTACTGAACGTAAGCCTTCCAAGAAATCACAAGCAATCAAATAATGATGGGATTGACTGCCACGTCTTGCAAAGAATATGCAACTAGTTTTAACAAAGCATTCCAGTCTTTGCCTTCTCGTGACGTACCCGAAGATTGTCCACATCTGCTGTGAGTAACGAGTAACACCTTTCTCTTATTCTGATCGTGTAGTAACAGTTGGTGGTAGAAGTGAAATACAGATTAGGAGCAAAATGGGAATGGCCAATAATAATTTCAACAACATGAAAACAATATTAACAGATTCAGTGTCAAACAAAACATAGGTTTAGACCAAACAAAAGTGGATGGTGAAAAACTGGGAAGTAGGGATGTGTCACATTTAGAATTAAAAGTTGTTAATATGGTGGCAGACATCTTAAAGTACATATCCAATATAAGGGGTTGCATAAGGGAAAATCCTGTACATAAGCTCATGGCAGATACGGGAAGTCGCTTAATACTATTAATCATCTCATGTCACTTAATTAGTTCATATCTATAGTTAAATAACACATTAAAATGTGTTAGGGCCTGCCATGACGGACAGGTCAAGGGATAATGACCAGAGTTAGGGCCTCCCATGTCTGACAGGTCAGGGATAGCGACCAGACGAAGAGAGACACAAACCTGCAGCCTTATGGGTAAACTGGAGACAGTCAAATGCTGGGGAAAGCAAACTAGAATATGTGCTGTTCGAAGTCGGATGTACTGAGACACAGGCTTGACGAAATGGTGCAACACAAATTCATCAAATTGAGTCACAATACTGTGACCTCAGAACTATACATATTTTGGCGTAGCAAGATTTATAAGAATTTTGCCAGGAAACAACTGATAATTACGGCTCATCTCTATTGCTTTAAATAAATGGACTTTAAAGGTTGAAGTTTCCTAACTGCGCATATGCGGGGATCTGCCGACAGATGGCGCTGCTTCCGGCCCCCCGCAGGGAAGCATGGCGGGAGAGAAGCCATTCGTAATGTGATTGGCTGCATCAGTCGGCCAGCTAAAGGACGGGGCAGTAACTCGGGATGGAGAATGGAGCCTGTCTGTTCTGACATGTCTGCCAATGTTTCCGTATCTGTGTTTATGTACGTTTGTGTGTATGTGTGTGTACGAGAGTCGTTGGAATATCCGAAACACTGTTTAAGATACAAAATAAACTGTAGCGGAAGTAATGCTGGTATATTAACATACGTTAACTGATTCAATGTCACACATAAAAGTAGGTTTGCACCAAATATGGTGCACAATCAAACAAGCGAGCAAGTATTGTAATGTAAATGTCCATGCACTTAGGTACTTAAGATACCGCGAAACGAAATAAATAACACGCTGACTCTAGTATGGTGATATATCATCCTTTTTTTTCCAAATGGGAGTTCACATTTGGCGATATTTTATCCTTCGGCACTTAATCAATTTAATTTTTTTCTTTGTGATATGTAAAAGTAGTTTATATAAAGCTACTCTAACAACGTAGTTTAGATAATGCTCCTCTAACAAAGTAGTTAATATAATGCTACTCAATAAAAGTAGTTTAGATAATGCTATTCTAGCAAAGTACTTAATATAATGCTACTCTAACAAAGTAGTTAATATAATGCTACTCTAACAAGGTAGTTAATATAATGCTACTCTAACAAAGTAGTTAATATAATGCTACTCTAACAAAGTAGTTTAGATAATGCTATTCTAACAAAGTAGTTAATATAATGCTACTCTAACAAAGTAGTTAATATAATGCTACTCTAACAAGGTAGTTAATATAATGCTACTCTAACAAAGTAGTTAATATAATGCTACTCTAACAAAGTAGTTTAGATAATGCTATTCTAACAAAGTAGTTAATATAATGCTACTCTAACAAAGTAGTTAATATAATGCTATTCTAACAAAGTAGTTAATATAATGCTACTCTAACAAAGTAGTTAATATAATGCTACTCTAACAAAGTAGTTAATATAATGCTGCTCTAACAATGTAGTTTAGATAATGCTACTCTAACAGCGTGGTTTAGATAACGCTACTCAAACAGAGTAGTTTATATAATGCTACTCTAACAGAGTAGTTTAGACAATGCTACTCTACCAGAGTAGTTTAGATAATGATACTCTGCCAAAGTAGTTTAGATAATGCTATTCTAACAAACTAGTTAATATAATGTTACTCTAACAAAGTAGTTATCCTAGTCGATAACTATAGCTTTCAATTATTATGTTGTCGAATGCGTCGTCGTCTAGTCTCTACATCTTTCTTCTACCTCTACAAGCGCCAAATAATACACGTGTGTTTATTTTACTCTAGCAAAGGACAAACAAATAAAATTAATGCCTGCGGTAGTCCGCTGATTTAGGGTCGTCTCCACGTGGAAGATTGGTTATTCAAGAAAACAACAAGAATACTTAATTGTAAACAGAAACACGACAAGCAGTAAACAATGCTTTACTTTATGCTTCGTTATATTGTGTTTCTGCGTCCTAATTATTCTTTACGTTCACCCGCTTTCGGTATCGGCTCAGTAGCAGTGACTCCTACTTTCGGTATCGGCTCTGTAGCAGTGACTCCTACTTTCGGTATCAGTTCAGTAGCAGTGACTCCTACTTTCGGTATCGGCTCAGTAGCAGTGACTCCTACTGTCGGTATCAGTTCAGTAGCAGTGACTCCTACTTTGGGTATAGGCTCAGTAGCAGTGACTCCTACTTTCGGTATCAGTTCAGTAGCAGTGACTCCTACTTTCGGTATCGGCACGGTAGCAGTGACTCCTACTGTCGGTATCAGTTCAGTAGCAGTGACTCCTACTTTCGGTATCAGTTCAGTAGCAGTGACTCCTACTTTCGGTATCGGCACGGTAGCAGTGACTCCTACTGTCGGTATCAGTTCAGTAGCAGTGACTCCTACTTTCGGTATCGACTCAGTAGCAGTGACTCCTACTTTCGGTATCAGTTCAGTAGCAGTGACTCCTACTTTCGGTATCGGCACGGTAGCAGTGACTCCTACTGTCGGTATCAGTTCAGTAGCAGTGACTCCTACTTTCGGTATCGGCTCGGTAGCAGTGACTCCTACTTTTGGTATCGGCTCGGTAGCAGTGACTCCTACTTTCGGTACGCTTATGCTCAGGAAGGGGCTAGAGTTCGGCAGTAAAACAAAAATGAACGCCTGTGTGCGTCATATACACCTGTCTGTAAGCCCTTATTTATGTTTTGTCTCTTGGATAGAACAGAAGCCGCAAAATGAAAAAACAACACACAAAAAAACATTAATTGTTCATAAAAAAAGAAATGATGAATCTAACTGTATTCTACAACAGAATTGATGTCAATATCATTATTAGAAAGATACCAGAATTTATGTCAATATCATTATTAGATAGATAAAAGAATTGTCGTCAACATCATTATTAGATAGGTAAAAGAATTGATGTCGATATCATTATTACATCGATATCTGAAATCATGTCAATATCATTATTAGATGGATACCAGAATTGATGTCAATATCATTATTAGATAGATACTAGAATTTATGTCAATATTATTAGTTAGATAAAAGAATTGGTGTTAATATCATTTTAAGATAGATACCAGTATCACTTCATTAACATTCTTGTATAACATAAACAATCAATCTAAATTTCTATTTTATAATAAAAAGCGACTTTCAATTCAAAGATGCGCTAAACTTTATTCTCTTGAACAAAAATTGAATGTTTAAAGCACAATTTTGCAGACACGTACTACAATGTTCGATAATAGAAATAATTGTAGAAACAATGTATTTCCTCAGCAATCATGTGTGTGTTTTATATGTCACACGTTTGAACAACACTCTTGACTGTGTTTTAACTAATTCAATACTGACGGATATTACATCGCCTTATATGACCTCCCATTTAAACAGAAGGACGATATATAGCCATACATAGGTCATGGTGTTATTTGTTTCGTGGCATCTTTCGCAATTTCATTGCCCAATGAACGAACATTTGCATGATAAAACTTGTTCATTTGATTTTATACCATGTGTGGTCAAAACCTAATTTTTCTTTGGTATTGAATCAGTTAAGCGTGAGAGCCAAAATATTATTCATTTCATATGATAAATAACAGTATGATATATGTTTCGTGTGGAATGGCTGTCGTCGCTTCAGAGGTCACAGATTGTGAGAATTGTATGGATATTTTGCCCTGGCCATGCGGGTGTACAGGGGAATGAACAGGCTGATAGGCTAGCAGGGAATGCACCTCTTGGTGGTATCTTGCCTATGGACAAGGGGGAGGTGGTCATGCGCTTGTGGGACCAGGTGGAGAAGGCGGGGGAACAGATTGAGAACACATATGTGGAAAGAATGAGATTGCGGGGTATGGCAGGGGTTCTGGAAAATCTCAAAACTGAGAGGGAGGACCAAGAGAACATTTAATCAGATAGCGGTGGGAATGATTAGTAGTATGAGTCTTCGCTGGCTGTTGAACGAGAGGACTGAGCACGTATGGGAATGTCCTGAGCGCAGTGATGTTGGTTCTTGACTCAACTCAACAACTCAACTCAACTCAACTCAACTCAATTTAACAGTATGCACTTGACGAGATTTGCTGCGAAATATACCAGGCAATAAATCGTGCAACATATTGTCTGTGACGTCTGTGTTTAAGTTTAAATGATTTTGGCTGAAAATTAATTTGAAATCGGAAATTAACTGCATGATTACTATTGTCGCGAACATAAATGGAAGATAAGAATAAAATATATGCTGGGAGTAATAAAAAAAATGAATACCCAGCAGTGATAAGATGGGCTAATTCGACACAAATACACGTTTGCGATGATCACAAGCAAGCAGTTAGACAGTTCATTGGCTAGAGATCTGCCAGCCAGTACCCGAAAGTGGGTCAGAGCGAACAATGTCTCCTGGCGACAACAAAGACTAGGCTCCGACAAGAACATCACGCCGTCCTGACATCCCTGGCCCCTAGGCAAATCCAGACACTTTGGATACAGCATCTACACTTTGATGTCCATTACAACAACTCCAGAAATTACCACGACATCGCCAGCAATATTCTGAAGTGTCTTTATCCCCGTAGCAATCAATGTGGATGCATTAAGACTGCTAGGCGTTTCCAATTTTTGTTACGTCTATCATTCCCAACTCTTATCTCACTAAACTTGAACAGAAATTGTCTTTGTTTTCGTTTTTCCCAATACATTTTTACTGCTTCTTCTTGATTCTTAAGATGTAATAGTTGCCTCGCTTCCGCCTTAAGCTTGAAATCTCATATATTCTGATGTTTAAGATAAGACGCCAATTGTCTCGCTACATACATTTGAAACATAATACAATTGTCTCCCCTTCAGACGTTGGAACTGTATCGTACTTAAGCATAGATGAGCTAGGCATTCTTCAAACTGACAACACGCTGGCTAAATTACGGTAATGCTGAAACAGACGTACGGTACAAGTCGCTTTTCTTGTCGATAATTGCCGATTTCTAGCCAATAAGGATCAGGAATAATGCCCATGGAAATGCGAATTTTGTCATCTGCTAGTTTCCGATAATCATATCGTTGTCGCGGTGTCACTCTTTCCTCTCCCCCTGGCCGGCCCCTGCTCGCCTGCCAGGTAATTGATAGTTACAGCATAAACAGCAAACCAGAGACTGCATGATTATTGCAACATTCAAACTGGAAAGTGCTAGAAGATCTCGGAGACTAGGAAAACGAGCAGGGGCAAAAAACCATCTAAAATGGGTTATTAATATATAGAATAGTCTGTGTGTTCATAATGAGCGAGGGAAATCACTTGTTTTTTTTTTTTTTTTGCGACGTAATGAACATGGCAAGAACTTAAGGAGGTGATAATTGCGGGGTGAACGGGTTAGATAAAGGGTCTCGTTGTTATCATGGAATGACTTCTCACGTATTAACTTTCGAGGTGAGATCAGACAATGATGGAAGTATAACCCGGTGGTAAAGATGAGCAGAGCTTAGTCTCGCTGTCTGCAGCCCGGCGCTAAGAGACAGTTCTAATTGTAACTATACAGTAATCACATGGTACTGTCCCTGGATGTTGATTGGATGCGGCAGTCTGTCTTAGATGTCGACTGCGATCCCAGTAGAAAGAGTGATTTCCAAGCAAATATTACCCATTTCTTCTACGAAGGTTAGTAATTATGCAAAATGAAATGTGTGATTCTTAATAGGAAAGATACTAAATGATAGTCTTAGGGATAAAATCATATTACAGCTTTCATAAAGGCTTACACACACAGAAACACAAAGGCGTGGAGCGTAATTAACGCTCTCCGTCTTGTCCGCTCCATGTGTGGAACATAGTGTCGTCTTTGTTGCTGGTTTCTAATTAGGAACAAAATTGTTTGTAGGATTCTGTTGTTGAAGTGAAGCTCCGGATACATGTTGTTTCCTTTGTTTTACTTTAGCATTGGTTTTCTCCACGGCTGCTCACATTAGATAGATAACACGCGTGGGAGAGGTGGGGAAGAAGGGATATGTCAGAGGAAAACTGGGAAGATGATTGTAGCCTGTATAGACAAGGCGAGGGAAGATGATTGTAGCCTGTACACAGACAAGGCGAGGGAAGACTGAGAGGATGATTGTAGACCGTACACAGACAAGACGAGGGAAGACTGGGGGGATGATTGTAGAATGTACACAGACAAGGCGAGGGAAGACTGGGAAGATCATTGTAGCCTGTACAGACAAGGCGAGGGAAGACTGGGAAGATGATTGTAGCCTGCACAGACAAGGCGAGGGAAGATGATTGTAGTCTGTACACAGACAAGGCGAGGGAAGACAGGGAAGATGATTGTAGCCTGTACAGACACGGCGAGGTAAGACTGGGAAGATGATTTTAGCCTGTACAGACAAGGCGAGGGAAGACTGGGAAGATGATTGTAGCCTGTACAGACAAGGCGAGGTAAGACTGGGAAGATGATTGTAGCCTGTACATACAAGGCGAGGTAAGACTGGGAAGATGATTGTAGCCTGTACAGACAAGGCGAGGGAAGATTGAGAAGATGATTGTAGCCTTACAGACGAGGCTGTAACTGCCGTTACATTGAAGATTCTGATTGAGAGAGTCCGGTGCTCGACTGAACAGGGTTCGTACCAGTCCGCGCTTATATTGGACAGGTGCACAGCCATTAAGATTGACTTGGGCTCCAAGATGGATTCCTAAAACAGCCATTGAGATTGACTTGGGCTCCAAGATGGACTCCTAAAACAGCCATAGAGAATGACTTGGGCTCCAAGATGGACTCCTAAAACAGCCATTGGGATTGACTTGGGCTCCAGGATGGACTCCTAAAACAACCATTGAGATCGACTTCGGCTCCAGGATGGACTCCTACAATGAGTACGAGGAAATGCCTTCGAAAGTAAAGGCGCTGGCGGGACACTGACCACATCACCTCCCCCCCCCCCCCCCAAATTGACAATTGGTCTATAATAATATGAGTCGAACACCATATACCCAACGCGTCTTAACGAATGTGAAGGGGTCTTTTATTTGGTTCTAGCTTATTTCAAGGGTTGTTCCTGAGCTTTAACGCATGTGAAAGGGTCTTTTATTTGGTTCTAGCTTATTTCAAGTGTTGTTTCCTGAGCTTTAATGCATGTGAAAGGGTCTTTTATTTGGTTATAGCTTATTTCAAGTGTTGTTTCCTGAGCTTTAACGCATGTGAAAGGGTCTTTTATTTGGTTCTAGCTTATTTCAAGTGTTGTTTCCTGAACTTTAACGCATGTGAAAGGGTCTTTTATTTGGTTCTAGCTTATTTCAAGTGTTGTTTCCTGAGCTTTAACGCATGTGAAAGGGTCTTTTATTTGGTTCTAGCTTATGTCAAGTGTTGTTTCCTGAACTTTAACGCATGTGAAGGGGTCTTTTATTTGGTTCTAGCTTATTTCAAGTGTTGTTTCCTGAACTTTAACGCATGTGAAGGGGTCTTTTATTTGGTTCTACCTTATTTCAAGTGTTGTTTCCTGAGCTTTAACGCATGTGAAAGGTCTTTTATTTGGTTCTAGCTTATTTCAAGTGATGTTTCCTGAGCTTTAACGCATGTGAAAGGGTCTTTTATTTGGTTCTAGCTTATTTCAAGTGTTGTTTCCTGAGCTTTAACGCATGGGAAAGGGTCTTTTATTTGGTTCTAGCTTATTTCAAGTGTTGTTTCCTGAGCTTTAACGCATGTGAAAGGGTCTTTTATTTGGTTCTAGCCTATTTCCAGTGTTGTTTCCTGAACTTTAACGCATGTGAAGGGGTCTTTATTTGGTTCTAGCTTATTTCAAGGGTTGTGTCCTGAACTTAAACGCATGTGAAGGGGTCTTTTATTTGGTTCTAGCTTATTTCAAGGGTTGTTTCCTGAGCTTTAACGCATGTGAAGGGGTCTTTTATTTGTTTCTAGCTTATTTCAAGGGTTGTTTCCTGAGCTTTAACGCATGTGAAGGGGTCTTTTATTTGGTTCTAGCTTATTTCAAGTGTTGTTTCCTGAGCTTTAACGCATTTGAAAGGGTCTTTTATTTGGTTCTAGCTTATTTCAAGTGTTGTTTCCTGAGCTTTAACGCATGTGAAAGGGTCTTTTATTTGGTTCTAGCTTATTTCAAGTGTTGTTTCCTGAACTTTAACCCATGTGAAAGGGTCTTTTATTTGGTTCTAGCTTATTTCAAGTGTTGTTTCCTGAGCTTTAACGCATGTGAAAGGGTCTTTTATTTGGTTATAGCTTATTTCAAGTGTTGTTTCCTGAGCTTTAACGCATGGGAAAGGGTCTTTTATTTGGTTCTAGCTTATTTCAAGTGTTGTTTCCTGAGCTTTAACGCATGTGAAAGGGTCCTTTATTTGGTTCTAGCTTATTTCAAGTGTTGTTTCCTGAACTTTAACGCATGTGAAGGGGTCTTTTATTTGGTTCTAGCTTATTTCAAGGGTTGTTTCCTGAACTTTAACGCATGTGAAGGGGTCTTTTATTTGGTTATAGCTTATTTCAAGGGTTGTTTCCTGAACTTTAACGCATGTGAAGGGGTCTTTTATTTGGTTCTAGCTTATTTCAAGGGTTGTTTCCTGAACTTTAACGCATGTGAAGGGGTCTTTTATTTGGTTATAGCTTATTTCAAGGGTTGTTTCCTGAACTTTAACGCATGTGAAGGGGTCTTTTATTTGGTTCTAGCTTATTTCAAGGGTTGTTTCCTGAACTTTAACGCATGTGAAAGGGTCTTTTATTTGGTTCTAGCTTATTTCAAGGGATGTTTCCTGAACTTTAACGAATGATGGCTGGGAAATCACGTCATGACAGCGAAGTGAACCAGAATCTACTGAAGGTATACCCATGAACTAACCATTAGGCTACTGTGACCACATCTATGTATAAATGTCCAGGATCCATTGTACGATCTCGCTGTCCTGCCCCTCTTAATCATGCCACTAATGACAGAACGTCGCTAATTACTGATGGCATTTTCTAGTCTCCAGACGACATCTTTTCAAATTGGTCCCGCCAATTATGAACCAGGCGAGACCGTGGAACTAAATGTATTGTGACGTCACAATTAAAATTTCTTCATATTTCATATTTCTTCCGTGTAAATCCACTTGGATCTGACGACTGGTCTTAATAAAATGTTGTATTGAAAGGGGGGGGGGGGGGGGGGGGGGGAATGTCCTAGATTGGACCACGTGAGACCTAAATAGTTCTTTGGACTAATATGCGAAGGCCAACGTTGGCATCTACAGAATGCTTTAATAATGCGTAGAAAGTTGGGGAATTCCTGAATCTAGGACAGAAACTATATTTCAGTATTCATGAAACTAGAATCTCGTGAGTGTTTTATATACTTTCGTTTGGTAAATACAATGTAGGGTTGCATTTTGTAGACAAAGAACAATTGTGTGTGTGAGTGTGCGTGCTGTCTGTATGGGACAGATGTTTGTTTTCAATGAAGAGGTACGTAGTCCTAGTTATCGTTCTGGCTCTTTGGGGAGTGTCCGAAAACCCACACTTCTACAGGATATCAATAGAATTGATCGGATTTGTTGTTGATAACCTTGCTGCTAGGCAGTTCTCATTGAATTACCCTTGTTGCAATTTCTGTTGCTGCTTTTGCTTTGAAAGGTGCAACAAATACTTCAGATCAATCACTTTACAATATCATTAACATTATCATCAAGTGTCTTGCTAGTTGGAGTCGGCGAGCAGGCTTCTTCACGACTGCCGTTCTCCAACATAATTCTTAGTTTCTCTGTTGATATCTTTTCTAGCCATGATGGAATGTTTTATAGAGTCCTCTCTTCTCATTGCTGGATGTGTGTGGGTCGGAGCGGGATGTCTGAGTGGGTGGGGATGTGTGTGTGTGTGGGGGGGGGGGGTATTGTGATCGAGAGATGTGTGGTTAGGGGATGGGTGGTTGGAGGGTGGGTGGTTGGGGGTGTGTGGGTGGGTAGTGGAGAATGTGTTGGTGAGTGAGTGTGCGTGGGTTGGTGGATGGGTGAGAGATGTGTGGGTAGGGAGATGTGTGTGGGAGGGGGATGGGTCGGTTGGTGGGGTATGTATGTGTCCCTGGGTATGTGTGTCTGTTGGTTGAGTGTGTGTGTGTGTGTGTGTGGGTGGGGTGGGGTGTGGGTGGATGGGAGATATGCTTCATAACATGGTAATTTGCATTGCTTATTTTTACCACATTCATTTGACGTTTTGTTTTCTTCCTTTGTGAATGTATAATGCACTATTGATGAACGAAAGATGAGTGATTGGAAGGGTCGAATGTACGACGGGCCTGCGTGCCCAATTTGTTACCCTTTTAATTTAAAGTTGAACTGAATTGAATTGAATAGCTCTTGTCTGCAACATACGGAATATGCGTGTGACTACAACTCCGTCTATGATGCAATATTCTCAGCAATGTTTGTCAAATGTATTTGTTTTTCTGATCTACTCTATGTCAGTTATTACGTTAACTTTTGCCTCATTCTGCTCTTCCACTACACCACTCTGTACGAAATATTGCTTAACCTTGTTCTTCATTCTCTTGTGTCACTAATTCACTCTATCTCAGTTGTTATTTTAACTGTTGCCCTATTCTGTTGTTCCACTAATTTACTCTATCTTAGTTGTTACTCTATCTTAGTTGTTACTTTACCTCCTGAATTATGTAATTCTATATTTATTGCAATCCCGAAGAAATCAGGAGCCATGGAATGCGATCAACATAGAACAATTAGTATAATGAGCCACATCACGTAGATTTTGCTAAGAATTATCATGCTAAGAGTTAGGAAGAAAATACAACCCGAAATAGGAGAAGAACAATGTGGGTTTGTAGAAGGCAAGGGCACAGTAAATGCTGTGTATATACTGAAAACAGTAATTGAACGTTCTATAGAAGTAAACAAGGATCTATATCTTTGCTTTATTGACTACACAAAGGCTTTCGATAAAGTGAGACATGTTGACATGATAAGGATGCTTGAAGATCTACAAATTGATGGAAAGGACCTTAGACTTGTAAAAACCATATATTGGAAACAACAAGCTGCCTTAAGAATTGATAAAGATGTAGGTCAATATCAGCCTATTAAAAGAGGTGTGAGACAGGGATGTGTAATGTCTCCAGATCTTTTTTTCCCTGTACAGTGAATATATATTTAGAAATATAGAAGATATGGAAGGAATCAACATTGGGGGACGATACATCAATAACATTAGATATGCAGATGATACAGTCTTGATTGCAGACAATGAACAGGACCTGCAAAATTTAGTAGATGCGGTTGTTGCACACAGTGAACAACTAGGGTTAGAATTAAATTGTAAAAAGACACAGATTATGGTCGTCACTAGGAAGAAGGAAATTCCACAATGTGATATACGAGTAGATGGACATATTCTTAAACAAGTGAATCGATACTGCTATCTCGGCACAGTCATAACATCTGATGGGAGATGCCTTGAAGAGATTAGAAGAAGAATTGCCATTGCGAAGGTACCTTTAGCAAGATGAAAAACATACTTACCAACAAAAAGATATCAATTGAAACGAGAAAAAGAGTGTTGAGATGCTACATAGAACCTATTCTTTTGTATGGATGTGAAGCATGGACAATAAGCAGCCAAGCTGATAAACAGCTAATGGCTGTGGAAATGTGGTTTCTGAGGAAAATGCAAAGAATGCCATGGACAGATAGAAAAACCAATGAACAAGTCCTACAAGAAACAAATGAAGATCGTAAACTGATTAGAGTCATTAGACGTAGACAGTCAAAATTTTTTGGGCATGTTATGAGAAGAAATGACTTGGAGAACTTGGTGACAACTGGCAAGATCGAAGGAAGGAGACCAAGGGGAAGACCAAGAAGTAAATACCTGGATGGCTTAGCCACGTGGCATTGTCGAGACAGGAACACGGAGTTGATCCAAGACTCTGGTGATCGAGTGAGATGGCAGAACATGACCGCCCACGCTTACCGGCATGTCACATGATGGATGGATGGATGGAGTTGTTACTTTAACTATCACAATCTGCATCTTTGTGTCAGTTGTTACTGTAACTATTTTATCCCATTCAGCTACATCATTACTATACCCTATTGCAACTTAAACTCCAGTTGTTACTTTAATTTCTGTTGTCACACATAAATCACCGTAACTCCGTTAACTCCAAACGTTCTGTCTTGAAATCAACACAGCTCGAGATAGAAAGCAGTTGCAGCAACAACTGACTGCAACCATCAGAGTGGAAGATCAACACCAACAACGACGGTGACGAAGCAAAGATGATTGTTGTACGATGTGGCAATAGATTATATACAGCGCTGTAAACAATCATATTAATGACAATTGGTTTAAAATCATTCACAAATAATAATAATAATAGCAATAATCACGATACACAAACAAAGAGATGGAGGAAACGAGCTTTGCTGTGTTCAACGTGCCCGTTTTGGTGCGGGATTCAATCGTTAATGAAAAATTACGGGGCCTGGTGAGTCCACTTGACGGGACTTAATTGTCGTAGATTTTGTTATACTGTTGTCTTATTTTCCCCAGTGTGTACACCATAGCACAAGCTGTCATTAGGGAGGTTTGGTCACAATCGTTTAGATAACGAGTCATGACAAGCTTTTATTAGAGTTGAGAATAGGTCAGAGATAAATGAAGATGCTAAACGTTGCTCGGAAAGACACATAAGTGTGTTACAAATGAAACATCTTTCAATACCCTTGTTGGGGAAACAATCAATGGAAATCGTCAATGGGCAGTTGTGTGTGTGGTTACGTATATTAAAATTTGCACAATTTCAGTCAAGAATTACCAGGAATATATAACTGAAGACCCTTTTTTTTTTTTTAAATTATCCTCCCTCCCCCTTATGTTTTTATTAAACATTGCACTGCACCAGTTATTATTTTAATTTGTTCTCTTCCAGATAGAGTTCTCCGTGGCCATTGGTTAATCCGCCTGTCGTGCTCCGAAAGTCGCGGGTTCGTTTCTCGGTCAGCTCATAGATAACTTCACATGTATTGTTTGGCGCTGATAGAAGTAAAAGAAATCAGCAGAGACTAAAAGAGACACTAGACAATAAATATTGAACGTTATAGTTACCGTGCAGGGATGTGAACCTGTAAATCCCACATTACGACAGCACCTCACTGCAGGACCAAGTGTACTTCAACTAATGACCAACTAGACACCCCTGTTCTATGAGCCTTAATCAATGCAAGTCAGTTTATGTATTAGCCTAACGGCGCTGCCCGGGCAAAATGTGGAGATAAAAATCTACCCAAAGTATTTAAGGATCCTCGCCGGTGCTACGGACTTCTTGCACTGAGCTGAGTTTCTCCGGACTTATTGGTTACACCTGTGTGCCGTGATGTTGATCCGTCGACTAAACTAAACTAAACTAAATTAATTACACATGTGCTCTCATAGTAACTCCAAAGATATCCCTAACTGATATTTCTGTTTCTCGGAGACTCTTGGAGGTTCTAGCTGGAACTACGGAGTTTGTATTTCATGCGACACTTTAAGCAGGCTGTCCTTTGGATAGAAACCGAGCAGCATGGGATAAAACCTGTTGCAATGAAGTCAATCCTCTTGTTTTTAAACATACCCTTGACCTTTTTCCTTGACAGGAAGTTGTCATTCAAGACAGTTGTTACTTTAACCCATTTTTAAACATACCCCTGGCATTTTTCCCTGACAGGAAGTTGTCATTCAAGACAGTTGTTACTTTAACCCATTTTAAAATCAGACTTTACATTAAATCCATTCGAACTAGTCAATTATTATTTTAGGATAACTACTGTAAAGCCACCGACAGGGATAAATCACCACAATAAACCCTACTTTATACGATAAATCTTCTTCTTTCGCTCGCAAGAGGTGTGTCTATATTTGCACTGTCGTGTCTTGTATGAATTTCACTGTCTTATTTAGTTCACTCAGCTGTCAATAGTGTTTATCTTTCACGGTTGTTTCTCTAGACCTGAAGATTTGGCCTAGCCATGTCGTATTTTGAGCAGTACAATACATCTTAATTCTGAAAAAGGCTGAGCCATATGGAATACAATCGGGTGCAATGAAATAGGTCCCACGCCTTTTAACCTTTAACACATCTTAACCAGGTGCAAAATCAGTACTCGAGGAGCTCCTGTCTAGGAAATTGCCAGTCATAAGGTCACCATACAGTGGATACCATCCCACTGTGGAGTACCCGGAAACGACAGAACTGATCGACTTGCTAAGGAAGGAGCAAAAGAAGGAGAGCCCGATGTGCCCATTACATACCACCAAAAGAAAAGAATGATGAAACAGTTAGAAAGCCACCAAAACCTGCTCAAGACGACTACCACATTATGGACAGACCAGAACAAGTCATTATTCTGCGCCAGAGAACAGGGCTCAATAGATTCGCAACTACATGTATACAAAATTCAAGATTGGTGACTCAGCCATGTGCACATATGGATTTGCGTCACAGACAGCAGAGCACATACTCCAAGACTGCCAAAACTACAACATATCCAGGCGAACCTTCTGGCCTAGAGAGACGAAAGTGGAAGATAAACTCTATGGACCGCTGAGTGAACTAAAAAATACAGTTAAATTCATACAAGAGACAACATTGCAGTTATAGACATATTTCAAGCGAAATAAAGAAGAAGAAGAATCTTAA
The DNA here is from genome assembly GCA_014155875.1 of Cepaea nemoralis. Classification (NCBI taxonomy): domain Eukaryota; kingdom Metazoa; phylum Mollusca; class Gastropoda; order Stylommatophora; family Helicidae; genus Cepaea; species Cepaea nemoralis. Next base: position 263,707 of record JACEFZ010015380.1, read on the forward strand.
TTAGTTCAGTAAGAAATAGCAACGAGTATATGTGGCACCTGTTTAACGAAACACCAAAGTTCCCTGTGGAGCACCGGGGGTGCAATGACTAGGTCTATTGTCTACTATTGTTAACTGATTCAATAACAAACAAAAAGTAAGCGTGGACCAAACATGGTACACGATGAAATGAACACGTATCGTGTACATTTCTGTTCACTGAGCATTGCAAGTGAGGAGGATACCATGACACAAAACAAATAACCTCATGTACCTAGTATGGCGATATAACCTCCTTCTGTATAAATGGAAGGTCCCATTTGGCGATATATTCCACGCTGAATCAGTTAAGAATTTAAAAAAAAAAAAAAACATCCGTGTAGTTTATTTGGCTGTACTCTAATCTCTTACAACTCTCATCTGTCCGTCTTCTGCCTCAGTAGGTCACAACAGTTACACAACGGTATACATGGCGACAACAATAACTTCACAACATAAATATGGCGGTTTATGTAACGATAACAATAACTTCACAACAATTGCTCAACGGTATACATGGCGATAACAATAACTTCACAACAATTGCTCAACGGTATACATGGCGACAACAATAACTTCACAACATAAATATGGCGGTTTATGTAACGATAACAATAACTTCACAACAATTGCTCAACGGTATACATGGCGATAACAATAACTTCACGCCTATATTACTGTCCGAGGAGGCGTGCTGGATAAGTTGTTAGTTGCTACAACAACTGTCAACTGTCATTTACTGCCAATATAGTACCTTGCGGTGTATGGCAGAGGGGTCTTTGAGCCTGAGGAATAAAGGCCGCCTGGCTAGTGCAGTCGCCGCGAACTGTGCAGGTTAGGATTTTCTTTTTGCCCCCGACAGAAAAAAATCCCGCACCTTACCGGGGATCGAACCCGGGTCTCCCGAATGAGAGTCCGGCGCTCTATCCACTCGGCCAGCAACAGCCCGGTTCAATCCCCAACCCAGCCAGGATTATATCTTTCCGATCAGAACGGTGCTGAGGTCGATCTCGTCTCTTAAAAGATGGGCACTACACGGGTTTTGTGACAATTGTCTGAAATGAAAGCCGGTGAGGAATGGGACTGGCCATCTCACTTTGTTTATAGTGGACTAGAATATGCAAAGACTTAACACGTCACATTCCAACTGTAATTTCTGCAACAGAACTATCTTTTTACTAATTTCACAGGGGCAAAATACATACAGCTTGCTTACAGGCAACCTTATTGACAGATTTATTTAGTATGCTCAGAGTAAACGCAGGCAGAACAATGACGCATGACACGTTGGTGAGTGCACGTGAATCAAGGCCAAGCATACATGGTGTGTAGTGTTTCCTGGTACAGCAACCGTTACTAGAACCGAGGTTTATTTCTTTATCTTTATAGCAGGCGCAAGAGTCTATGCGAACCTAGATGTCGCTGGTTGATATCCCGCAGTAACAACGTGCCAATCACTTAATGCCCTATAAAAAAACAAATGTCCCATTAAACGAGTTAATTAAATATTGCTTATGGTAATAGCTGGAGACTAGTGGGCCACGCCCCGGAAATGTTTATTCATGAAGGTAGCAATAACGCTTTTCCCCTGGGCTCCTTTTCTAGCGTGTTGTTTTTAAACTGACTCAATCTATATTGATACGGGAACTTCCCTTTCTAAGTTAGTTACAATTTTATATCCTTTAGAAAGAGACAGTTATTACTTTAAAATAGCAACTGACTTTTTGGCAGAAGTTAAAACTGTGTTCATTAAGGCTGACCCGAGACCTGGTGTGTTATCCGCAAATATACGATACCATTTGGGGCCAATTAACCAATCATTGTGCGCAATACAGACCGCAGCGTTATCGGTGAAGAATGGGTCGACCAATCGCAGGCGTGGTTACATAATTTGTGTGCTTCACTTTTGTAAACACAGCTCGTTTATCCGAAAGCAAACACGGGGTCCCGGGTGAAGAGGCTGCCTCTATCGTGGAGTGTGGCGAGGATTATCACAAATTTAAGATTAGCAGGACTGGTCAAGAAGTCAGTTGGTGACCTGTAGTGTTTGTTCAACACTGGCTGGTTAAGAATTGTAAAGCTTCATCTGAAATTCTTGTGCGTTGTTTCAGCAAATCCAAGGGCTTAGACCCCACTTTAGTGACCCCAATAGCTGGGTCATGAGGCGGTTGTTAAATATGTCCGTTTCTCTGATCTGCCCGGGGTGTCTGTTGTCTTGGCACAGACAACTATGCTATCTACGGTAGTCTTTACGCTTCAGGGAGTTGGCAACTCGGGGAAGATCTGATGTTTAACAACTTCAGTAAGGCAACATTGGGAACATCTGATGTTTTACAACTACAGTAAGGCAACATGGAGAATATCTATTGTTTTAAAACTACAGTAAGGCAACCTGGGGGGACATCTGATGTTTTACAACTACAGTAAGGCAACATGGGGGAACTCTGATGTTTTACAACTACAGTAAGGCAACACGGGGGAACATCTGTTGTTTTACAACTACAGTAAGGCAACCTGGGGGGACATCTGATGTTTTACAACTACAGTAAGGCAACCTGGGGGGACATCTGATGTTTTACAACTACAGTAAGGCAACATGGGGGAACTCTGATGTTTTACAACTACAGTAAGGTAACACGGGGGAACATATAATGTTTTACAACTACAGTAAGGCAACATGGGGGATCATCTGATGTTTTACAACTACAGTAAGGCAACATGGGGGATCATCTGATGTTTTACAACTACAGTAAGGCAACATGGGGGGTCATCTGATGTTTTACAACTACAGTAAGGCAACATGGGGGATCATCTGATGTTTTACAACTACAGTAAGGCAACATGGGGGATCATCTGATGTTTTACAACTACAGTAAGGCAACATGGGGAACATCTGATATTTTACAACTACAGTAAGGCAACATGGGGGAACATATAATGTTTTACCCACTACAGTAAGGCAACATGGGGGTACATCTGATGTTTTACAACTACAGTAAGGCAACATGGGGGATCATCTGATGTTTTACAATTACAGTAAGGCAACATGGGGAACATCTGATGTTTTACAACTACAGTAAGGCAACATGGGGGATCATATAATGTTTTACAACTACAGTAAGGCAACATGGGGAACATCTGACGTTTTACAACTACAGTAACGCAACCTGGGGGATCATCTGATGTTTTACAACTACAGTAAGGCAACATGGGGGAACATCTGATGTTTTACAACTACAGTAAGGCAACATGGGGAACATCTGATGTTTTACAACTACATTAATGCAACATGGGGGAACATATAATGTTTTACAACTACAGTAAGTCAAGGTAGGGAACATCTGATATTTTACAACTACAGTAAGGCAACATGGGGGAACATATAATGTTTTACAACTACAGTAAGACAAGGTAGGGAACATCTGATGTTTTACAACTACAGTAAGGCGACATGGGGGATCATCTGATGTTTTACAACTACAGTAATGCAACATGGGGAACATCTGATGTTTTACAACTATAGTAAGGCAACATGGGGGATCATCTGATGTTTTACAACTACAGTAAGGCAACATGGGGGATCATCTGATGTTTTAAAACTACAGTAAGGCAAGGTAGGGAACATCTGATGTTTTACAACTACAGTAAGGCAACATGGGGGAACATCTGATGTTTTACAATTACAGTAAGGCAACATGGGGGATCATCTGATGTTTTACAACTACAGTAAGGCAACATGGGGGAAAATCTGATGTTTTACAACTACAGTAATGCAACATGTGGAGAATTTGATGTTTTACAACTACGGTAAATAAAGGTAGGGAACATCTGATGTTGTAAAACTACAGTAAGGCAACATGTGGGAACATCTAATGTTTTACAACTACAGTAAGGCAAGGTAGGGAACATCTGATGTTTTACAACTACAGTAAGGCAACACGGGGAACATCTGATGCTTTTACATTAAGGCAAAATGAGGAAGATCTGATGTTTTACAAAAATTACTATAAGGATATTTATTTATACTGATTAGCACTTACAGATGTAAGTAGAGGCACTTTTCACACGCCTCCAGGCTTACTGAGTATTTTGTGTTAGACCCCCAATTTTATAGATTAATCAGCACTCAGTGGGTGATTTGGTAAATATTACGCCTGCCGACTCCACTTCCCAGATATTTTCTCAGTAGCCATGAGGATTCGAACACAAGGGAGCCGGCAGACAGATTAACGTACTAGCCACTCGGCCACCGCGGCTCCCTATTTACAGTCAATAACGGAGAATTGGTCAATACGAGAGGACACAATAGACAGCAGAAAGAAGGACGGAGAAAAGGTAGAAAAGAAGGAGAATAGAAAGCAGTTAAAAGTATAGAAACACAGAGACATGGCACTTCAACTTCTGAGTGACGGCGCCGCTTTGTCGAGGTGGGAATTATGTAGACCTGGAAGCCGAGGGCTGTGTGTGGGGATATGTGTGTGTGCTCGAGTGTGTGCAGATGTGTATGCATGTGTGTGTCTGCATGTGAGTCTGTGAGTGTGTGTGTGTGTGTGTGTGTGTGTGTGTGAGTGTGTGTGTGTGTGTTTGAGTGTGCTCATATTTGTGTGTGAGTGTGCATGTGAGTACATATGTGTATAACAGAATGCAATAATAACACAGAGTACCTCAGAGGAGACTGGAAAGGCCAACAGCAAAAATGCTTGGAACTAATACAAACAGACTGACAGATCAATAAGACACGTTGGCATACACAGACATACTTTCAGAGACACGCGTGCTGACAGACAAATGTATAGACATGACAGACAGATAGACACAACGTGAAATACATACAAACTACATACATATGGACAGACAGACAGATATACAGACAGGCGAGCGTGGACAGGCAGACATGGTCAGATAAGCAGGTGCACAGACAGGCAGGCAGGCAGACAGTGAGAAGAGTAGACAGACAAATGAGCAGACGAATGGACGGACGGATGAAAATAGTCGATTACAGATGACCAATGCACCATAAATGTTCCACAAAACAGATTCTATATAAGTGTTTCTGTGCTAATTCACCGCCATCATTCTCTCTCTCTCTCTCTCTCTCTCTCTCTCTCTCTCTCTCTCTCTCTCTCTCTCTCTCTCCTCTCTCTCTCTCTGTGTATATTTGTGTGTGTGTGTGTGTCTATACCTACCTGCCTACCTACCTACCTAGCCTACCTACCTAGTCTGTCTGTCTGTCTGTCTGTCTGTCTGCCTGCCTGCCTGTCTGTCTGTCTGTCTGTCTGTCTGTTATATCTACATTACTCTGTCCTACTCTCCTTCCACTTCTACTTCTCACGCCAAACGCGTTTCCTTCTCTACCATCTTCTGTCTGCTCTCCTCTTGTTCGTCACACGTTTTTTCCTTTGTTATACTACTTCTCTCTCTCTCTCTCTCTCTCTCTCTCTCTCTCTCTCTCTCTCTCTCTCTCTCTCTCTCTCTCTCTCTCTCTCTATTTCTCTGTCTCTCTCTCCATTTCTCTATCTCTCCATCTCTCTCTCCCTCTCTATCTCTCTTTCTCTCTTTCTTCCTCCCTGTCATCATCAAAATTACTTTTCATTCCTAAACCTCATATGTTCTTACTCTTCATCTTTCGTCAAGTGTTTCTATACTTTTAATTACTTTATATGTTCCTTCTTTTCTTCTTTTTCTCTACTGTTCTCTTTTTCTTCCACTCTGCTTCCAATTCTATCCTTCCCTATCAATTTCTCCCTTCAGCTTCTCTCTCCCATTCTCCTTTTTCTGCTCTCCTTCATTTGTATCCCTATTTCCTCTTGTCTGTCCCGCTGTCCTATTTACGTTTGTAAATAACAGCACAAAATAATCTATCTAATTATTCAGGTAATAATTACAGGTGCGGATAAATTACTGAAATTATCCTGAAATTATCCCATCCGTTTTTCTTTTTCAAATTACGGGTTACAGAGAAAGATTGATCGGCGCTGAAAACTTCAAAACATAAATCACATCATTTGATTTCCACTGTCAGTTATCACTGATTTAGGTTAATTGACACGGTTGATCGAGTGTGTTGCGTACTTGGCAACTTCAGACACAGGCAACAAGCTGGAAGCAAGCGGGAGCATTCTTTATTGTTTGTACTTGTTTAGAAATTATAATGGATATTAATATACTGCATGCCAATTGAAGTACTGTGCTTTTGCAGGGTGTTAATGGTTGACACTTGAGTGATTTAATGTCTAATAAAAACATAGTATCTTTTCTTCTTCTTCAGCGTTCCGA
>JACEFZ010015380.1:275000-297500 GCA_014155875.1 Cepaea nemoralis
CAACCCTCCCCCATCACATAGAGCCGAATCGTGTTAGCAATTTTCTGGGAATTGACTGGTAAGGAAATGCGGCGCGGAAGAGCATTGGTCACATTCCCTTACTACGCCTTACTCTAGAATATGTGATGACCTAGCACTTCACACAATGGCAATATTTCAGACGTGGCTGCCTGTATATGGTATACATGTTGAGCATCACGTTGCAACAGTTTCTAGACATCGAATATGTACCTTAAATTATCTTTTCTACAACATTTTCTAGTCATTAAATATTTACTTCAAATTTCACTTTCTACAACAACTTCTAGACATCAAACATTTGCTTCAAATTACCCTTTCTACAACATCTTCTAGACATCAAACATTTGCATCACATCACCTTTCCTAATCATCTAAACATCAAATATTTACATCAAATCACCTTTTCTAAACTTCTAGACATCAAACATTTACATCAGATCACCTTTTCTAATCTACTAAACATCAAACATTCACATCAAATCACCCTGTCTATAACACCTAACGCCTTGACTATGTAAAGTGTTTCGACAATCACCCATTTGTAGGCCTGAGCGCACCAAGGAATAGGTGACAAGTTGTTGTCTCCCAGAGCGAATGACGAGAGCTGGCATGGGCTCCTTGTCCGATCCAGCTTATGATAAAGCTGGCATAACGACCTAACCGTTACATGAAGGTTCTCCCTGCAACATTCCCCAATGCAACAAATAGTTTTATACTTCAATTAAACCAACCACCCCCCCCCCCCCCCCAGGTAATTGTTGAATGTGTAACATACCTACCACTGAACCAACTTCTCTTTGTACTGATTTAAGGTAAGAAATTATTGCGTGAAACGTCACTGGTCGCCACATATTTAATGATCTAATTTACATAGCATATACATATTATTTAATACCTCTGAAAAGATGCGCGGTTGTACCATAGTGAACTTGTATAGTTATCTGATGTGCGGAAGAATAGTTAGCGAGGAAAGGAGCTAGTCAACATAACATCATCCCTCCATGATCTTGTGCACATACAATCATTATTATTTCCAACTCCAACAGATATACTTCTTCTTCTTCTTCTTCTTCTTCTTCTTCTTCTTCTTCTTCTTCTTCTTCTTCTTCTTCTTCTTCTTCTTCTTCTTCTTCTTCTTCTTCTTCTTCTGCGTTCATCCGGATTTTTTTTTTGGGACGTGATTGCGTTGTGCCTGTTCACAGCAGAGCCGTTAGGCCGACACATCCGACTTCTGCGGGCATTTGTTGACCGGGTTAACCTTCCCTGGGCAACAGATATACCAATCATGCTTACGTGTTTATTGCTCTCTCCCAGCGAAGATAGTCAGTCGCCTTTAGAATGATGTATACCACAGAGTCCGTTCCCCAGCTCTTATGCTCCATGAACATCCGAATATACAAGAATGTACATCCCAAACGTAAATAGCCCCGCTCAGCGTTTCACAGTTAAGTGTCGAGAAAAGGTAATGAAATGTCTGGCTGTGCAGCGACATCGTCCCCGGTGAAGCAGATCTATAGTTAGCTGTCCGTCCTGACGGGAAGCTGTTATTTGTCTGCGGACTGGCTCCAGGAAGAGATGGATAGATTAAAGTGACAAAGTCAGCCATCACACAGCACAACTCGCCCATAATCACAAATATTAACACATCGCAGGCCAGGGACTTCAGGGTGGGGAGGGAGCAGGCTCGCGTCTTATCCGATTTTTTTCTTCAAGTGCCGAACAGACTGAGGTGGGCGTTCACATCTCCGAGAAGCATACGATACGTTAAGGGTTGAGCCCTCCACTTCGGTATCAGCACACCGGAAGTTTAAGAACGTGCGCGCTTATCCTTTCGGCCATGCAAACCTGCTCTTAAGATCTTCGACATTGCTTATCAAAAGAATCATAGCTGAGATTCGATTCAATACTTATTCCCACACAAAGCTGGGCAACTAATGGTTAATAGATGCGGGAGACATAAGCTGCAGCCGACGCCCTCCCCAGACTGACTGCTTCGTTCAGGGCCTGGTATCTCTGTCACAGACGGCCATCGATGAAGCCGTTCCCAGCGCCATATTGGTGTTTCCCAGAGAATGCCTCTCGGCCTGGAGCCGCCCTGACTTCTGGGGAAATCATCGAACAGAGCCCCAGGTTTACCGTTTCCCGGGTAGAAATCAGCCTGCAAGATGATTGCTGTATTTAAGTCACGATTGCTGTATTTAACGACTTGCGTTCCCTTTTCCTCTTTATTTAGATCAGCGACGATGAAAGAATTTTTTTTAAAAACAGGACAAATAAAACTTGGAAAATTGACTTCTATATTGTTTGTATTATTATTGTTTTGATTATTATTGTTTGCGTTATCTTATTTCTGTCTGCTTGTGTTGAAAATATTAACTTCATAATATGGAACAGAAAGTTTATTTGCAGACACTGACTTTAAAATATGGGCGATATAGTTTATTTGTAATAATTAACTTTAGAATGTGGAATAGAAAGTTAATGTGCAGTTAGTAATTTTAGAACATTAAATATAAACTTTATTTATAATGATCTGTTTTAGAATATGACAGATACACTTTATTTGTAATGATTTATTTCAGAATATGAATGATATACTTCAATTGTAATTATTAATTTTAGAATATGGTTAATTTGTAATGATTAACTTAATAATATGAAACATATAGTAAATTTGTAATTATTAACGTTAGAATATGAAACAGATAGTTAGTTTGTAATGATTAACTTTAGATTAGGGAACAGATAGTTAATGTGTAATGATTAACTTTAGAATATGGAACAGATAGTTAATTTGTTATGATTAACTTTAGAATATGGAACAGATAGTTAATTTGTAATGATTAATTTTGTAATATGGAACAGATAGTTAATTTGTAATGATTCACTTTAGAATAAGGAACAGATAGTTAATTTGTAATGATTAACTTTAGAATATTTAACAGACAATTAATTTGTAATGATTAACTTTAGAATAGGGAACAGATAGTTAATTTGTAATGATTAACTTTATAATATGGAACATATAGTTAATTTGTAATGATTAACTTTAGAATATGGAACATATAGTTAATTTGCAATGATTAACTTTAGAATACGTTTAAGCCAACTGACTGCCGGTGTGTGGAAGGTACCCACAGCCTCACCGGCAGCGCACATGAAGCCTAAGCGCAAGCGATAACCTCTGTATGACTAATGTAACTTAATAGATTGCCGATTGGTCTATACAAATACGGGACTGGCACCATATACCCATTAACTCTTCAATGCCTGGGGAAGGATGCTTGACCTGGCAACAGGGAATTGAAAATAACATACGAGGTACGAATGATCAATGTCTTCAAAATGCAGGCCGATGGTATACCTGTCACCAGGTGTCGCATCTGTGGCCTGATGTCTCATTGGTTGAGGTCAAGGCCATGAGGTCACAGGTGTTGCCCTATAGTCGTACCGTGAACTGACGTGTGGTGAATAAGAATTGTATGAGATTAGGGCTTCGGTTACTTTCCTAATTTTTAAATTGTCTTTCCCAATCTTAAATAATTACAGATGTATTGTTTGGTGTTCATAAAAGTTGAAGAAAGAAGTATGGATTAGAGGACGCACTAGAAAACATTAAAATTAAAAGCTAAACTTATCCGCAGAGATTTGACCCTGTCACCTCCAAAAGAAGACATCGCCTCACTACGGGAACAAGTCTAAATCCACGCGTGAACAACTACACACCCCTATTAAAGGTGTCTTCATTAGCCAGGTTTTTCATCCACATGAACTCACAACTATGGAATATCGGCAGATTTCGTATTTAACCATTGAAATAGCATTTTAGGTCTCAGAATTCTGTATTAAACCAGCATAAGTCAAATAACAAACACACAAAAACATCATACTGTAATGCTGTGTCCCATATTTTAACGAACATTTAAAGCAGAGAAATGATTGGTCGGTTCCAATGTTGTACACGTAATACACATAAATATCAACTGGGGAACGCTTTGAGTCCACTAAGACAATTCATAAATGAACACAACATGAATGTTTGGGCGCTAATGGAAGTAGAAGAAAGAAGTAAATAGCAAGAATAATCAGCATATGTGCATTGGCCCCGCAGAAAGCAGATCACATACTGCAAGACTACCCAAAATACGACGCAAACTCTCTGGCCTAGAGAAACAACAGTGGAAGATAAACTCTATGGACCTCTGAGTAAACTAACATAGACAGTGAAGTTCATACAAGAGACAACAATGCAGATATAGAGACATTTCAAGCTAACGAAAGAAGAAGAATACTAATGAATATGTTTTCTCAGTGTGTTCTATCCGAATTTAGCCTTTGTGCCCTATTTTTTGATTCACTTACAGCGTTTTCATGATTTTTATGAGAACACCGCGGAAGGATGAAAGGCTTCAGTGAGACATCTTGGAAGAAGTAAACTCACAGCACACACTTTTTGGGCACGCAATGAGCAGGGGAGACCTGGAGTATGTCGTGACAACATGGAGGGGACGAGAAGCAGGGGAAAAGAGAGAGAGAGAGAGAGAGAGAGAGAGAGAGAGAGAGAGAGAGAGAGAGAGAGAGAGAGAGGCAGACAGACAGACAGACAGACAGAGAGAGAGAGAGAGAGAGAGAGAGAGAGAGAGAGAGAGAGAGAGAGAGAGAGAGAGAGAGAGAGAGAGAGGAAGAATATGTTGGGCAGTTTGATCACATGGCATGGAGATTCATCAGTAAAGAAATGATTGGCAGTACACGAGACAGAAAGCTGTTGGTAGACATGATCACCAACACCATACGAGACGAAGAAGAAGAAGAAGAAGAAGAAGAAGAAGACGAAGAAGAAGAAGAAGAAGAAGAAGAAGAAGAAGAAGAAGAAGAAGAAGAAGAAGAAGAAGAAGAAGAAGAAGAAGAAAAGGAGGAGGAGGAGGAGGAGCGAGTGAGGTATATAATGCTGGCCCCATATGTTTATAGTCCAATTGTCAAGAGATGGATTATATGATTATATGATTATATGATTATATGATTATATGGTTATATGATTATATGATTATATGATTATATGATTATATGATTATATGATTATATGGTTATATGGTTATATGATTATATGATTATATGATTATATGATTATATGATTATATGATTATATGGTTATATGATTATATGATTATATGATTATATGATTAAATGATTATATGATTATATGATTATATGATTATATGATTATATGATTATATGGTTATATGATTATATGATTATATGATTATATGATTATATGATTATATGATTATATGGTTATATGATTATATGATTATATGATTATATGATTATATGATTATATGATTATATGGTCATTGTAATGCAACCGTCTTTACAGCCCAAAACTGATACTCATTTAGACTAGATCTATCTGAAAGCCCAGATCAGTTATGTAAAATCCCCCTCCTATTTGGGAATTGAGTTTATGTGTAATGTATGTATCTGTCAGTGGTCCCACACACGAAGAAGGTGTGAGAGTACACAAAAAGGAACCACGCAAAGACAGGCATCTTTAACGTAGAAGATGAACACCTATAAAGGACGAAGCAAACATTATTTCTAGCAAGGTGTAATGAACTGAATATTAATTCTCCAAGCAATTTCCGTGTTAATTATGACACCTAACCAACATGACTTCCCACGAATCTCAAACAATTGTGGCAATAGTTCATGTTTACAGATCATGTTCTTGCCGGCACGGCGATCGTTCAAATAGATATTTGTCCTGCAATTAAACCGATTCCAGTGTCTATACACACACAAGTTGTGTGCGTAGTTAATGTGTTTATAGATTTTTAGCAACTGGGGAAATAGCTGAGCCAGTAAACTTTGGAATATAATTATTTATTCACACGTGTATTTATAAATGGTGATAATGCCTACCTGTAAATATTTATCATGTGGTATTTGGGGATATCAAGGTAGGTTAAACATGATTCTATAACGGACGTGGCCTCGGGCTGTGACACACTAACGATTTCACACATACTATGCGATGTACTTATGAAGTAAAGTGACAGTTTTCTTACTGGAGTTTTATTTTCTTCAACTGCGACCACATATAGGATACCATTTTGCTCTTATGTCTCGAAATAAATCTAAGAGCAGGTTTTGAACCGACATCGCGAACCGCGTAATCAAAGATTTGAGAAAGCCATAGTTCTTCTTCTTCTTCTTCTTCTTCTTCTTCTTCTTCTTCTTCTTCTTCTTCTTCTTCTTCTTCTTCTTCTTCTTCTTCTTCTTCTTCTTCTTCTTCTTCTTCTTCTTCTTCTTCTTCTTCGTCCGACATATTTGTTTTGTCTGTAATTACCTATTTGCGTTGTGTCGCTTTTCAGCAGAGCAGCAATATTTGCGCCTTTTTGACAGACACATCCGACTTCTTCAGGACAATGTTGACGTGGTTAGCCTTCCCGGTCATCGAACTTACAAGTTGATATCTACATAGATTGTATTCACATATTTCCCACATATCAGCACAGAGATATACAAATAATCGCACATTCTTGCAGGGGGACTGCGTGGGTATGAGATGTGTTAGGGCCCGCAGAAGTCGGATGTGTCGGCCTAACGGCGCAAGAACGCAGCTCTGCTGTAAACAGGTACAACGCAATCACATCCGAAAAAAAAACTCCGGATGAACGAAGAAGAAGAAGAAGATGTGTTAGGGCTACCACATTTTGTATGTCTGAGTGCACGGGGAATAGGTGGTTAGTCTTTCCATCCCGTAGTGAACGACGTGAGCTGACATCGTTCCCTTGTCCGACTGCATTCATTTCATTGTCATCGTAAGGTCCTACCCCTTACACCGAGCATCCGCTATACAGACGTCATTAAAAGCATGTACTTTACAGAACCTCGCAATCAATCCCAGCATTTTGTCTGTTGGCTATTTGTGATTTACTAGACAAGGTTAAGTTCAGTAGTTTGCCATTGAATTCTGAAATACAGACATAAGTTAGTCCTAATTGGCTATCGACTACATGGGGTGTGTATTGTAGAGATTGGGAGCAGAATAAGCGAGAGCAAGGGTGCAAGAAAATAAGTAGTATCACTGCCATTAAATGTCAGAGACAGACAGACAGACAGACAGACAGACAGACAGACAGACAGACAGACAGACAGACAGACAGACAGACAGACAGACAGACAGACAGACAGACCAGACAGACAGACAGACAGACAGACAGACAGACAGACAAACCAGACAGACAGACAGACAGACAGACAGACAGACAGACAGACAGACAGACAGACAGACAGACAGACAGACAGACAGACAGACAGACAGACAGACAGACAGACAGACAGACAGACAGACAGACAGACAGTGGGAGTAGCGAAATGTTATATAGAACCGGTGCTGTTGTGTGGTAGTGAATCATTTAACATGGGGGAACAAATTATGAAAAGTTTGGAAGCAACAGAGTTGTGGTTTCTGAGACGAATGTTGAAATACACTGGATTGTCAGGGTAATAATTAACGACATTTACCTGGAAAATGTTTAATGAAACTGGAACTTTATACCCAACAATAAGAAAGAGACGATCAGATTTCTTTGGTCATATGATAAGAATAGAGGCATTGGAGAACTTTGTGACAACTGGAAAAATCAGTGGGGATTGGGAAGGGCAGAGGCAAGCCGAGAGAAATGATGCTGGATGGACTGAAACGGTTGGATGGATGTACAACTTCGACAGAGTTGATCCAGACATAAGGACCGCCAGCTGGCAAGGCACATGATAATGTATTTATTGAGGACACATATGAAGTTGGTTTCTCAGAATCTGGTATACTCCCAGCGTTCTGATATAGTATAGTGGGTTTCTTGTTGTGTCCCATTCTCGCCCCATGTATGGCTGCCATGACGAGTCTACTCTACATCTATTGATTTTACTACACGTCACGTGACTGGCCTGTCGGTTTTTAACGATTATTAATGGCGATGTTTGTTTCCTACAGCGGATTAAATTAAGTGCGTATCACGTGACAGCTGATACGGTGACGTAAGATATCGGGAACTCAATTCGTGCAGCTAAAATGGATGTTTGTGTTGCATTCCTTTTTTTCGGTATTGTAAAGAAAGAAAAAATAAGAATTTAATGGGTTCAGTATATAAATTAATCCAGCAGCTAGAGTAGTGCGCACTGTCTAAATCTGTAGCCAGGGCTGGCACACTAGGTCATGAGCTCACAGGAACACACACAAACGCACACATAAATACACGACCCGTGCACACACACACACTTAACACTTTGCTGCTTAGCTTGGTCAACAAATGGGAGATTTAAGTCCTGCTTGTTTGGGAGAAACACACAGTTGAGAGGTAGCCTCGATATGGCAGTGGCTAGTGCGCTTAGCAACTCGGTCTGGAGGCCATGTGTTCCAGTCACGTTCGCTCCTTTTGAACCCAAGCGTAGTCCATACACGGGCTGCTACTTCTTGTGCACTAGACAAATCTCTTCGTTTGGATTAGCTATCCTTATTACCAGTATCCCTCGCCATCTGGCGAACCCACTTCACATTCTATGGGACATATAATGTATGTCTCTATGTCAAAGACGAGAGTTCAACATCTTAGTCCAACTGTCAGAGGTAGGGGGTTGAACCCGCAACCTCGACATAAGCGCACAGGAAGTTGAAGAGCGAGCGGTCTTAACCATTCGGCCGTGCTGATCTCTACCAGCACTACAATAATGATTGTGTAAATATGATTTAAATGTGCGTGTCTAATATATAATTGATGTATTGTATCTGTTATAAAGTGTGTTCATAATATCTATTTCCTTCATTCCAAAATCAATAGATCTGTAGATCTCTTCATATCTCATGTACGCATATTGTCCTCAGTGTAAGCATCTTTTTTGTCCTTCTTTGGTTCTTTTTTTTTGTTTTCTTATACATTCTTTGGTGGCAAAACAATAAGATCACGAATTCAAAATGTAGAACATATTATTTTTTTTCCCAAAGACATCAGGGTTGAATGAGGTGACATGGTTTAAAAGAACAATACAGATATCCGGATTGATTGCCACTTGTGAAGCACAAGTGGATATGAGTGGAAATTACCTGATATACGAGACAACAATATACATTTCAACCTTCTGACATGGAATGTTTTATCAACTGCAGTTTAGTACACACAAATTATCTATGTCTATGATTGGTTTGCACCAGGAGTTGAAGATCCATCTTCTGCCAACTTCTGGTTTGTGTTCTGTAGTGTTGGTTTAAACTCATCGCCCTGTCTGTTGCTGTTATTGTTTTTGTTTTATTTTTTGTTTGTTTGTTTTTTGCTTTTCTTTTTTTTTTTTTTTTTTGCTTTTTAAATAGCATATAAGTATCTGTTTTTATATTCGTTTATATTGTTTAGTAATTGTCATTCATGGAATGACATTTATTGTGTTTCTGATTTATCGCCATAATTGTTAATTTCTTGAATGGTGACTTACAATCTTGCAGGTTTTCCTTACCTTTGTTTATTGATGCTGTTGTAGTTGCTTTCTTTTCCTTTTCTTCTGCTTTTGTTTTAAATAAAGATATTTTCAAGCATGAAGGTGGCTTTTAAATGTCCTCTTTTGTTTTCTTCTCAGAATTTATTTTCCATTATTCTGCATTGGTTCATTTCTATATCCAGCATTCTGTATTGTCCACAACGAGCCTCTGTTTGTATGTGACACCGACGTCTAGTAGAAGTCACTTTTGTGTGTTCACTGTAAAAGATTTGTGTCGATACCTTTGTTTATTTGTGTGTTATTGTTTTTAAATGTCTCACTTTTACGGTGTTCTTTTTAACGTATGTTAAGTGCATGGCACTGTCAGTTCTGTTGTTCTTTCTGGAATCCGGGGAATGTCATTTATTAGTTTTATAGCAGTCTCAGCAGCATCACGGGCTGAGAAGTCTAAGGCGCTTAGCTTAAACCTTGTGTGCGCTGATGGCGGGGTTTTGTGTTCTGTCCTACACACCGGTCAATTGGACAGTTGGATGTTAACTTTCCGTTCAGAAAGCAATGGTAAACTACTGAACATAAAATTCGCACATTGAAAAGAAAACGTCTGTCTGTCTTTCCATTTTAAAATATAAATTAGAGCTGTTTAATAACTAATATTTTACAATGCGTATGTCGTTTGTATTCAATTCTTCTAGGTCTACGAGTATGCTAGCTTTCCCCATTGATATAAACATTCATGCATTCATTCACTTGCATGTCCCTAGCAGAACCTCGCTCCCATAACTAACTTCCGGAAAACTTTTCGGTTATAAGCATGATGTCCCGCGTCCCATACACCCATCTGGAGATCATCTGCCACATCCTACATCCATCTTCTCTTTGGCCTTCCTCTTTCTCTTTTCCCGGGCATATGCCCCTCCATTATTGTTCTCTTCTAATGTTCATGACGTTTCAAGTGAACAAAATATGTTTATATAAACAACATTTCAATATTGCCCATAACTTTCCTCGTTAAAGAAATCAACGCATCAATAATTTCCCAAAGCGTCTCGCTGATACAAACAACATATCAGTATTTTCAATAATTTTTTCCGATGATTTCAATCAACAGATCAATATTTCCCATAACTCTCCACATTCATCAAATCAACACATCAATATTTCACATAACATTCCACATTCATAAAACCAACACATAGTTCCCTCAACTTTCTTGCATTCATCGGGGAACACTTTCACTAACTACGGATGTCTCTGTAAGTGCATCAGTCTATTTTCATAAATCACTGGATGGACTTAGCACTGCGCACGAACTCCCTATTACCGGACAAGGGTGACTAACTAGTATGGTCTCAATAGTCCACTCAGGTAATTGAAACCATATTCACGCTAGCCAGAGCTGGATGTACCAAGCCCTAACTGTTCCGTCCCAATATTGTCCCTATAGTTACAAACAAGACATTAAGGTTTCCTTTATTTCTCCATTAAAACAAACATCAAGATCTTCTTTAACTTCACCATTAAGACAAGAACACATCAAGATTTTTCTTAACTTCCCCGATGACACAAACAACACATCAACATTTTCCCAAACCTCTCCTTTGACACAAACAGCACATCAACATTTTCCTTAACTTCTCCGTTGACACAAACAACACATCAACGTTTTCCTTAACTTCTCAGTTGACACAAACAGCACATCAACATTTTCCTTAACTTCTCCGTTGACACAAACAACACATCAACATTTTCCTTAACTTCTCCGTTGACACAAACAGCACATCAACATTTTCCCAAACCTCTCCGTTGACACAAACAACACATCAACATTTTCCTTAACTTCTCCGTTGACACAAACAGCACATCAACATTTTCCCAAACCTCTCCGTTGACACAAACAACACATCAACATTTTCCTTAACTTCTCCGTTGACACAAACAACACAACAACATTTTCCTTAACTTCTCCGTTGACACACACAACATAACCAAATTCGCCTACCCGTCTCCCCATAACACAAACGACACACCGAAGTCACAACAGGCCAACATAATTATTAATTACACGTTTGCGTGGCTGCACAGTAAACCCAGCTTAAATTACAAGGGAAATGGGACACGGTCTGAAGCTACGAGAACCCAGTTTAAGATGGGAGCCAGTAAATAAATATAATTGTTCATATGTCCTAATTGTATGTTTTAATGTTGCCTTAGTGCACGTGCGGTTCTACGAGCGCGTGTTTAGAAACGTAACATATCATTGTGTCTTTTCTTCTCTCTTTCATGTTGCTTCAGTTCAGTATAATTTTGTGAGATGTTCTTGCATCAGACTTTGAGAAATCATTCCCTTTAAAATGGTCTGACTTTGTCATTATAATTTTTTGGGGGCGATACTGTTCATATTATTATTATTATTATTATTATTATTATTATTATTATTATTATTATTATTATTATTATTATTATTGATGCTCTTGTTATTATTGTTATTATTATTATTTTCATCACCTCTACGATCAAAACTGCTTTTTTCTTATTACCATTCTTAATCATATTACTATTAATATTATCATTATTACTTGTATAACAATAATACAAATTATTATTATTGCTATTGTAATTATTGTTGTTATTATTACTACTCTTGCTGCTAGTGTTGCTATTCTAATATTGCTATTAATAAGGTTGTTGTTGTTGTTGTTGTTGTTGTTGTTGTTGTTGTTGTTGTTGTTGTTGTTGTTGTTGTTGTTGTTGTTGTTGTTGTTGTTGTTGTTGTTGTTGTTGTTGTTGTTGTTGTTGTTGTTGTTGTTGTTGTCAGAATCATCAACGCCATGATACTGAGACTATTAGAAATGTGAACTCAGCGGGGCCTGGCGATGACAACCATCCGCTGACAGCTGGACAAACAATCACACGTCCAATACTTACAGCCAGGGATTTCAGGGAAAGTTCATAGTGCAACACAGCTTCCTCCTGGCGGAGGCGATCAGGACAAGTCAACACTTGATTCCGATCTTTATCCATCGTTATTTAACGGTATTAAGGATGTCAGTGCCTATGATAGCCATGTTATTTGTGGGATTTAGTTAGTCTCATAAAGCGGTCTTGTGTGTGTGTGTGTGTGTGTGTTTGTGTGTGTGTGTGTGTGTGTGTGTGTGTGTGTGTGTGTGTGTGTGTGTGTTATTTCTTTGCTGGTGAAGGCATTAGCCACAATGTCAATTTTGTTGCTTGTGAACGTGTTCTGGCAAAACTTACCGTCTGCTTCGCTTTTTTTTTTTTTTTTTGGGTGGGAGGTGGGAGGGGGGGGGGGGGGGAGGCATTCAAAGTAGTGTTTAGTTTATTGTGTTTCTTTCTTCCTGTAGTTCATTATTAATGTATTTCTCTTTCTTTTTGTCTTCGATTAAATCGTTCATTCATTCTTGCCTTCATGATGTATGCCTTTGTTATTTCTTTATTTCTTCACATTTTTCTCTCTTGCGTTTTTCTTTGTGTTATTTATGTCTTTTCTCTTTTAAGCTTATTTCTGTTCATTTCTTTCTCTGCTCTTTTATTTCTGCATTTCTTCCTATATTTTTCTTCATTTCTTTCCTGAGAATTCTTTCTTTCTTTGTTTGCTGCTTGCAATCTATCTTACAGGCAGACGAACGCCCATAGGAAGTGTCGCTTAAAGAATATAGTAAGGAATAAACAAAGAATCTACGAAACAAACCAATGTTAATTCCACCAAAACAAAGGGTGAAAAGTTTCAGTTGCAAGCGAAAGCCATCTCTCTGATAGCTTCACATCTGATTGCCCGCATCGATCCAATTCAAAGGTAACCAATCATTACATTTGTAATAATAACTATCATCAGCGCAGCATGCAAATGCTTACTTCTCTACATTTAAATAAACAGAGCACGCCGAAGAAGCCCGGAGCCAGCAAAACCCGATGATTTATACAATTTATAGACGTTGCACAAAACCCGATGATTTATACAATGTTTAGACGTTGCATCATGTTATCCGGCAGACTATACTTGTCTATAGTAAAGGTTGGTATAGAACTATATTCATCGCCTTAGGTGTACTTTGTGCATATGGTGCTCGTCGCATAATTTTAAAATCCTGATATTCAATTTAGGCTAGATCCACCCTGAGGAACCCGGTACAATTACAAAAATCCTCGTCTGTATCATCATCATCAAGTGTCCTGCCGACTGGCTTAGGTGTTCATGCCTCTCCACAGATCTCGGTCTTTGGTGATCTGGATCAACTCTGTTGATGATATTCCTCCATGACACCGGTTCAATATATCCAGCACATTTTCTCTTGGTCGGCCACTGTCTCTCATCCCCATGATCTTTCCAGTTGTCACGAATTTCTCCAGTGCCTCTCTTCTCATCATGAGACCAAAGACAGCTGTGTATAAAGATCTGAACATATGACCAGTCAGTCATTTAGCTGTAGTTCCACGACTCCCAAGTGTCTATACATTTTTTTAAATATAACTATATAAATAAACAGGATCGTCGGTACATATAATGTATTTATAAATATCATCATCATCATGTAGCCATGCCGATAAATGTGCGGTCATGTTTCGCCATCTCACACGATCACCAGAGTCGGGGATCAGCTTTGTGTTTCTGTCAATCGGCGAAGTATGATTTTCTCAATATTTCTACATAAATAAATCGGATCTTAGATGTATATAATTTCAAGGAAATGAAACTGTTAGAATGCGTAATCCGGTACAGAAATACAGATCAAACAAGGACACCTGTAGGATCCCTTTTCACGATATGTAGCGTGTCTTGTATATGGTGCTATGTCTATATTTTAGATTAATCGTTATTCAAAGGGCGATGTGATAAAGATTGTGCCGGTAGCCTTTACTTCTCAGAAAATGTCCTGATACCAAGTTGTTAGGACATGACTGGCTCGTCTTGGGAACCCCCGGTCCATGGAAATTAAAAGTACCAGCCTCAGACAAGCATCTAGCACTGCGCCACCGCAGGAAACAGCAAATATAGACTGCTTCAGAAATATGCTTTGAAAGCAGGAGAAATAAATTCAAGGATATTGATGAACACTCATAGTGAAGACACGTAACAACTAGAGATCCCGACAGATGGAATGTTTATATAATTCAGCTTGTCCTGTGATCTTAACTTCTATCCTTTTGTAATTATGAGTGTCAACCCATGCCTGTTAGTTTATCTATCACGTTAGTTTTATTGCACCCTGTGGGTCACTGGCCATCGGAGTGCATTGCTTTTATATTGAGGCAAATGTAACGAAACAATTTACAGTGATTTACGAAAGTCCACTTTACGTTGTACATATCGGAAACATAAATATTATTGGCCGTTTGTAAATCGGAGTTGGGGATTGGGGGGGGGGGGGGGGGGGGGGGGGGGGGGGGGTGTCGTTCCCTAGGCCAGTTAGTTGGAGTTTAAGGTTGACATCTCGTTCAGAAAGCCATGGCAAACTACAGAAGTAACATTGTCCGGAACATCAAGCTGGAGGTGATGACATAAGGACACGCAACAACAAATGAACACAATTTGGCCTGTCTGCCTGCACGTTCTTGCTTACACGAACATCAAGCCTGCTGAGTCTAACATGTATGTATTACAGTTAAGACATGTAATATATTTTGTTGTTTAGGACAGCTATTGTTTTTTACGCCGGCTCTGTGACCAAGGAGTTATGTGCGCAGTTCGTAAAACCGCATACCGCCTTCGAAACACAACTTCGGGCGATTTGGCAGTAGCCTTGGTATTTCATGAAAATTGTATGAGTGCCGGTAGTTCAGAAATAAATGGCAAACTACTGAACGTAAACTTGCCAAGAAATCAAGAACAGCCAAAAAATTCTGTGATTGACTGCAACGTCCTGTAAAGGATATGCAACTAACTAATAAAATTATTTTGTATATGATTGTATCAATGTAAATCAGTAACGAACAGTTTTAATAGTCTTAAGGCGCATTGTGCGTATTGCGATAATCATATATTTTTTATAGATCAGTCAGCATTCGCCAGGTGATGTTGTCAATATCATACCAGGTCGCCTTTATCCCCCAAGACATTTCCTAGTATTCACTTTAAACTGGGTCGACCTGGACAAGTCAATTTTAATACGTCGAATCGGCGGATTAAACCCACGTCCACCAGCCAGCGTCTCAGCACTAAGCTACCTAACTGTGGGATCTGCAGTATTTGACAGTCATCATCGTCATGTACCTAGTGGGGAAGTACCCATTTATGGGCTTAATGTATCGAGATTGATATGGACTCTGTTATTCCCTCTGTCCATCATTGACACTACTTTACACGGAAGGCCTCCGTTTGATTTTTTTTTTTTTTTGTTTGTTCGCATATCCTTTACAGGACATCGCTGTCAACATCAGCATCTTTCAGCTGATTGTTGATTTCCTGGCAAGATTACGCTCAGTAGTTTGCTCTCCGTTTGATAGAAACAGATTTATATTACGATTTCAGTATTCTGCAAAGAGAATTTTGTTAATTTCCATGCTTTCTAAAACCACGTTGTGTTTGCTTCTGAGCGGTGTACCCAGTGCAGTGTTTAACATTGTTACCGACTTAGCTCGCGTGTTAAATTTTCCGCATGTGCATTATTGTTAAATTAATCAAATATTTCTTACAACGGTTTGCACGATATGTATATCGCACGGAGCAGGCCGTATGCTTTCGCCGCACTGGCAAAAAGTAGAACAGCTACAAGAAAATATTTACAGAATGTAAACGCCGATTTGAAAAAGTAACGGTTTCCTTGACACGGCTTACACACGTTTGGTGTATGGTGCTGGCCCTATATTTATATAAACCAACCGGCACTGGGTGGCTGATACGGTCATATTGTGGCGTTATAGAGGGACATACAGCCTCCGCTCAAATAGGTTTGCGGGTAGTAACACAAATACGTTTGAGGGCGGTAACACAAATACGTTTGCGGGCAGTAACACAATACGTTTGAGGGCGGTAACACAAATAGGTTTGCGGGCAGTAACACAGATTTGCGGGCATTAACACGAATAGGTTTGCGAGCAGTAACAGCTGACGTTGTGGTCACTGAGATGTTAATACATCGGAAAACTATTTTTGCGACCGAACAGCCCGGAAGGCCATATTATGACACCGTAACATGTTGTAGAGGGATTTATATGCACGAGTCTTCGTATACTATTTACGTCCTTTGTATTCCTCTTCTTGGTTATTCTTTCGAGGGAAGTGCGTTACAATAGTCATGGACCGGATAGATCAGCGTGTCCTGCATAGGCAAACATTTGTGAACGGTGTGCTTCCTCTGGATAGATTCCATCCAAAGTGACTGGCTCTATCAACCCGTGTATTCTAAATATTCAGCTTGAAGGTATTTGGACCGGGAAGTCGTGTGTGCATTCCGTGAGTTGATATTTCCATTAATGCAGTTGAGGAGATTCTTATCATTGGAGTTGAAGCGATACCATTTTCAATGAGTCATGCATAATTATCTCAACTTTTACACCTGGTTAATAATTTGAATTGCGCGGATTTTGAGTTTATAAGAAAAATCGCAAAATAAAGTGAAAATTTAGATAAATTTCATGTTGAATCGGCGGGTTTGTAGAATATAAACATTTTTTAGGCATCGTCTGCTCGTTTCTCTTGAGTTCAGCATTCAGGGTAACGTGACGGGCAGTATAGTATCACTGACTTAATTGTGTGTGAACACAATACCAGAGGTTATTGTTGAATATATACGAATATAATATCAGAGAGACTGGAGTTGAATATGTAAGAATATGATAGTACAGACTATATTTGAATATGTACGAATATAATATCAGAGACTGGACTTGAATATGTATGAATTGATAACAGAGACAGGTTTACGGTGTTGAGTGACCACCTTCGTTACTCGCCTCACTGTTCTTCCCGAAACGAGAGCAAACCCAGATATGATGATTCAAGATATCGACTCTAATTGGAACTGGTCACTTAAAAACACACAGGTCTCAGCACCAGAGATCTACCGGAGCACTTTTCAATATGTTGGTTATTTTCGGCGCATACGGGACAACTTTTGCAACACTGACAAAAGAACAGCTCTCTAGATATTAATGAGCAAGGCGCTTTAACACGGGCCTTGCTTAACACCAGCCCCGTTTAACATGCACCCCGTTTAACGCGCCTCCTCATATATTAGCCGTTACTTCTCTTTCAGAATAGCCGAGGCTCATACCTTTGTGAAAATGAAAGCAAGGCGGTCTAAAACAGTATTTCCTTCAGTTGGATTGTCTGTTTTTATGGGTTCTGCAGAACTAGAAAATCGTTAGAGATTTTAATAGACGTTAAATAAACGAAAACGGTCTAAACATCTTTAGAAAGACGTTAAGAATTGAATTCACATCTTCTACTCAATGGTTGGTACGCAGTGTTATGTTAGTGTGTTATCAAACCAAGACATTGGTCCGGGCACAATTCCCTTGTTTGACAGAATTCTTTTCTTCTGACTATAAGAATTTGGGATGGAATCACCTTCAATACATTGGTACTGGGTACATTTTCCGAATTTTGAGTGATTTGCTTGGGAAGAACAGGCCGGGATGAAGAAAACCGGTCATTTATCACTTGATGCTGTTGTCTGGATTATATGGAGGCCTGACGCTTCAAACTATAACTTCAGTTTGTGTTATTAGGCTAACTTTTCATTTGTTTACTTTCCCGTCATCGAACTGCTATGTTTAGCAATGTTTAAGAATATATTACATCGTTAAATTTATAGACAATAAACTGCTCTGTTTAGAGATGTTTAATAAGATTATATCGTTAACTTTCAAAATAATAAACTGCCCTGTTTAACAATGTGTAATAAGATTATATCGTTAACTTTCTAGACAATAAACTGCTCTGTTTAACAATATTTAATGGTATTATATCGTTAACTTTCTAGGCAATAAACTGCTCTGTTTAGCGATGTGTAAGCAGATTATATCGTTAACTTTCCCAACAATAAACTGTATTGTTTAACAATGTTTAATGAGATTATATCGTTAACTTTCTAGACAATAAACTGCTTTGCTTTACAATGTGTAATAAGATTATATCTTTAACTTTCAAGACAATAAATTGTTATGTTTAGCGATGTTTACTCAGATTATTTTTTTATTTTTTACTTCAAACAAACGGCTTTATTTAACGATGTTTAATTAGATTATTCTGAAAAGCGGTCAAGAATGCATATCGCATTGCTATGTTTTCACACTCTGCACATTTGGTTACACTTGTACTAATCTTGATTGTCTGTGTTTTCACATGTAACTTATCTCACTTGTCTGTTGCGGTCTCATTAGTTTAATTATGATTATAAAGGCATATTTATCTGTGCAATTAATACTATAATTTTATTATTGTAAAAATTGACTTCTAAGTTTAATCCAGCCAAAATGGGCGACAAGGGCTATCCAGGGATGCAATAGTGATCGGACAGATATTGATGGCATCTCCCATCGAGTGCATTCTGGTGTATACAATTTGAGGTGAGCACCAAGCACGCATACATTTCAAGCGTGTGGAAAAAATCCTTTATCTTTACTGACTCCTTACAACTTACCCACGGCGCCGTAAGCAAAAGTTAATTGCATATCCTTTACAGGATGTTGGAGTCAACCCGAGCATTTTTGACTAATTTCTTAACAAGTTTACGTTCAGTAGTTTGCCATTGCTTTCTGAACGACCGGCAAAATTACCATTATATGAAAGTATCCTCATATTTCATGTTTTATTTACGATTTATGTTTTATTTGTTTTATTAGCGATTCTATGAATGATTATTTTCTTTATGATGTTAAATTTATTTAAATAATGTGGCATTTATATGTTTAATTACGCATGCTGATATCATTATATGTTGACGGAGCAGCTTTCGTGAGGGTTATTGATTCTGTTAGCGAACTAACGAGAAATATACCGGGTTTATGAAAATTGCTATGTGCTATAATTTGTTGGTTAATTAAATTTACTTGAAAATGCTTATGTGTTTATTTAAGATTAATATTTAATCTATATATGAAATAAACATTATAATTATGATTTTATCTGTTTCATCGCCGACATAATGGCACTTGATTCCGTAGAGTTTAAAAGAGGAATAAAATATACACAAATATTGAACCTGTTAAGTTTAAGCTAAAATAAGTCATACATATATTTTGATTCTGTCATGTTTCAGCTATAAACTATATATATATATAGATATATATATATATATATATATATATATATCTATATATATATATATATATATATATATATATATATATATATTGATTCTGTTAAGTTTAAGCTATAAAAATATACACATATTTTAATTATGTTAAGTTTCAGCTAGAATACACATATATTTTGAAACTCTGTTATGTTTAACCTAGAATAAAATATACATATATTTTGAATCTGATGAAACGTCTAGCATTATAAAGATATTGCTAAAAGAACCACGTGAAACAGAAGTAAAATTGATCTGTTGTGAACATACAAACACAGAGATGAAACAGTGTATTTAAAGATAGATGAATCGGAACTAAACTTTCTCGGAATCTGATTTTCTATACGTTTGTCTTTTGAAATATTCAAAATTTTACTTTGAAAAATTAAACTGAAAACTGAAAACAGAAGGATAATTAGGATCTTACCTGTTCTTGGTAGCTGCCGCCCTGTCCCTCTGTCTCCTGTTCTTAAACCAGTTGCCGACCTGTGTTGGTGTCAGGCCCGTGGCCTGGGCCAGTTCTCGCTTCTTGGTCGGGTTGGGATAAGGATCCTGGAGATACCACTCTCGGAGAAGGTTCCGAGTTCGCTCCTTGAAGCAGTGAGTCTTCTGCTCTCCATCCCAGATGGTTCGGGGCAGCGGGTACTTCTTCCTGACACGATACTTGTCCACTGGGCCCAGCGGCCTCCCCCGGAGTTTTTCGGCCTCCTGGTAATGGGCTTCCAGCCACATGGCCTGCAGCTTGGCGTGGGACTCCTTGGTAAACTTATGGTGCTCCAGGATGTGGTAGAGATCCCGGAAGTTGCCCGTGTGGAACGAGACCAACGCCCGAGCCCGGATAACGGACTCATGTTTGTTCAAAGCTTCACAGGCGCTAGGATTCACTGGTAGTGACCACAAGAAGCGGCCCAGCCTTTCAATATCCCCGGACTCCTCGAGAGTTTCACATACCTTGGCGACTTGGTGCGGCGTGAAATGTAAAGTTGGTAGCGGCAGCATGGCGGGAATCGGGCTTTCCAAGCCGTACAATCCAAACATTGCGTTTGCGGGAAACGCAGCTGGGAAACCATTAGGAAAGCTAAACGTTGCTGCAGCAGCTGCGGCTGCTGCGGCTGCTGTTGCTGCTGCTGCGGCAGCAGAAACAGACACAGACTTAACAGTGTGTGGTGGAGACAAGCCCGCAGGCATGGGCAGCTTGCTAGTACAGCGTAGATCCATCCATTTAACGTAAGAAGAACACTGTGTAAAGAAAGATCTGGCTATTTCCCAAGCGATCCGGGCAACACTTGGGCCGGTGAATATGATGGTTCAATCTGGCGACGGTGTATATTATATTCTCACAATGCTATCCGTAACAGAGAGTGATACACAGAAAAGGAGGCGGTTCAGTTCAAGTAATATTATGTCTCGCCAAGAGAGTGAGCCTCTGCTGACACCGCAGACGAGTTTTCAACGGAGATTGATACAAGACAGCCCCTTGACATCCTCTACGAGCTATCATTTGTCGCTCGTCCCGCCTGCCGCGTGTCGTATGCTACACTTTCAGCCAATCAGAACAGGCTATCTCACGTCACTCAAACAAATCTAGCTCGTGAGACGCGAGGATTGCTAACTCGGGATAGAGATGTCAATTCTACCCCACGCTCTGCGCTCGGACTGGCTGAAGTCAACAGATTCACATCTCCGATTCACCGGCATCCCCTGAAACAATTCTGTATTCATCCGCCATTAGACAGTAGCGGATAACTCAAGCTCGATTTGTTTCATTCTCGATACACACAATCATTCCGCTCACGCTTATGAAACTCTCACGAGTTTCATGCTTTCCATAGACGAGTGATTTTTTTCTCCCCGCTCACACACAAACCAAATTTCTACAATTTTTCTAGAAGTGTGCCTTTGTTTTCTACATCGAAAGTCCCGTTCCGGTTGAGTAATTTTCGCCCCTGCGATATAATTCTATTTGTGATCCATGGACGTAACAATTAGACCGTATTTCGGCTGGTAGCTGCAATAGTGAGTGAGATGAGAGCCAGAAAATCATTCGATGAAAACATTTTCTAAATTTTATTTTCTCGTAATAGATTGAATATACCAGTTGTACTTGTTTTGTACCCTGTGATGTAGACATTTACTCTAAACACCTCAAATATATATACATAACAGAATGGTGGTAAATATACACTTCAAAACAGTCCAATACATATATAACAAAGTTATTGATGGACTGGTAAAATATCTACTCACATACTTTCTGGATTATGTTAACTGCATCGTACACATTGAATAAGGCATTACAAGCAGTACATTTAACAACATCAAACCACAGAAGTAGTAGAGACTGAACTCATAGTTGTTGTTGTGGTGGTAGTAGTAGAGATGGTAGTTGTTGTGGTAGTAGTAGTGCTGGTAGTTGCTGTGCAAGTAAATTATCCAAAACAAGTAGAAAGAGTAAAGTAGCAGTTATATTATTAATATTATTGTTATTATTATTATTATTATTATTTTATTAGTAGTAGTAGTAGTAGTAGTATTAGCAGTAATTGTAGTAGTAGTAGCATCAACAGAAGCAGCAGCAGTAGTAGTAGTAGTAGTAGTAGTAGTAGTAGTAGTAGTAGTAGTAGTAGTAGTAGTAGTAGTAGGAGGAGGAGGAGGAGGAGGAGGAGAAGGAGGAGGAGGAGGAGGTGATGGAGGAGGAGAAGTTGTGGTGGTAATAGAAGTAATAACATCTGCAATA
>JACEFZ010015380.1:302500-355000 GCA_014155875.1 Cepaea nemoralis
CATGTAGACTTGACAAGACATGTTAGATGACATCCGCTAGTGGAAGCTGTATCCATGTAGACTTGACAAGACAAGCTAGATGACATCCGCTAGTGGAAGCTGTATCCATGTAGACTTGACAAGACATGTTAGATGACATCGGCTAGTGAAAGCTTTATCCATGTAGACTTGACAAGACAAGTTAGATGACATCCGCTAGTGGAAGCTGTATCCATGTAGACTTGACAAGTTAGATGACATCGGCTTGTGGAAGCTGTATCCATGTAGACTTGACAAGACATGTTAGATGACATCCGCTAGTGGAAGCTGTATCCATGTAGACTTGACAAGACATGTTAGATGACTTCCGCTAGTGGAAGCTGTATCCATGTAGACTTGACAAGACAAGCTAGATGAAATCCGCTAGTGGAAGCTGTATCCATGAAGACTTGACAAGACAAGCTATATGACATCCGCTTGTGAAAGCTGTATCCATGTAGACTTGACAAGACAAGTTAGATGACATCGGCTAGTGAAAGCTGTATCCATATAGACTTGACAAGACAAGTTAGATGACATCCGCTATTGGAAGCTGTATCCATGTAGACTTGACAAGTTAGATGACATCCGCTAGTGGAAGCTGTATCCATGTAGACTTGACAAGACAAGTTAGATGACATCGGCTAGTGAAAGCTGTATCCATATAGCTTGACAAGACAAGTTAGATGACATCCGCTAGTGGAAGCTGTATTCATGTAGACTTGACAAGACAAGTTAGATGACATCCGCTAGTGGAAGCTGTATCCATGTAGACTTGACAAGACAAGTTAGATGACATCGGCTAGTGAAAGCTGTATCCATGTAGACTTGACAAGTTAGATGACATCCGCTAGTGCAAGCTGTATCCATGTAGACTTGACAAGTTAGATGACATCCGCTAGTGGAAGCTGTATCCATGTAGACTTGACAAGACAAGTTAGATGACATCGGCTAGTGAAAGCTGTATCCATATAGCTTGACAAGACAAGTTAGATGACATCCGCTAGTGGAAGCTGTATTCATGTAGACTTGACAAGACAAGTTAGATGACATCCGCTAGTGGAAGCTGTATCCATGTAGACTTGACAAGACAAGTTAGATGACATCGGCTAGTGAAAGCTGTATCCATGTAGACTTGACAAGTTAGATGACATCCGCTAGTGCAAGCTGTATCCATGTAGACTTGACAAGTTAGATGACATCCGCTAGTGGAAGCTGTATCCATGTAGACTTGACAAGTTAGATGACATCCGCTAGTGGAAGCTGTATCCATGTAGACTTGACAAGACAAGTTAGATGACATCCGCTAGTGGAAGCTGTATCCATGTAGACTTGACAAGTTAGATGACATCCGCTAGTGGAAGCTGTATCCATGTAGACTTGACAAGTTAGATGACATCCGCTAGTGGAAACTGTATCCATGTAGACTTGACAAGACAAGTTAGATGACATCCGCTAGTGGAAGCTGTATCCATGTAGACTTGACAAGACAAGTTAGATGACATCCGCTAGTGGAAGCTTAGATGACATCCGCTAGTGGAAGCTGTATCCATGTAGACTTGGCAAGACAAGTTAGATGACATCGGCTAGTGAAAGCTGTATCCATGTAGACTTGACAAGTTAGATGACATCCGCTAGTGGAAGCTGTATCCATGTAGACTTGACAAGACAAGTTAGATGACATCCGCTAGTGGAAGCTGTATCCATGTAGACTTGACAATACAAGTTAGATGACATCGGCTAGTGAAAGCTGTATCCATGTAGACTTGGCAAGACAAGTTAGATGACATCCGCTAGTGGAAGCTGTATCCATGTAGACTTGAAAAGACAAGTTAGATGACATCCGGGACGCAGAGGTGTTTCCAAGGCACCAGGGTCGAGTTATATACTGGCCAAGACCTATTGACGCGTCCTCGTCGAGCGTCCTGGGCAACAGGTCCCTTCGGGGTCCTGGCTGAAGTCAATAGGATCGCCGATTCCTCCGAAGTCGGAGAGTGTCTGCCTGTATGGCGAGGAACCACCAGTCTGCACACCAATAAGCCAGACATGGGACAACGGATACTCACGCAAAACTCAGGTCCTGTATGACATCACACTGATGTTGGACAACAGGATGCCTTCATCCGACATACAGGACTTTGCGTTGGAGCTCAAGCCAACGAACGCAAGCAAGCAAGCAAGCAAGATGACATCCGCTAGTGGAAGCTGTAGCCATACAGTCCGTGGAAGGTCAGACGTGGCCAGGCCGTGCCCCGGCAGGGATGAAGCAGAAGTGGTGGGCCTGTGGCACGGCTCCATCAGACGATGGGATGCAAGCGCACTTTTCCCGTGGCAACACATGGACGTGTGCCTTGAACAATTTCCCAATAACTGAAGACAAATATTAGAATACCGTGGGCCGAGAAGAAGAAAACTACCGACATTCTACCAGATCTGACCATCGAAGCAACCTGTTTCATGAACAAGTGCATGTCTCGGAGACTGAAATACTTTAGTCATACACGTTATAGTGTGAGAACATAGTTTTAGTATGAATAACTTTAGTGGAACTGTGGTAAAGCTGTGGAAATGTAAACAATATAAAATAACACGAAGTAATGCGGAACATGCAGAGTTTTACAGAAGACGGTGACTTGAAACATAGGTCGTTGCGGCGACTAGCCTTCATCAGCAGCCTGTACCCAAAACACGACATATAAACACGGAAAAGACACTACTTACAGAGGCATTGCTTAGTGAGAGTTTTTTTTTTTTTTTTGTTTATTTTTTTTGTTTATATTGTTTGGAGAGAACAATGATGGAAGGCGTGGTTCCAGAAAGGAGAGACATATGTCGACCAGTACCAAGATGGACACGTGATACCGAAGCCGGTATCTGCATGTAACAGCATGTAGCTGGCAAAGACTCGAGCAATTTTTATGAGGGAGGGGGGTTTCACTCGCTTTGATCTCAAGCGTAGTCCATACACGTAATACTACTTCTAGTGGATTGGCTTTCCCAAATAATGGTGTTTCTCACTGTCAGGCGAATCCACTCCGACTTCTCAGCTATTTGTAATTTACTTTAAGGACGAGAAGTCAACATGGGACCAGATCAATTAAAAAAATTCCCTCGAGGATAATTCGAAACGAAGGTCACAGTGCCGAGAGGTAAGAGCTAACCGCTGGGATCTCGTGTCTATGAGTGCTTCAGTCTGATTACACAGGGATAATCTCTGCACAGTGCACGAACGGTGACAGTCCAAACATGTGTATCGGTATCACACATCCCATTAATATTTATATTGGGTGTGTTTTCTCATTCTGAATATTTAGCCTGGGCAGCTCTTCGTTGGTTCCAACTTCAGTTGTATATTGTATATGCAGAGCGTGCCAGCGAGACTCTGGGTGTTTCGCAGTTGCCCCGACGGGAGACCCCCACACAGTGTGAGTCGTGAACCGAGCCACATTTGCACGAGCCAGGGGCGGACATAGTAACTTCTGACCTACCCCACAACGAAACGATTCAGTCTCTCGGTAGAGATTTGTTCGCAGCAGACGAGCATAATCTCCGGCGGGCCTATTCTCGCTGGTCGCGAGAGCCGCACAGTGGAAGGATGGGAGACATTGCTCGCAATAGACAAGTAATGTCTCCTGCGGTAGCTCTGGTGGGCCTATTCCCGCTGGTCGCGGGGTCCGCTAAGTCAGGTGGAGAGTTTGACGATGGTGCACGCTTTACACAGGTCCGGACACTTGTGTTTGACAAATGTGCGCGCCCTTACGGTCCGGGCACGTACGAGGCCCTCGCCTGTGGGACTTGACTGAACGCCTCTAAGCCGGATCCCTTGGGTGTCAGGGTCTGGCCATCACTCGCCACCTGCTCGTGGTGGCGAGGTCCTGGAGGATTTGACGCTGTGCCGCCAGCGTCTGCAACCTACCTTGTGCCAGACGTATTGGTTACCCATTCCTCTGGAATACGCAAGAATTAGGTCGAGAGAGGGATCATGTCGTTTGGGCACCACATGTTTCTCTGAAGCTCTGCCCAGGCATTGTGATGGAATATTGGCCACATTCCAACTCACATACTTTGGTCTGTCAAGACTGCAAGGTGCCAACAACCCCACAACATAACATTATTATAGTTATTGATGGACACTAATGTAAGTTGCAGGAAAGAATTGTCTGGTCAAGCATGTCCTAACCTTCCACCTCCTGGCTGTATTCAGTAGCCCCGCCTCTGAACCAAACAGCGCCAAGTGCGTCACAATGACGTTATTCGCAGATAACTGGTGTGTGTAATCACCATCTGGCGTTGATGACGTCAAAACTAATCTAAATTTTACAATTAGGAAGTTTTTTTACGAAATTAGGACCAGGTCATTTAAGAAATATTATCTCCGAAAACATGTCCAGTTTTACTGAGGCCTGCAGGTACTCTTACATGCAGACGCACTAACTATCGCCTCGGAGGTGAGGCTTGAAAGCGTAGAATTGAGCAGAGATATGTTTGAAGGACGTTTCTTCACGATGTTTTCTTTATCTTGCTATCTTCAGTCATATGTTATATTGTTATAGGTGTTTTGTTTTAGCTTGATCACATTCTCTCTCCTGTTTTCTTGTTCTTGTTCTTGGTCTTGTTCTTATTCTCGTGTTTGTTCTTCCTCTTGCTCCTCCCCCCTCTTTCTACTCCTTCTTCTTCTTCTTCTTCTTCTTCTTCTTCTTCTTCTTCTTCTTCTTCTTCTTCTTCTTCTTCTTCTTCTTCTTCTTCTTCTTCTTCTTCTTCTTCTTCTTCTTCTTCTTCTTCTTCTTCTTCTTCTCCTCCTTTTACTCATCCACCTTCTCCTCCTCCTCCGCACTCCCACTTCTTCTTATCATTATTTTTCTTCTTCTTCTTCTTGTCCCTCCTTCTCACCCTTCCCGTCTTCTGTGCCATTGGTTCGATAGTTTGAGACAATGAAGAATGCCCAATACAAGTCATAAACCTTCCGATTATTGAGTTCAAAGACTTGTACAGAGTTCTCCAGCTCACGCTGTAAATAGGACGCTGTACATAGGACGCTGTATGTAGGATGTTGTGTATAGGACGCTGTATGTAGGACGCTGTATTAGGACGCTATATATAGGACGCTGTATTAAAACGCTGTATATAGGACGCTGTATGTAGGACGCTGTATTAGGACGCTATATATAGGACGCTGTATTAAAACGCTGTATATAGGACGCTGTATATAGAATACTGTGTATAGGACGCTGTGTACAGGAACGCTGTATGTAGGACGCTGGACAGACAAACGTGTACCTGGAGTGTTTATCCGTGGCCAAGAGTCAAGCCGTCTGCCGAGCAAGGTTGTGGGTTCGATTCCGGGCTACGTCATTTGGTTCACGAGTGCAGCTTTCTCGGAGACTCCTGGGGGTCGTCGCTGGAATTAGGAGTTTGTGCTTTGTGCGACGCATTCGGCTTGGACGCCCTTAAGAAAGAGACCGAGTCATAAGGTATAATTGCAGAAGAGAACACATGTATCCATACCACAAGAGTTGAATGTTGAAGGAGGCTGACTAATAAAGACGATAAAACAAAGAAAATTGAAATATTTTGGTCACTTAAAATGTCATAAAAGTTTGGAGAGAACAATAATGGAGGGCTATATGCCTGGGAAGAAAGGAAGAGGAAGGCCAAAGAGAAGATGGCTGCAGGATGTGGCAGATGATCTCCAGATGGGTGTATCGGACGTGAGATATCTTGCTTGTGATCGAGAAGTTTTTCGGAAGGTTGTTTTGAGATTGAAGTTCTTAAAAGTACACGAGACCGAATGAATGAACTACCATTGTCCCTCGCCATTAAGCATGTATCACTCTCTGTCTCTATATCTCTCTATCTGTATATTGATATGTCTATCTCTGAATCTGTCTCTCTTCCTCAAACTCCTTTGTCTCCCCTCCCCCCCCCCCCACCTCATTCTCTCCCTCTTCCTCTTAGAACGTATATGCTTGTGTCTGTGTGAGGGTCTTAAAGAGGTAACAGTCTGAGATCAGCAATAACAGGATAAATAGAAAGGCCCATCAGGCGTGAACAACGGACAATCCTGTAGGATTAACAGTCACGGAGTGTCATTTTGTTGACTGAAGGATTTGGGCAGCGCTGGGATTAACACCTGGAACGATAGCAATACAGGCGCTTGGACTTTGGCGAGAGTGATGAAGATAAGGTCTTTGGTCAGCGGGCGTGGCAGCCACCCCACCCCACCTCTATGCAAAGGCATGACCCCTTAACTGTATCAGTGCCGAAGGATAATATATCGCCACTCGTGACCTACGATATGGACAGAAGAACGATATATCACCGTTCAAGGGTTAAAGTGTTATTTTGTTTGTTTCGCGTTATCTTCCGCAAATTTAATGCTCATTAAACGGACATTTGCATTATAATACTTGTTCACTTGATTGATGGTTCCATGTTAGGTCCAAACCTACTTTTGAGTGGCACTGAATCAGTGAAGTGTAGAATTTATTGTCGTGGTGGGAAGGGGCTAGTGATGATCTGACATACAGACTTAAACTGAAGAAAATAGCAAACAATATTACACGAAATAAGAAAACAGTGAGAAAATGTAACAGACAGACAGACAGACAGACAGACAGACAGACAGACAGACAGACAGACAGACAGACAGACAGACAGACAGACAGACAGACAGACAGACAGACAGACAGACAGACAGACAGACAGACAGACAGACAGACAGACAGACAGACAGACAGACAGACAGACAGACAGACAGACAGACAGACAGACAGACAGACAGACAGACAGACAGACAGACAGACAGACAGACAGGCAGGCAGGCAGGCAGGCAGGCAGGCAGGCAGGCAGGCAGGCAGGCAGGCAGGCATGCGGAGGGACGGACGTACGGACGAATTGATAAACTGAAGGACACGGACGGACTGACGGGTGGATGAATGGATGGATGGATGGATGGATGGATAAATGTTACATTTTACAACAAAGGGAGTGTGTTGCGGTGACCAATTCCTGTCTAATCATCCCCTCAGCTCATCGCAACCTAAAGCGGAAAGAGGATATTGGTGTCCAGCCTGACGCATTATCTTAGAACCTGGGAATGTCCAGTGGGTGATTCAAACATTGAAAATTGGGATAAGCTCAAGTGAGTAACAAGTGGCCACAAACCCAATACAATGAGAGGCAGCAGAGCGATAACAACAGACAGGAAAGATAACATCGCAAATAATTCAGATAAGTTAATACTGTGACAGTTAGCAATGGATTTCATCGATAAACCCGAGTGAATTGGTTTGGTCATGTAACTATTCTGCCCCGGTACAGCATGCCGCAAATATGTGTGTGCAAATACGGGGAAAACAGTGTGCAGCGAGGATCATGCAAAGACTGGATTAGCCGAATTTGCAGTGGCAATCTACGTCGCTTGCCAAATCAGGGATCTGTCCAGGTTAGCGCATTCTAACGGGACGCCATAAAGCAAGAGACGAAAAAAGGGCAAACGAGAAATTAGGGGATTCCCATCTCCGCATCTGACCCAGGAAACTCATCCCCCCCCCCCCCCCCCAGGTTCTACCAGATGTTCCGTTCATATTAAGTGAGCAGTTCAACTCCTCATGAAGTTGTTAAATGTCTGCTACAAGACCTCCTGCTACTCAAAGTTCAGTGCCATGAAAGCTGGGTGGATGGCGTACCTTTAAATGTACATCCCCAGGTAGTGATTAAAAACAAAATATTTGCATATCCTTTACAGGACATCGCTGTCAACATTAGCATCTTTCAGCATATTGTTGATCTCTTGGCAAGATTACGCTCAGTAGTTTGCCATTGCTTTCTGAGCGACCGGCTCATTATCCCACAAGTCATGAGCGAGGGTAGAACCGCAACCAATTCTCGCTCGCTGCGAGACCCTGCGTGGATAAATGGATTACGGAGAAAGTATTGTAACCCCTTGGCCAGAGAGACCGGCCAGGTAGTGATTGCCAGTCGTATAATACAAGGGACAGAAGCGGAATTCAGGGCCACCGTGTAAAAGAACAGAAAGTTGAACAAGACGACACCAATACGTCACGATTAACACAAGTTTGCCAACGCCCTAATTTGCCTGCTACGTCACGGATCTCTGGGAAGATACAGCAGCCAGTAATGAAGCTTGCGTATGGGTCTCATAATATAGTATATGTGACACGCCAGATCACATCTAAGCAGTAAATACCACCACCCCTCCCTCCCCACGTACATGCTCATCGACGGAAAATTGTCAACAAGGGGTTCTCCAGTACCAACCACCTATGAGCCGGTCTCCCTGGACTAGGAGGTAACGTCTTTCTTCCTAATCCCGTATATTCTCGTGAGGAACGTAATCTGCGCGAGAATCGGTAGAGGTTCTCGCCGTGTTGGTAACTTGCGAGGTATGTGAGCCGGTCGCTCAGAAAGCAATGGCAAATTACTGAGCGTAATCTTGCCTAGTACATCAACAGCAGCTGAAAAATGCTGGTGTTGACTGCAACGTCCTGTAAGGGATATGGGAAAAAAAAACCACTGTGCTAACAAATGTGGCACAGCATCATATACCTCATTCCCTTTTTTTTTTAATTTATTGTTTATTGCCCATCATGGTAGAGCACAGATAACCGTGTGGTCTGCCCGTCCCAGTTGATTCCTGTGGTGTCTGACTGGATGTTTCACATTCCAGAACACGTCGGTTAGTTGCATACCAGACGGTGATCGTGTTCTGTATTATTTCTCTATAGAATGGGGGGGGGGGGGGGGGGGGGAGAGAGAGAGAGAGAGAGAGAGAGAGACGAGAGAGAGAGAGAGCGAGAGAGAGAGAGAGAGGAGCAAGAGAGAGAGAGAGAGAGAGAGAGAGAGATTATGTGTATTATGAGTGAGTGAATGTTTGTTCGTGTGTTTGTGATTGTGAATAGGTGAGTGTGTATGCGAGAGAGAGCGAGAGAGAGAGAGAGAGAGAGAGAGAGGAGAGAGAGAGAGAGAGAGAGAGAGAGAGAGAGAGACAGACAGACAGACAGACAGACAGACAGACAGACAGACAGACAGACAGACAGACAGACAGACAGACAGACAGACAGACAGACAGAGACAGAGACAGGGACAGAGAGAGAGTATTATGAATGAGTGAATGTTTGTTCGTGTATTTGTGATTATGAATAGGTGTATGTTATACAGCAACTACCATCACTGGCCTTACATCAAAGATCATCTGCGACGAGACCACGAAGACGTCCAAGAAGAAAACGGATTGACGACATCAGAGACATTGTACAACCACACGGAATGACACTATCCAGTTTCCTCCCCACGACGCTTGACGGCAGAAGTGGAAGATGATGATGATGATGATGATGTATGCTATACATATATATATATATATATCTATATATATATATATATAATATATATATATATATATATATATATATATATATATATATATATAAACAACAACAAATATACAGTGTGTTAACGTTAGCTAGATGTCTTGTACAGGACTATACAAACAACCCCAGAATTTATTGGTTGTTTGTGAATTTCTAGCCAATTTTAGTTCAGCGGTTTCCCACTGAAACAGTGTGTTAAGATATTTGCATGACCTTTACAGAAAGTTGCAATCTACACCAGCATTTTTGTTACCTGTTTGTGATTTTCTAGACTAGTTTACGTGCAGTAGTTTGCCATTACTTTCTAAACGACTGACGCTCATCTTCTGCAGCTGATTTCTAACGTGCTATGCTGTATTGCAACTCTCGTTCGCTAACCCCTTCGCTACAGATGTCAACTGTAAGACGTGACGACCCAGAGCTACAAACCTGAACCTTAACTTCTACAGGTCAATTGGTAAAATTAAATAGGGCATCGCCTCTTTGTGAACCAAATCACTTAGCCAGCGGAAATAGCACTCTATCAATTGTGTTAATCTAACTTGGAGATATCAGTCTAGCGTAGACTATCACAAGTGCTTCCAGCTCAGGTATAGTAGTCCTTCATCTTGATTACAAGTAGGGCCCTTCAGCCAAGTCGTTTATACCCTGAGTAGAGCGATACCGCAGAGAAGAGCCGGACGTCCAGTTTTAGAATGACCAGCTGTGTCCTGCATATACCAATGAAATAGTCCAGGGAATGTCCGGGGGATCAGGTGTCCCTTGGTAGCGCAGGTTCAGCAACGAGGTGAGCTTCTGGTCTTAAAGTCAATCACTCCATCGGTCAACGAATCAGTCAGCCCATGCAGTGTCATCTCCACAATAAGGGTTGCCTGCAATAGATCTGTTTGAACTCATGCGTAGTCCATATACTTGTTATTACTTCTATTGCATTGCATGGTGTTTGCTTGTGGATAAGTTTTCCCTATTACCAGTGTCCCTCGTCAATCAGGCGAACCCACTCTGACGTCTTGTAATCTGATACTGTTATGTGTGAACTACACATCACCTCACGATTCCCACTCCAACCAGACACTTGGTGTGTCTCCGCGCGAAGTGGTCAAGTTGGTAGCCCCCCCCTCCCTTCCCGCCCCTGCCCCCGACCTTCCGTTCTGAAAGTTGTGGGTTCATTTCTAGACTACTTCGATCAGATGTTGTTTCTTTTTTTCAGTGTATCTCTAGACGTCAAGGTTGGAACTATGGAGTACATGCGTTGTGCGACCCTCACATCAGATGGTATACCGTTCTGAGACGAGGGATCAAGCCAGGCGGGGCAGAACCCGGTGCATCTCTTTAGCCTGAGATACCACTGTCGAGACATTGTGCAATCAAGGATTAAGTGAGCTAGTGTACAGTAACGGATTGGTAAGACGCAGGGCTAACGGACTAGATCAATGGGTCGAAACTTGTTCCCGTGTAAATGTGTGCCCTTTATCAAATAGAAGAGGAAACTATTTGAGTAGTTGTGATTCGTGGATATACATATGCGAGCGCGTGCGCTCGCGCACACACACACACACACACACACACACACACACACACACACACACACACAAGTCTGCTTTCTGTTTGACAAACAGCCACAAATTTACGCGGGAACTAGCTTGGATCCGCTGATTTATGTCCGTTAGCCTCTGCGTCTTACCAATCCGTTACTGTACAATACCACTAATCCTTGATTTCACAATGACACGCTAGCGGTATCTCGGGTGTCAAATAGACACTGTAAACACGAAACAGGCAATCCTCGTGTCAGTTTGTTTATTTGTCCGTTTGTGTATTTGTTTGGGTAACGGCTAGTACTTAATGCGCTTTTGTGTATTCTCTTTCAGTGTTTCTACACATTCTTAAAATATCCAGGTGCGACAATTAAACACGTCAAGACAATAACAAGGGAACATATATGAAATTATAAGCGGGGAAGTCGATATGTAAGTCACATATGGCTGTAGAAAAATAACTAAAAATGATAACAACTTGAAACCAGTTTATTTTTATACATACATTGTCCCTTTATTTCTCAACATAATTTCCATCAACATTGATGCACTTATCCCATCGTTTTATCAGTCCTCCCAAACCGGTGGCATAGAGCTGCGTGCTCTGTTTTCTATACCATGTTCTCACATCACATTCAACTTCGGCGTCATTAGCGAAATGTCTCCCGCCAAGGTGGGTTTTCAGTGAACTAAAAAGGTGGAAATCGCTGAGGGTTAAGTCCACTGACAACGCACCTTGGCGGGAGACATTTCGCAAATGGCGCCGAAGTTGAATGTGAAGTGAAAACGTGGTTTAGAAAGCAGAGCACGCAGTTCTATGCCGCCGGTTTGGGAGGACTGATAAAACGATGGGATAAGTGCATCAATGTTGATGGAAATTATGTTGAGAAATAAAGGGACAATGTATGTATAAAAATAAACTGGTTTCAAGTTGTTATCATTTTTAGTTATTTTTCTACAGCCATTTGTGACTTACTTATTGACTTACACGCGTAGCGAGTGTTTCGTGTATGTGTACCGGTGCGTGTTTATTGTTTGTGTCCCGAGGCAGGCTTTAGCCGAAACGTTCATTTTCTTACTTGTGATCGTGTTCTGGTAAAGCTCATCGATTCTGCTTTTCTTTTTTATTTTATTTTTATTTTGGTGTTAATGTGATTCATTCATTAAACACCTGGGGGGGGGGGGGGAATCTCCGTGACCACGTGGATATGCCGTGCCTCGCGCTAAGAAGGTTGTGTGTTTGATTCCGGGTCGCGTCGTTCAATTCACAAATGCAGATGTCTCGGAGACTTCTCATGGTCTTCTTCTTCTTCTTCTTCTTCTTCTTCTTCTTCTTCTTCTTCTTCTTCTTCTTTTCTTCTTCTTCTTCTTCTTCTTCTTCTTCTTCTTCTTCTTCTCTTCTCTTCTTCTTCTTCTTCTTCTTCTTCTTCTTCTTCTTCTTCTACTTCTGCAGCTGCTGCAGCCGCTCTCGCTACCGCCGCCGCCGCCGCCGCTGTTGCTGATGATGATTATGATAATGATGCTTCTTTGACGTCGTTGCCTTCTTACTCTTTCTCTCTTTGGTTGTTTGTCAGTTTCTTTCTTTCTTTCTTTCTTTCTTTCTTCTTTCTTTCTTTCTGTCCTTCTTTCTTACATATAACCTTCACATTCTGCACCTTCTTCGTTGGTTATGAACACGACTACAGGTTGCGCTATGTTACCTACCAACGATACAGTCATAGCGCCCGTTATGTCCGACACATCCGACTTGCTAGGATGTTAGAACCTTCTGGATATCCATAAAAATCAAACTACATTATTTTGATAAATGGAAAATGTGTATTCCAATTCAAACCGGACACGTCCAAATAGAAGAACAAATCACAATTCCAATCATGCAAAGAATCACAATTAATCCATGTAAATGAGAAAATTATGTGTCTATATATGGATCTATCATTATCAACATCACGAGCCATGCCGAGCAGTGCTGGGGTTCATTTTTCTCCCTTCATAAACATCTGTTCTCTCTATTCTTGCTAGTTTCGACCTCAGCTCTTCTGCTGCCAGTAGTGACGGTCGGCTGTCACTTTACAACCACAAAAAGGACGGGAAAAAAAATGAAATAGCTGTCTAAATTGTGCAATTTTATTTATTTTTAATTCTACCACACAAAAAGACATAATATCAACGAAAAATCATTCGAAGAGCTTATAGGAAAAACGCAATAATACATTACAGGAACTAACAGACGAACACTGCTGAGAACAAACAGCCATATGTATATCCTAGAAGCAACAATCTACACACACACACACACACACACACACACACACACACACCACACACACACACATACTCACGACAATCAAGAGCAATGTGGCATATTCAAGAAGCAATAGATCTTTGAGCTCACACAAGGACTTGAAAAAACTGCGTTAACCTGCACGAGATCGGATACGATCATTACTTCTCCTTACAGTGCATGCCGTGTGGCATAGGTGATCATGTCTGTCCACAGCCTGCTGTCTCTCGAGCTCCAATCAATTCTGGTGACGATGTTTCTCCATGACATGATGTTAAACTGTCCAGCATCTACTCTCCTAGTCTCCCCTGCCTTTCATCCACTCCAATATTCCCGTTGTGATGACAAACTCCAGCTTTCTTCTTCCTCCTCTTCTCATGGCATGCCCAAAGAATATGCACTGTCTTCTTCTGATGTGAGTAACTAGTTCTCTTAGTGAGTTAACTTCTCTCAAGATTCTTCACTGCTCTTTACATCTGTCCAGGAATCCTTCGGCATTCGTATATAAAACCAGATCCTCCCTGCTTCTACGCAATTCTTCACTTGTCTGCTAATTGTCCATGATATGCATCCGTACATCAAGCCGAGCTCAATGTAGGTCTGAAGAACTCTTGTTCTTACTTCGATTGACAAAGATACATGTCAGAGAATATTCCCCATCCAGTCAAACGCTGATTTTACTTGGGATATTGTACATTCAACCTCCGTAATACATCTTCTATCTGCTGTTATTACATAATTACAGAAATTAACTAATTTCACAGTGATTCCGTTCACTTTGATGCTGGATTTTGGTATACACTTTCTCTTTGTAATAACAATTATTTATGTTTTATTCTTATTCCGACTAAGTTCTTTATTTTGACTTTCAGTTGCAATTATATCTATCATTTCTTGTAACTGATTCCTTTTCATATCTCACCAGCATAACACACATTGTTGACATAGTGCCCAGCAACTGATATTCCTGTCATTACTACCAATCTATGCAGCGTTAAACAGGAATGGTAGGGATATCTCATGTTTGTTTGTTTTTTCAAGTGGGACGCAGAGATGTTTCCAAGGCACCAGGGTCAGGTTCTATACTGTACAAGACCTACTAACACGACCTAGTCGTGCGTCCTGGGCAACAGGCCCCCTCGGGATACTTGCTAACGTAGTAGGATCGCTGATTCTTCCGAAGTCGGAGAGTATCTGCCTGCACAGGGGGGAACCACCAGTCTGCACACCAATAAGCCAGACATGGGACAACGGATACTCACGCAAACCTCAGGTCCTGTATGACATCACACTGATGTTGGACAACAGGATGTCTTCATCCGACATACAGGACTTCACGTTGGAGTTCACAGCCAGCGCAGGCAAGCAAGCAAGCAAGCATGTTTTTCAAACAGTGCGTAAAATTGCCATCAGTCTTCACAATTTTAAACTGCAGTACTGTATCTGTTGGACTTAGCTCCAGGAC
This sequence comes from Cepaea nemoralis, assembly GCA_014155875.1. NCBI lineage: Eukaryota > Metazoa > Mollusca > Gastropoda > Stylommatophora > Helicidae > Cepaea > Cepaea nemoralis. The sequence goes on from JACEFZ010015380.1 coordinate 317,198, forward strand.
ACGCTGGTGTGGCGGGAACGAGCAGACAACCAGGCTGGATGGGTGTGCACCGTTGGTTGGGGTATTGGCCCATGATAAGGCAGACGTGGTCAGGGCCCTATGGAATCGAGTGTGTAGTGCAGAAGAACGGGTTGATCACCAAGGTCTGGAGAGAATGGTGCTGCAGGGAGTGACCAGAGGATAGAGCCATACACAGGACTCTGAGGAAAGGACACACGGACACATAATCAGACTGATACTAGTATGATTAGTATCGGACTCTTCGCTGACAGTTGCAGATGAGAACGGAGCACGTATGGGAATGTCTCTGTACTGTGATGTCAGCTCTTGACTCAACTCAACTCAAGTCCACTACATGTGATCAATCACCGTTGTCCATCTATAAAACCGTAAACTGTACTACAGGTGATATATAACCGCTGTCCATCTATAAAACAGTAAACTGTACTACAGGTGATATATAACCGCTGTCCATCTATAAAACATTAAACTGTACTACATGTGATATATAACCGCTGTCCATCTATAAAACAGTAAACTGTACTACAGGTGATATATAACCGCTGTCCATCGATAAAACAGTAAACTGTACTACAGGTGATATATAACTGGTGTCCATCTATAAAACAGTAAACTGTACTACATGTGATATATAACCGCTGTCCATCTATAAAACAGTAAACTGTACTACAGGTGATATATAACCTGCTGTCCATCTATAAAACAGTAAACTGTACTACAGGTGATATATAACCGCTGTCCATCTATAAAACAGTAAACTGTACTACAGGTGATATATAACTGCTGTCCATCTATAAAACAGTAAACTGTACTACAGGTGATATATAACTGCTGTCCATCTATAAAACAGTAAACTGTACTACATGTGATATATAACCGCTGTCCATCTATAAAACAGTAAACTGTACTACAGTGATATATAACCGCTGTCCATCGATATAAAACAGTAAACTGTACTACAGGTGATATATAACCGCTGTCCATCTATAAAACAGTAAACTGTACTACAGGTGATATATAAACGCTGTCCATCTATAAAACAGTAAACTGTACTACAGGTGATATATAACCGCTGTCCATCGATAAACAGTAAACTGTACTACAGTGATATATAACCGCGCTGTCCATCTATAAAACAGTAAACTGTACTACAGGTGATATATAACCGCTGTCCATCTATAAAACAGTAAACTGCACTACAGTTGATATATAACTGCTGTCCATCTATAAAACAGTAAACTGTACTACATGTGAATATAACCGCTTCATCTATAAAACAGTAAACTGTACTTTTTTTTTTTTTGGCATATCCTTACGGGACATTGCTTTCAAACACCAACCTCTTTCAGCTGTATGTTGATCTCTTTGAGATTACGCTCAGTAGTTTGCCATTGCTTATGTGATATATAACCGCTGTCCATCTATAAAACAGTAAACTGTACTACAGTGATTATAACCGCTTGTCCATCTATAAAACAGTAAACTGTACTACATGTGATATAACCGCTGTCCATCTAAAAACAGTAAACTGTACTACATGTGATATTAACCGCTGTCCATCTATAAAACAGTAAACTGTACTACATGTGATATATAACCGCTGTCCATCTATAAAACAGTAAACTGTATACAGGTGATATATAACCGCTGTCCATCTATAAAACAGTAAACTGTACTACATGTGATATATAACCGCTGTCCATCTATAAAACAGTAAACTGTAATTTTTATTTTTATTTGCATATCATTTACAGTACATTGCTGTCAACACCAGCATCTTTCAGCTGTATGTTGATTTCTTGGCAAGATTACGCTCAGTCGTTGCCATTGCTTATGTGATATATAACCGCTGTCCATCTATAAAACAGTAAACTGTACTACATGTGATATATAACCGCTGTCCATCTATAAAACAGTAAACTGTACTACATGTGATATATAACTGCTGTCCATCTATAAAACAGTAAACTGTACTACAGGTGATATATAACTGCTGTCCATCTATAAAACAGTAAACTGTACTACAGGTGATATATAACCGCTGTCCATCTATAAAACAGTAAACTGTACTACAGGTGATATATAACCGCTGTCCATCTATAAAACAGTAAACTGTACTACATGTGATATATAACCGCTGTCCATCTATAAAACAGTAAACTGTACTACAGGTGATATATAACTGCTGTCCATCTATAAAACAGTAAACTGTACTACATGTGATATATAACCGCTGTCCATCTATAAAACAGTAAACTGTACTACATGTGATATATAACTGCTGTCCATCTATAAAACAGTAAACTGTACTACATGTGATATATAACTGCTGTCCATCTATAAAACAGTAAACTGTACTACATGTGATATATAACTGCTGTCCATCTATAAAACAGTAAACTGTACTACATGTGATATATAACCTGCTGTCCATCTATAAAACAGTAAACTGTACTACATGTGATATATAACCGCTGTCCATCTATAAAACAGTAAACTGTACTACAGGTGATATATAACCTGCTGTCCATCGATAAAACAGTAAACTGTACTACATGTGATATATAACTGCTGTCCATCTATAAAACAGTAAACTGTACTACATGTGATATATAACTGCTGTCCATCTATAAAACAGTAAACTGTACTACATGTGATATATAACTGCTGTCCATCTATAAAACAGTAAACTGTACTACATGTGATATATAACTGCTGTCCATCCATAAGACAGTAAACTGTACTACATGTGATATATAACTGCTGTCCATCCATAAAACAGTAAACTGTACTACATGTGATATATAACTGCTGTCCATCTATAAAACAGTAAACTGTACTACATGTGATATATAACTGCTGTCCATCTATAAAACAGTAAACTGTACTACATGTGATATATAACCGCTGTCCATCCATAAAACAGTAAACTGTACTACATGTGATATATAACCGCTGTCCATCTATAAAACAGTAAACTGTACTACAGGTGATATATAACCGCTGTCCATCTATAAAACAGTAAACTGTACTACAGGTGATATATAACCGCTGTCCATCTATAAAACAGTAAACTGTACTACAGGTGATATATAACCGCTGTCCATCTATAAAACAGTAAACTGTACTACAGGTGATATATAACCGCTGTCCATCTATAAAACAGTAAACTGCACTACAGGTGATATATAACCGCTGTCCATCTATAAAACAGTAAACTGTACTACATGTGATATATAACCGCTGTCCATCTATAAAACAGTAAACTGTACTTTTTTTTTTTTTTTTGGCATATCCTTTACAGGACATTGCTGTCAACACCAGAATCTTTCAGCTGTATGTTGATCTCTTGGCAAGATTACGCTCAGTAGTTTGCCATTGCTTATGTGATATATAACCGCTGTCCATCTATAAAACAGTAAACTGTACTACAGGTGATATATAACCGCTGTCCATCTATAAAACAGTAAACTGTACTACATGTGATATATAACCGCTGTCCATCTATAAAACAGTAAACTGTACTACATGTGATATATAACCGCTGTCCATCTATAAAACAGTAAACTGTACTACATGTGATATATAACCGCTGTCCATCTATAAAACAGTAAACTGTATTACAGGTGATATATAACCGCTGTCCATCTATAAAACAGTAAACTGTACTACATGTGATATATAACCGCTGTCCATCTATAAAACAGTAAACTGTATATTTTTTTATTTTTTTTATTTGCATATCCTTTACAGGACATTGCTGTCAACACCAGCATCTTTCAGCTGTATGTTGATTTCTTGGCAAGATTACGCTCAGTAGTTTGCCATTGCTTATGTGATATATAACCGCTGTCCATCTATAAAACACTAAACTGTACTATATGTGATATATAACCGCTGTCCATCTATAAAACACTAAACTGTACTACATGTGATATATAACCGCTGTCCATCTATAAAACTGTAAACTGCACTACAGGTGATATATAACCGCTGTCCATCTATAAAACAGTAAACTGTACTACAGGTGATATATAACCGCTGTCCATCTATAAAACACTAAACTGTACTACAGGTGATATATAACCGCTGTCCATCTATAAAACTGTAAACTGCACTACAGGTGATATATAACCGCTGTCCATCTATAAAACTGTAAACTGCACTACAGGTGATATATAACCGCTGTCCATCTATAAAACACTAAACTGTACTACATGTGATATATAACCGCTGTCCATCTATAAAACAGTAAACTGCACTATATGTGATATATAACCGCTGTCCATCTATAAAACAGTAAACTGCACTATATGTGATATATAACCGCTGTCCATCTATAAAACAGTAAACTGCACTATATGTGATATATAACCGCTGTCCATCTATACAACAGTAAACTGCACTACATGTGATATATAACCGCTGTCCATCTATAAAACAGTAAACTGCACTATATGTGATATATAACCGCTGTCCATCTATAAAACAGTAAACTGCACTATATGTGATATATAACCGCTGTCCATCTATACAACAGTAAACTGCACAGGAAGTGAAACATCGCTGCCCTTAATCTAGTAAAGTAGCACCACATATTGAAAACATGGGCTGAAGCATAACGTGGCATTGAAACCCATCCTCTCCCAGCCACACGCATGTCTCATCTGCCGGTGATCCACTCTGCCGGTGATCCACTCTGCCGGTGTTCCAGTCTGCCGGTGATTCACTCTGCCGGTGATCCACTCTGCCGGTGATCCAGTCTGCCGGTGATCCACTCTGCCAGCGATCCACTCTGCCGGTGATCCAGTCTGCCGGTAATCCACTCTGCCAGTGATCCACTCTGCAAGTGGTCCAGTCTGCCAGTGATCCACTCTGCCGGTGATCCACTCTGCAAGTGATCCAGTTTGCCGATGATCCAGTCTGCTGGTGGTCCACTCTGCCAGAGATCCACTCTGCCAGTGATCCACTAAGCCGGTGATCCACTCTACCGGTGATCCACTCTGCCGGTGATCCACTCTGCCAAAGATCCACTCTGCCGGAGATCCACTCTGCCGGAGATCCACTATGCCGGTGATCCACTCTGCCAAAGATCCACTCTGCCAAAGATCCACTCTGTCGGTGATCCAGTCGTGATCTACTCTGCCGGATATCCACTCTGCCGGAGATTCACTCTCCCGGTGATCCAGTCTGCCGTTGATAACGTTGATCCACTCTGCCGGTGATTCAGTCTGCCGGTGAACCACTCTGCCGGTGATCCACTCTGCCAGTGATCAAGTCTGCCGTTGATCCACTCTGCAGGTGATCCAGTCTGCCGGTGATCCACTCTCCCGGTGATCCAGTCTGCCGTTGATCCACTCTGCCGTGATCCAGTCTGCCGGTGATCCACTCTGCAAGTGATCCACTCAGCCGGTGATCCACTCTGCAAGTGATACACTCTGCCTGTGATTCCCCTCTGCCGGTGATCCACTCCACTCTGCCGATTATCCACTCTGCCAGTGATCCACTCTGTCGGTGATCCTCTCTGCTCGTGTCCAGCTGGATACAAGAAGAGCAACGTTACTGACACCTATCCTCGGAGAGAGACGAGCATCAGTTTGGCCACGTTACGAGAAAACAAAAATTGGAACATAACGTGACAACCGGAAAGATTTGTGGAAAGAAAGGTAGAAGAAGACAGTGAGAGAAACTTATTTCTTGACAGTCTTGTATTATTGCCCGTAAGAGAGGCAACAAATGAATTGATCCACGCCGGCGGAGATAGCAATTTGTGGAGAAGCATGATCGCCCACGCCAGCAATGATGTTTCTTCATCCATCTCTACCACATGTCTATCCTTTAACTGTAGAGTGGATTAGATGGGGCCGGATGCCCAGAGTACGACTGTGGTCGCAGGAAATGTCCGAGATTGATTTCATGTGTGAGAGATATAGTATACCAGAGTTAGTGTCTAAGGAGGAGGAGTAGGCGCAAGAGAAGGAACCAGCGAACGAATCAACGAACCAAGGAACCAACAAACCAAGGAACCAACAAACCAAGGAACCAACCAACGAACTTTATTTTCAAAGGGTTAAGAATTGGCACGCAGGCCTGACTGGTATTCTGCCCTTCTTCTCTTTCTCTCTGCTTTCATGCATGATTTCATTCATGAATACTTATGAAGCTAATCACAGACAACAACGACAAGAACAGAACAATATACATTAAAACTTTTGCCATAATCAATAATACATGACTCACTAAAACTAATTATTAACGTGGTAATTATAATTAGCTAAGTTAGATGTATTTTACTACAGATAAGAGATTGTTTGTTGTCTCTTTAGATAATTATTATTATCATTATTATTATCATTATTATTATCATTATTATTACTATTATTAATGGGTTCTGTAGAAGTAGAAGAAGAAGTAGCATGGGGAGTAGCGGAGAGTAACAGAGAAGTAACAGAAGCAGTAGCAAAAGATGAAGAAGAAGAAAATATCAGTTTCTCCAACATAGATTACACACGATCACACGCAACTTTAATGTATGCATTCCTCTTCTAACGTCCCCAGACCATCGATTGCCTTTGAATATTCCTGCCGTATCTATCGCCATCTCGGTGCGCACCCGAATGGCTCGCCATACTGTTTGCTAACCACAGTTGGAAACCCATAGATAGTTCAAAAGAATGCTAACCACCCCTTTATCACATGAATTATCCCCTTACAGATCTGTTGGTAGTTACAGACTACATGAAAGTGGAACGTACCCCTCAGGGGGATTTCAGAATCGACCTTATGGTTGCAAATTATCCACTGTAATTGCCACGTCGTATCTTCGTTATAGTCTGAAATCTGAGGTCATATGTACATATGATGAATGGCTCTTTTAAGAAAGTAACAGTATTAAGTAAATTAAAGAGAAGATCGGAGATATTATAATGTTGCAAATAAGTATGAAAGATGTTGCGACTACTACGTTTTTATGTCCATGTTGATGGGGAAAAATCAGGTTCTTCAACTCGGCTTAGTTATTGAGAGGAATATGAGACAGCAAAGAATCTTATCAACTCCCGTTTCAATAATTTCATAATCAAACATTATATCAAACGGGGTGTCTGGGGGAAATTATTCTAATTAATTTCCCCCTTGACTCCTAGAGCGTTTCAGAGCTCCACATGAAAATAGTTCACCGCAGATTGTGTGAACTATGTCATCAAAGTCTGGGCTGAAATTAGCGCCAATTTCCTCCCAAACCAAAAAGATCACCTCTTGGCCCGTAGAGATCCCGCCTCCTTCTCGCTTACGTGCCTGGTAATAAATACCTGTCTACCGAAGAACGACGCCTCCTGCAGCCTCGCTTACAGCTCGTTAATGACTTTGTGTTATCATTTATTGATCCCTTTCGATTTGGTTTCTGCAGTTTTTTCCTTCCTGGTCATATGAGACGAACAGGCACTGTGTATTAAGTCATAGAGTTACGCTCTTCTGCTTCGAGGGTAATCGATGTTGCAAACTTGGCCACTGCAGGCTGTAATAATCAAGAACCGCAATTACGACAGCTAGAAATGTGCTTTTATTCATCATTTTTTCCCCCCAGCTCCAGAAATTGTCTTCATTGTTGTCCTTGCTAGTCGCCGCCATTGCGAGAAAACTGGCTTGCCAGTTTGTCAGCTCAGTAGTTGCCAGGGCTTGCAGAGGAAAGGTGAACGAAGAGACACATAGATGAAGCCATTATCTTTGTAAATAATGGTATTCATTGTATAACTGTATATATCTCAGTATGCTTAATCTTTATGTATAGAATAATTTTGTTGTTGTTGTTTGTCCATCAAGAATGATGATGACCATTCATTTCATCCAGTGGGGTTGAAGGTATGGAGCCGTGGGTTCTAAGATGGCTGATAAGGCCTATTTTGGCTCGAAATGTTCTTTGACAATGTGGGCAAAGAATGCTTGACGTCTCTGGGGGAGGATTTCCTGCAGTGGTTTTTCTGTCCTGCCTTTTCTTCACAGCTCTTGCAGTCCTGGTTGCCTCACATATGACTGCACCTTTGCGTAATGATGCACGCCACGAATTTCGATCTCTGGCTGCAGCCTCCCAGGTGTCATGATGAATTCCAAAAGCATTCAGTGAAATTTTCAGAGTGCCTTTAAAGCGTTTCCTCTGGCCACCTTGGGAGCGTTTACCACAACGCAGTTCGCTGTAAAAAATTCGTTTAGGGAGCCTGTGATCTGGCATGCGAGTCAAGTGACCAGCCCAACGAATCTGATTCTTCATCAGTATAGTGTGGATACTGGGCATGGATGCTCTTTCTAGGACTTCAGTGTCTGGAATCTTGTCTTGCCATTTAATCTTAAATAGCTTCCTTAGGCAGACTGTGTGGAAGTGGTTTAATTTCCTAGCGTGTCGCTGGTAAATAGTCCAGGTTTCACAAGCATATAGCAGAGTGGATAATACAACTGCTTTGTAGACTTTTAGCTTTGTTTGCAGGCTTATTCCAGTTCTGTCCCATACATTCTTGTACAGTCTGCCAAAGGCCGCACTGGCCTTGGAGATTCTTGCATTCACTTCGTCATCAATTGTGGCAGCTTGTGACACAGTGCTGCCAAGATAGGTGAATTTGTCCACAACACTTAGTCTATGATAATTCACTTTGATATTCGGCACAGTGTGATTATTCCCTGGAGCTGGCTGGTACATAACTACAGTCTTCTCCAAGTTGATATTGAGCCCAAAGTTGGCACAGGCATATGAGAAAGCTGAAACATTATGTTGCATGTCCGCCTCTGAGTTGGCGTATAGAGCGCAATCATCAGCAAACAGGAGCTCTCTGACGGTGTCGCTGTTAATTTTGGTTTTAGCTTTCAGCCTTCTGAGATTGAATAACTTCCCATCCATACGGTAGTTGATGTCTATTCCAATGCCATCGTTCTCGAAGGCATTCATCAACATGGCTGAAAACGTGAGGCTGAACAGTGTTGGTGCCAGGACACATCCTTGCTTCACTCCATTGGTGACAGGAAAGGGTTCAGACAGTTCACCATTTTCCTGTACTCTTGTCTGCATGCCGCCATGAAATAGCCGCACTATTTGGACATAACTTTCGTGGACAGCCATATTTTGCCATAATCTTCCACAGTCCTTCTCTGCTGATTGTATCAAAAGCCTTGGTAAGGTCAATGAAAGTGGAGAACATTTCGCAGTTCTGTTCCTGACATTTCTTTTGCAGCCGCCTTGCAGCGAAAATCATGTCAACAGTTCTACGTTCTTTTCTGAAGCCACATTGACTCTCAGGAAGAAGACCTTGATCGAGATGGGCTGTGAGGCGATTGAGAAGAATTCTGGCGAGTATCTTCCCTGCAATTGAAAGCAAGGAGATGCCTCGGTGGTTGTCACAGGATTGGCGGTTTCCTTTACGTTTGTAAAGGTGGACTATTGACGTGTCCTTGAAATCTTGTGGCATGGTCTCGTTCACCCATATGTTTGTAAAGACTTGGTGAAGCTGCTCTGTTAGGACCGGCCCACCTGCCTTGTATATCTCTGCTGGGATGGAGTCAGGACCAGGTGCCTTGCCGCTGGAGAGTTGCTGGATGGCTTTCTTTACTTCCACTATGGTTGGCAGTTCATCAAGTGTCTCATTGGTGGGAAATTGAGGAAGGCAGTTGATGGTTTCATCATCGAAGAAGGAAGTTGCATTTAAGATTTTGCTGAAATGCTCTGCCCAGCGTTGAAGGATTTCTTTCTTATCGGTGACCAATGTTCCCGCATCTGCACTGAGGAGGGGAACTATGCCTGGTGATGTAGGACCATAGACAGCTCTCAGTGAGTCGTAGAGGTTTTTCATATCATGTCTGTCAGCAAAGCCCTGAATTTCATCAGCTTTGCTGCTCAGCCAGGAGTCCCGCATGTGCCGAAGTTTCTGCTGCACTACTCTCTGAATGTTCTTGAAAGCATCTTTTTTTTTACGTTGACTTTGGGTCATTCAAATGTGCTTTGAGGAGAAGATGTTTCTCGGCCAGCAATTGGTTGATGTCTTCGGAATTTTCATCAAACCAGTCTTTATGCTTTCGAGGGGCTGGACCAAGGATTTCCATAGCAGTGTTGTAAATTATGTCCTTTAGGGCTCTCCATTCTGTTTCTGTATCCTGTTTAGCTGCAGCATTGGGCTTGAGGCGGTCTTCCAGCATATTTTCAAACGACTGCTGCATTTTCTTGCTGTTTAGACGGGTGACATTTAGCTTTTTTTTGCATTTTCGCCCCTTGAGGACGCCGTGGTGGCCTGATGTGAATGTTTATTTTTGAGAAAATGAGACGATGGTCTGTCCAACATTCGGCACCACATATGGATTTTGTCACTCGAACGTCTTGTCTGTCACTCCTCCTGACGATGACATAGTCAATGAGGTGCCAGTGTTTCGAGCGAGGGTGCATCCACGATGTCCTATTCCTCATGGGGAGACGGAAAATTGTGTTCGTAATCAGGAGATCATGTTCGGCACATGTCTGAAGGAGGCGGAGTCCATTGCTGTTACAATTTCCGACTCCATGCTTTCCAGTAATGCCACTCCAAGAGGTGGTGTCCGTGCCTACTCTGGCATTGAAATCCCCAAGGAGTATAAGTTTGTCTCCTTTGGAAGTTCCAACAAACGTCTGGGTAATTCCACACCGCAGAGAGCTTCACGGGCTATCAGCTTTATTCATTATAATCTAACTAAAGGGGGAGTCTCTGGGGCAAAGTGGTCAAGCCGTTTGACTTGTGCTCCGAAGGTTTTGGGTTCGATTCCGGGTCGCGTCCTTCGGTTTACGAATTATATGTTTCGGAGACTCCTGTGGGTCGTCGCTAAAAGCTACGGAGTTCGTGCTTTGTGCGACGCTTTCCGTGCTGCGGAAAGAGACCGAGCCATATGGGATAAAACCCGGTGCAATGAAGTCGATTATGTAACTAAAGAAAATTCACAGCTTGTTGGACAGACTCCACAAGAGGCTGCAGATTGTGATTTTTATTTTTTTTTTTAACTTTTATTGAGTGTTAAAATCGTTGCAAAGTGTATTGTTTGTGTTTTTACAGAGCGTTGCATGTGGGCGTGTAGGTGACATATGCGCAAAAATTACAAATATTTTATACATTTAAACATTCCTCCATTGACATTGTTGTAAGGAAATATTTTAAATCAACAGCGTGATGGTAGTGGGCTGTTATTATTTCCCTTGCCGCCCCGCTCTCCTGTCAGCTCCAAAACTCCTACCAAGTACCATCACCACCCCTCGGTGATGATAAAACATGGCGGTGCAAAAACTGTTTAGAACCAACCGGTGAGGGTGGCAGCAAAGACAACAATCACAGTATCAAAAAGGTGGGAAAGGGGGATGTGACAGTATACGCGTTTACAAAGCCATATATATTAATAGTGATTACAATGATAATAATGCAAATAACAACCAAATACATAAATAATATAATAATGACAAGGAATAACACTGCTAAGGGTGATAGTGATAGTACTGATAGATTCAATGATAATAATAGTTTTAACATGTGATTCCATGTGCTAAATTGATTATCTTAGGAATGGTCACCTTTTCAAACCTACACAACAAACACATAACACCAAAAGCTAGGGAGATCACATATAGACTGTTATACAATATGACACCGACAACACAGACAGAAGCATACAAATTCAAACAAATATCACAGTGTCAGCTATGTAGAAACAACACAACAGAGACAGAGGAACACATTTATTATACATGTCCAACAATTACAGCCATACGCGAAACACTCAAACACCTCATTACAAACGCACACAGGCAAACAAACCGACATATATAAAGCAATTTTTCTCAACACTATACCAAAATCAGCAAAAGACATACATACAAAACTACTGACAGCTCTTTCTTATTATAGATATCTCATATGGACATGTAGAAACTCAGCCAGATACAAACACCGCACATATAACACACACTTAATATCATTTATGTACACGCACAAAATATCACAACTGTTTCCAAGAGTAATCATACCTATCTTCATTATTGTATTACAAATTTGGTATACATGAGTGCGAGAAAGAAAGCAGAATACTCGTGAGTGAATGGTGAGTGAATGATTAAAAAGTCACATATGGTCAAAAGACCAATGGAAAATCCCTTACGTAAAGAATAGTGAAAGTATAAATGTTTGTTTTATTTGTTTCAAAATGATGGTTTCAACCCTTATAGATAAGGGAAAACAGAAAAAAAGGAGAAAAGAAGATCAACTCCTCCCATTCCAAATTACTATTTATGGAATGTTTGCTTTAAATGCACTTGTTGTGCTATACTACCACCACTACTAAGATCATCACTTTAGTAAATAATATCACATATCTGTATAATACGATATTATTATTATTTATTATTATAGTATTATTATATTATTATCTATTATTATATATTATTATTATTATTATTATTATTATTATTATTATTATTAATTTTACTATTTTTATTATCATTATTATTATTACTATCATTAACTTACCCTTATTATCTTTAGTACCATTAATTTTATAAGTATTAAGGATATCATCATTATTAATTTATAACTTCATCTCCCATGTTCCCCCCCCCCCCCTCCTTTGTTTAAGGTTTGCTGCTTTTGCTACTACCCCCACTAGTTGTTTCAAACTTTTGTCCAGCCTGTACCATTATTAAGAGTTGTCATGTCCCTTTCTCCTTGTCACCCCCTTTAAATCATGTGAGTGAGTGGTGAATAAAAGAAATACAAAATCACAAATGGTTACCAAACCAATGATACTGTAAAAACTTGTGTTAATACAAATGCTTGGTAAATTTTTATTAAAAAACAAAAGAAAGAGAGAGCAAAGAGGAAAATATGAATGAACCCCTACATTTAGGGAAAAAAAAAACAAGGAGGAAAATATAACCCACTCCTTTACTCCAAGTATTACTAAAAACTGCAGTTTTGCATGTGTATGTACCTGCTAGGCTATGTTAACATTATTCCAAAGGAAATCATCCTAGCAAATAGAATCACATATTGTAAAAATGTTATCATTTTCATAACTATTATTACCATTGCTGTTTTTTATAATTGCTGTTATTACCCTCAGTATGTCTCTTCTTGTCATTATTATTGTCATCTTTAGTAATAAAACAAAACCCCTTTCCCATGTGCCCCCCTCCCCTCGCTCATGGTTGTTGTTGCCTTTGCTGGTACCCACACCGGTTTGGTTCAAATATTTATCCTGCCTTTACCATCATTGCCCAGATAGTGGTGATAAGGGCATTGGTGGAGTGAAACAAATTGGTGAGAAGATGGCAAGGGAAACAAAAATGTAAAGATTGTAAAAATTTTGTGCTAATACTGATGCTTGTTTACTTTTTACAAAAAGTTTAAAAAAAAAAAAAAAGAGGAAGGGAAAAAAATGAATGAACCCTTACAAATAAGACAAACAAAAAAAATAAGCAAGGAGAAAAAGAAAACCAACTCCTTTTACTTCTACTATTATTGAACATTGCATGTTGCAAGTATATGTATTAAAAAAAAAAAAAAAAAAAATAAGCAAGGAGGAAAAAAAGATAACCAACTCCTCTTTACACCTACTATATTATTGAACAGTGCAGGATGCAATTGTTATTGTAGGTACCTGCCATATTTCAACACCATTTCTAATAAAATCATTTTAGCAAATGGAATCACATGTTTGGAAAAGGTTAGTTAGTTAGTTAGTTAGTCGACAGATCATCCTCGTTGCACATCGAACCATTCAGTCCATAAGTGCTCGGATCCCCTCCTCAGCAAATCCCGCAGCGTGTAGCGGCTAACGACGCCAGTTCTGTGTTGGTTTATCAATCTTCTTTGGCTTCCTGCGTAGTGTTCTTGTTTGGCCACCCCTCTTTTAATTTGCTGCTCCCGCAGTCTGGTCATTGTTGTAGATTCACAGTCATCACTTGGTTCTCGCAAAAGTCTCACTTCTCGTAGAGCATTCAGAATGTCAGCCTGGTCCATGGCGCGTCCGCCCTCCACAGTAGCCTCACCTGCGAGCTTGTCAGCCCGCTCATTTCCTTGTACTCCCGCATGACCTGGCACGAAGATGAAACTAATCTTTGCCAGCCGAGACCGCTTCAGAGGCAGCAACCACTCTCTTCGGATCGACCCCTCCTCTATCCTCTTGATCATGTTCATTGAGTCACTAAGGAAACAAGCCCTAGTGAATGTCTGTGTCTCGAGCCATGTTATTGCTTTACTTACTGCCATGACTTCCATGGTCAGGCTACTTGTGGTTTCAGTGAAAGCACCAGAGTCCTCCTTCACAATTCTCCCTCCGGCCCGAGCTGTAAAGGCCCATGAGCTTCTCACATGTCGGACGACCGACCCATCTGTGTAGATGACCGCGTCACCGTCTAGCGAATTCTCGAAAATCAACGCTTGTACTTCAGCCTCAACAGCAGCCGGATTTTCTTGTCTGCATTTTCTATCTAGTTGGATGCAAACTGAAAAGGATGTGCAGAAGTCTGTTGGCACTTGCACCCACTCCTCGCCAGGTTCTAAGTCCTCAAGTGAACACACCTGTTGAAGAATGTCTTCGGCTTGACCCATCCACGACCGTCCTCTTTTTAACCTGCTGCCCTTCACCTTCCTAATTTCGCTATGCAGTGGATGTTGTGTGTTTGCGTTAATTTTGAGGTAGGCGCGTGCCCTGCAAACTTGTATTCTCTCTTCAATGGTTGGAAAATCAAGAAGGTAGCGCATCGCCCTGCATGCTGTATCTCTTGTACATCCAAGAATAATGCGCATTGCTTCATTCTGTATCCTTTCCATCCTTTCTATCTGCGTATGGCTGAGAGTCAGGATTGCCATTGCATATTCCAAAACAGACATGACCAGCCCCTCGTACAGAAGACAAAAAGGTGATCATTATCAACACTAATTTTATCATTGTGTTTTTTAGCATTGCTGTTATCACCCTTAGTAGTTTTATTCTTGGTCTATATTATTATAAGATGTATTTCATTTTTTTTAATACCTTTTATTGAGTGTTAAAATGGTTGCGAATTGTATTGTTCGTGTTTTTACAGAGCGTTGCATGTGGACGTGTAGGTGACATATGCGCAAAAATACAAATATTTTATACATTTAAACATTCCTCCATTGACATTGTTGTAAGGAAATATTTTAAATCAACAGCGTGATGGTAGTGGGCTGCTATTATTTCCCCTGCCGCCCCGCTCTCCTGTCAGCTCCAAATCTCCTACCAAGTACCATCACCACCGCTCGGTGATGATAAACATGGCGGTGTAAAAACTGTTAAGAACCAACCGGTGAGGGTGGCAGCAGAGACAACAATCACAGTATCAAAAAGGTGGGAAATGGGGATGTGACAGTATACGCGTTTACAAAACCATATATATTAATAATGATTACAATGATAATAATGCAAATAACAACCAAATACATAAATAATATAATAATGACAAGGAATAACCCTGCTAAGTGCTAAGGGTGATAGTGATAGTCTCAATGATAAAAATAATAGTTCTAACATGTGATTCCATGTGCTAAATTGATTATCTTAGTCTTAGGAATGGTGTTTACATGAAATACATCTTATAATAATAATGACAAAGAATAAAACTACTAAGGGTGATAACAGCAATGCTAAAAACACAATGATAAAATTAGTTATGATAATGATCACATTTTCCAAACATGTGATTCCATTTGATAAAATGATTTTCTTAGACATGGTGTTAGAATATGGCAGGTACCTACAATAACAATTGCATCCTTCACTGTTCAATAATATAGTAGGTGTAAAAGGAATTGGTTATCTTTTTTTTTCTCCTTGCTTATTTTTTTTTTTTTTTTTTTTTATACATATACTTGCAACATGTAATGTTCAATAATAGTAGAAGTAAAAGGAGTTGGTTTTCTTTTTCTCCTTGCTTATTTTTTTGTTTGTCTTATTTGTAAGGGTTCATTCATTTTTTCCCTTCCTCTTTTTTTTTAACTTTTTGTAAACAGTAAACAAGCATCAGTATTTGCACAACATTTTTACAATCTTTACATATTTGTTTCCCTTGCCATCTTCTCACCAATTTGTTTCACTCCACCAATGCCCTTATCACCACTATCTGGGCAATGATGGTAAAAGCAGGATAAGTATTTGAACCAAACCGGTGTGGGTACCAGCAAAGGCAACAACAACCATGAGCGAGGGGAGGGGGGCACATGGGAAAGTTTTTTTTTGTTTTATTACTAATAATGACAATAATAATAATGACAAGAAGAGACATACTGAGGGTAATAAACAGCAATTATAAAAAAAAACAGCAATGGTAATAATAGTTATAAAATGATAACATTTTTACAATATGTGATTCCATTTGCTAGGATGATTTTCTTTGCAATGGTGTTAACATAGCCTAGCAGGTACATACACATGCAAGCTGCAGTTTTTAGTAATTTTTGGAGTAAAGGAGTGGGTTTTATTTTCCTCCTTGTTTTTTTTTTTCTCCTAAATGTAGGGGTTCATTCATATTTTCCTCTTTGCTCTCTTTCTTTCTTTTTTTTTTAAATAAAAATTAACCAAACATTTGTATTTGCATAAGTTTTTACAGTATTATTGGTTTGATAACCATATGTGTTTTTGTATTTATTCATTCATTTACCACTCACTCACATGATTCAAAGGGGGTGACTAAGAGAAAGGGAAATCTTTACATTTTTGTTTACTTTGCCACACTCCCACCAATCGCCTCCACTCCAATGCCCCTCTGACCACCCTTAATGATGGTACAGGCAGGACAAAAGTCTGAACTGACCAGTGGGGGTGGTAGCAAAGGCAACAAAAACCATAAGCAAAAGGGGCACTAGGGGAGATGAGGTTGTAAATTTATAAAGATGATAATAAGGATAATAAGGTAAATACTAAATACAAGGAAAAGGGGAAGTCTTTACATTATTTTCTCACTCGCTACACTCTCCTCAACTGGTTTCACCCCACCCAAGCCTCATGCTAGGGGAGATGAAGTTGTAAAATAATAATGATGATATCACTAATACTTATAACATTAATGATACTAAGGATAATAAGGTAAATACTGAATCCAAAGAAAGGGGTAATGATGGTACAGGCAGGACAAATGTTTGAACCAACCAGTTGGGGTAGCAGCAAGGGCAACAAACCAAAAGCAACGGGGGGCGCAGGGGAGATGAAGTTGTAAAATAAATAGTGATGATATCAATAATACTTATAAAATCAATGATACTAAGGATGATAAGGTAAGTATTGACTACAAGGATAGGGGAAAGTCTTTACATGTTGTTTCCTCGCTACTCTCTCACCAATTGGTTTCAATGCACCAATGTCCCTATGACCACTCTAATGATGGTACAGGCAGGGCAAATGTTTGAAACAAAATAGTGGGGGTAGTAGCAAAAGCAACATATCTTAAACAAAACAGGGGGGGGGGGGGGACATGGGGGATGAAGTTGTAAAATAAATAATGGTGATATGATTAATACTTATTAATTAATGATACTAAGGATAAAAAGGGTAGGGTAATGATAGTAAAAAATAATAATGTTAATGATAGTAATAATAATACTAATAATAATAATATAATAATAATAATAATAATAATAAAAATAATAATAATAATAGTATAATAGATATGTGATTTTATTTACTAAAATGATAATCTTAGTTGTGGTGGTAGTTTAGCACAACAAGTTCATTTAAAGCAAACATTTCATAAATAGTACATTGGAATGGGAGGAGTTAAATTTTCTTTTCTCCTTTTTTCTTTTCCCCCTTGTCTATAAGGGTGAAACCATCATTTTGAAACAACTAAAACAAGCATTTATACTTCCACTATTCTTTACATAAGGGATTTTCCATTGGTCTTTTGACCATATGTGATCTTTATAATCATCCACTCACCATTCATTCACAGTTTCTTCTTTCTTTCTCTCACTCATGTATACCAAAATTACCAAAATTTCCAAAATTGCCAGAGTTGGTGCCAGAGTTGTATTTCATATAGATTGTGATACATTGTGCAGAGATACGTTGTGAAGAGAAACCAGAGTAACAATGTCAGGCCGTCCATTGGGAGACAGTCGTTAACATCGTGCACGGAGCTTGCAGTGTTGAAGCATTGTATATATTGCATTAACAAGTACATTTTATTTACTTTTAGCAGTAAAAGTATTTCAAACTTTAGGATGTCAAATTATTGTGTTAACTGTGAATAGGTGGTGTCATTATATTAAATATTTAACAATTAATGTAACTAATTGCTTCTTTAGAAAAAACTTTGGCGAGTTATGTCCCTTGCAAGGAATAAAATGAATATTATGTTCCCGTGAAAAAGACGTATTTGTTTCCCCTTAAATTTCGCTTTGCCATGAAGTCTTGGGAAGATAATGTGGTGGTTTCCCCTTGCCCTCCACATACACATGGTGTCTTTTACCTGTACCTTTAACAGCCATTTCCGACTGTCAGGACAAGTGAGTGCCCTGCCCTGCTCAGCTGCAGAGTTGTCCACTTATTCCGGTGGATACTCGGTCCCCAGAGCTGTGTTAGCCACACCGTGGTGTGTTTCTATCTTCTACCACGTGGCGGTGTGGTTGGGATTTTCCTTTCCTAAAGTTATGGTCTATGACCAAAACTCCTCCAGTACATTTTTAATTTTTTAACCAAGTGGATAATTTTAGATACCTAGGGACATTTATAATATAAGATGGAAGATGTACAACAGAGATTAAGAGCAGAATAGGGCAGGCAAAAGCCGCATTTCAGAAAATGAAGAGTATCTTATGCAATAGGTCACTATCACTGAGTGTAAGAAAGAGAGTGCTGAAATGCTATGTAGAACCAGTTTTGCTGTATGGCAGTGAATCTTGGAATGTAAATGAACAAATTAAGAAGAAATTAGAAGCAACAGAGATGTGATTCCTGGGACGAATGTTGAGAATTCCTTGGACTGCCAGAGTAACTAACAACGACTGCCTGAAACAGGCTAATGAAACTAGAACACTGTATACAACAATAAGAAAGAGACAAACAGCTTTCTTTGGTCATGTAATGAGACGAGAGGCATTGGAGAACATCGTGACAACTGGAGAGATTGAGGGGAAGAGAGGCAGAGGCAGACCAAGAGAAATGATGCTGGATGGAATGAGACGGTGTGTAACAAGTTACGTGGAGGGTGCCAAATACCCCCGTCACAATGCTGCAATTATTATTCTTTAACCCTGGCTGGGATAGGTCTTTGCCTGCCAACCCTCCTCCTGTTCCCCGGACTCACTGTCACTCTCACTCTTGACCTCGGGGCCTATTCCCTGAGGTGTCTTTCTGGCTGACAACATATAACATGGCGATCGTCATAGTAAACTATAATTTCAATTTAATAACTTAATACAGGAAAGCACAGGAAAATATCAAGACAGTTACAACAGATAGTTCTCTACAAACAAACAGGGAGAAAGTGTTCAGTTCAAGCACAGAGCCTCAGGTGGCTTTTCTTCATAGACCAAGCTTAAGACACTGTCCGATCCGTCCACATACACCTCACCGAGTGTGCCTTCAGTTCTTTCCTTCCAGGTACGTTGTGCGAACAACAGGCCTCTGTAGAACCAGGCTTCCAGGTTTGAGTGGACCTCTTTACATATTCATTATAGTGTTCTTCGAAGCCCCATGGTATCACTTGGCACAATGTTGGGTAGGAATTAATACAATGGGAACAGTTCGTGAATGGGGAATGGGGAATGGGTAGGTGCCTTTCACTGTCCTGGAACAAGGATGGGTATGCCTGAGAATTAGGCGTAGGTCCAGCCAAGGACCATCACAGCACTCGACCCTATGTCGACGAGATGACTTGAGTTGCGTTCTCAATGCGGATTGTCACTCGTTCAAGATTAGTTTTGCCTCTCTCATCAGAGATGGTAACATTATAGCCTGGTATGGCCAATAACTTGACCTGGCTTCATCAGTTGAATATAGCATTATGCATAGAGGCCCTGTCGAGACTTTCAGCTCTATTCACTTCCAAAAGAAGGACCCTGGAGATGACAAACATTTGTGAAAGCCTCTAGCTTAAACTTCAGGTACAGCCGACATGGAGACTCCTAATGGTCTCAGCATATCAGTTGGCATAAAGAAAATATATACATAATAGAACTATACAGGAGACCTGAGTGAATTTGCCTGACCTGTCAAGAGGTCCTGGATTGGCTACGTCCCTGCATTGACTAGACCTCCAGCTTGTATAGGTCCTGTTGGTTACCCTAGGAACTCTTTGCATACAAGATTCACTCCCTTCTCTCATGCCATGCCTTTATTATTACTGGGCACATTCGTTTTCCTGCCTCCCTCTCACTTGCAAACCCTTTCTTTCTCACAACAAAGCTCTTGTGGTGTTGTGTGCGTAATTATGGGTGTTTCCCCCCCCCCCTCCCCCTCTCCTTTAATTATGTGAAGGGGAACGTGTTGATCATACCCAGTGTTCTCGGGATCCATCTTTCGTGCTCTACTGAACAGCCTCTTTTGGCTTATACGGTTCCGTATTTCCCGCGTATTATAGTAGTGGGTCTGTATGGAACGAAGTGTAGTTCCCTATCCCTAGCAAGAATAGGAAAGAAGATACTACCCCTTCCGGCCGCGGCTCTCGTCTGAGCTGTCGCCGCAATGCACCGGCAGTGCCTAGCATCACATGTATGTTTAGATGAGTTCTGGTTCTTTCCAGTGAGATAAAGGGCTCTATTTATTCTCTGGCATCATCTTAATGACCAGTAACTATTCGGTCCACCTGGCCACCCTATCTGCTAAAAGATGAAAGAGATAGCACAGTGGATACCCTCTTCCGCTTTAAGAAGACAGAACATAAATGGTTGGAACCCGTCCCCACGGAGCGCTCCCCTCCTTCCGGCATACCGTAGCTATATAATGTTTATATTCAAATGAAAGATGACACTGCAGAGTTCAGGCCGTAGGAAGAAAGATAGTAACCACCCATCTGCTGCCAAGAACAAGCGACATCATCTGGGGAAATATATTGCTCAGATTGGTTCCAAGGCTATACCAAGAATAAGATGCTTAGCTGGACTGGCCAACTGTCAACCCACTCCCGATATGGCATGATTGGCTTTTTGCCAATTCGTCTCACCCGTCGAGACAACAGAGATTTATAGGCCAAGGTCTGGCAGGACTAATTAAAACCCAGTTTTACCTTTCAATCCACCAGTAGGTTGCTGCACTTAATCTGTCCCAATCTTTAAATTGTCAAATTGACATGATGCAGTATATAACCGTTGTTGAGACGTTCCGTGATTGCCCAACAAATTGCACGAGTGCTTATTCCGTGCAAGGTACCCTATCGGATTTTCCCGAAGAAATGTCAGACTTCTAATAGTTCTATTAAGAAGATCGGGTAGTAAAAGTAACCAAGGGAACTATCTTCCAGGGGAGTTGAGCGGATAAGAGAACTGAGGGTTCCCGAAAGCTGTTTCCCACTGTTTACCCAAACCCAAAGAAGGCATGAGGACATGGGCCACTGGCGTTTTGTTACATAGGCCCCCCTCTTAAGAAAGTCAAACCCTACGAACTTTCGACTGCCAGAGGTTCTGTTCGAATGGCCCCACCTTCACATTCTACCATAGGATGCCGTGACAGAAAATCCGCTCCCACATTCTCCCTTCCGGGGATGTATTCGACCGTGAACTGATACGGTTGTAGGAGCAATGACCATCTCATTAACCTCGCGTTCAGTTTCTTAGAAGTTGTCAAAAACATCAGAGGGTGATGGTCGGATTGCACTTTGAACGGTACTCCATACAGATAAGGTTGAAATTTCTGTACCGCCCACACGAGAGCCAGACATTCCCGTTCGGCGGTGGAGTAATTCCGTTCCGCGGGTAACAGTTTTCTACTTGCATACGCCACTGGACATAGTACCGTAGGATCATCTCGCCCTTGGAGCAACAAAGTTGCTCCAATCCCTAGGTTACTCGCGTCGGTTCGTAGAACAAACGTTTTCTCCAAATTTGGGAGTTGCAGGACTGGCCTATCCACCAAAGCCTTTTTCAGCTTCCCATAAGCTTCTTCACAGTTCGGGGTCCAGACTATAGGATCGGACGATCCTTTCTTCGGGGCTTCGGTTAACGGTGCCCCAATTTCGTTGAACTTTGGAATAAATTTCTGGTGAAACCCACACAGAGACAAGAAAGACCTAACATCCTTTTTGGATTTAGGACGGGGTACGAGTCTGACCTTCTCAACATTCTTCTCTTTCGGTACCAGTCCCCCTGGGGTAACAGTATGTCCCAGAAATTCCAAGGATTGATAGCCAATCATGCATTTGGCTGGACGGGCGGTTAATCCTTCCTCTTTTAACCTTGTGAAGATCTGTCCCAAGGACTTCAGGTGATCCTTCAGATTGTCAGACGAGATGAGAATATCATAAATAAACGAGACGACAGAGGGATCCTTTAAAGGCTCTAATAACTTTCTCATCATGCGGGTGAACACACTGGGCGCATTGCTTCGCCCAAATGGCATCACCTTGAATTCGTAATGCCCGCTCGGAATACTGAATGCGAGCAAGGGGCGAACCTCGGGCTTCACAGGGATCTGATAATATCCCCGGCTTAGATCAGTTATCAGTTATCAGTTATCAGTTGGGGTATTTTCGTTGCACTCCGGACATGTCCATAGGTGCTCAGATCCTCCCCCCCCCAGCATATGCATCAGCGTCCGGTGGCTAATAGTGCCAGTTCTGTGTTGGTTGACGAGGCGCTTTGTTTTCCCGATGTACCTCTCGCGTCTGGCTGTGCCGATTCTTACTCCCAGGTCTTTCATCCTGGACAGCGATGTGGAATCATTGACGTCAAAGTCCTCTGTTCTCGCCATATCTTTAAGGACGTTAATAACATCGGCACGATCCATGGGCTAACCATCTACAGGGGGTGCAGAGCCAGCCAGTTTGTCAGCTCGTTCATTTCCCTCGACTCCCGCATGTCCCGGGACGAAGATGAAGATGACTTTACGGACAACAGACTTCCGCAGCGATTCAGTCCACTGTCTACGTACAGATCCAGCTTCGACCTTCTGAATCATGCTCATTGAATCACTTAGTACACACACGTTGGTATAATGCTGTGACTCCAGCCATATGAAAGCCTGTGTAACTGCCATCACCTCCATCGTCATGCTGCTCGTGGTCATAGAGTGGGCACCACTGGATTCTTGAACGGTTCGGCCCACTGAACGGGCTGTAAATGCCCACGCACTTCTCTGCTGCTTTACCACAGATCCATCTGTATAGATGAGCACTTCGGGGCTATCTGAGTGTTCATAGATGAGCGCGTTAACCTCTGCATTGACAGCGGCAGGGTTCTGCTCTCTGCACCGTCTGTCGAGTGTGATAATGCAGGAGAAAGTGCACTTAAAAGCTGGAGGCACCGGCACCCATTCCTTGCCGGGGTTGATACTGGTAAGACTGCAGACCTGTCTGACGACATCTTCCGCCCGACCCATCCATGATTTGCCCCTCTTTAGCCTGTCACCCTTTTCTCTGAATATAGCGTCATGCAGAGGGTGCTGCTCATCTGCACTTATTTTTAAGTATGCACGAGCTCTCCAGATCTTGATCCTGTGTTCCATTGTCGGGAAGTCAAGGAGGTATCTCATTGCTACACAGCTGGTGTCTCTCGTGCAGCCCAAAATGATGCGCATGGCTTCGTTTTGTACCTTTTCAAGTCTTCCAATCTGTGTAGGGCTGACAGTGAGGATGGCCAGGGCATACTCGATGCGTGAAAGCACAAGTCCTTGGAACAGAAGTATTAGCAGTCTTTGCTCGATATTGGCAGTCGCCATGACTCTCATTGCTGACAAACCTTTTCGAGCCTTCGTTATGACATAATCGACATGATCTCTGAAGGACAGGCTACGATCAAGCCTCACGCCAAGATATGTCATTGACTGGGTTCTACTCAAACTGCTCCCATCCATTCTTACTGCCGGCAGGTTTGTTTTCACAATATGGTTGTTTAGTGAGAACCATGTAACCGTTGCCTTTGCAGGGTTGACAAGGGCATCGGCATCAGCACACCATGAGGAAATTCGATCTAGTTCGCCCTGCATATCATTGGCAACCGCCTGTCTATCTCGACCCTGTCGATACACGAGGATGTCGTCAACGAATGACAGAGTCCTACCCCTCCCGTCCAACTGTTGTTCAGTGATCGGCACCGTATACACGTTGAATAGTACTGGTGACAGTGGTGAACCCTGCGGCAATCCTGGACATATCGTTATCGGCTCAGAAGACCAACTCCCGCATCTTAGCACCACCTTCCTTTGGAGCAGAACTGCAGCTATCCATCGTACAAGGTGAGGGTGCACTTTCAGTCTGAGGAGGGTTTGCATCAAGTGCTCGAACGATACTCTGTTATATGCGTCCTCTAAGTCTATGGCGGCCGCACATGTCTCTTCTCTGACCTGAAATCCTTCGTAAACATCTTGAGCAAAGACCGCTGCATTCAGCCATGACTCTTTGTTGCGTCTGTATCCTCCAAGTGTGGGCGGGAAGCAGCCGAGCTGTTCCAAGTCCCAAGCAAGTCTGTGTGCTGACAATTTTCTCCAGTAGCTTGCCAACAGTATTCTGCATCGTAATGATTCTGTAGCCGCTTATCTTGGAATGGTCTTTGTTCGGTTTTGGCAGCGGCAGCAAGTAGCTGTGTAGCCATTCTTCTTTGACCTGACCCCTCTGGATACTGGTGTTGAATTCTCTGGCCAGTTCTTCCATGTCATCATCTGATATCACCAGTAGGTCACCATATCGGATGCCGTCTGGGCCTGGGGCGGTGTTAGGTGATTTCTTGAGCATCGCACGCAATATCTCAGCTGTGATTGTCCATTCTTCGTCTGTCCCGACCCCCTCGCACAACTGAGAGAGTGTCGTTGTGGTCCTCTGTCTGGCGGGCTCGTCTTTCTGGTCAGTCTGTTCTATGTAGCGTGCAAGAAGGGCCTTACCTTTATCAACATCCGACTTTTTCCATGCTAGGTCTGTGCCTTGAAAGTCTGGAATACCCCTACGTTGTGCAGCACCGTTCATGCTCTTGTGGAGGCGCCAGAATGTCGTAAGAGATCGCTCGGAGCACACCTTCCTGCAGAACTCGTCCCATTTCTCGGCCTTGGCCTGTTTGGCGCAGGATTTGAATAAAGTCGTCGTCCTATCGACCTCAGTCTTCAGGTTCGCCAACTCAAACTGTGGCATGTTAGCCTTTCTGGCCTCTTTCCCAGCCATGCCTTCTCGACCTCTCCATTCCACCATGGTGGCTGCAACCATCTTCTTGTCTCCTGCGGGAGGAAGTTAGTTTCCTTCTTCTGATCTTGCTTATGGCGTCTTGACCAGTGTTGTCGTACGGGAAGGCATTTGTCTTGTTTCTTTGACTCATGGCCCCGTCTTTCTTGATCAGGATGACACAAGGGTAGTGGTCACTATCGTGGTATCCCAGTGTGCCCCACCGGCACCTTGGTGCGATGGTGGGCGACACCAGAGCCAAGTCAATGATGCTGTCAGAGTCACCTGGTCGAGTGGCTATTCTAGTGACCTTCCCATCATTCAGACAGATTAGGGCAGCAGATGCCAGGGCGTCCTCCAGATTTTCTCCCTGTCTATTGGTGATGCAATTCCCCCATTGACTGCCTCTGGCATTGAAGTCCCCACAGTAGATGATATGCCTTTCATCCATATCGAACAAACTCTGCCATTGTCGCACGTCGACCTTCCCATTTCGCGCATAAACGTTCACGATTACAAGCTGCACTGGTGTAATTATTCTTAATGCCTGCACTTGCAGTGCATCACTGTTCCAGGAAGACATATCGTTCTCAGACACTAGTATTTTGTCGCGGACCAGAATGGCCTGTCCAAGGTGCCGCCTGTTAAAGAATCCCTGAAATCCCGCGACATTTACTGTTCCGTCGCCGAGCTGTGTTTATTGTAAGACCACAATATCGTTTCCGTACAGTAGTTTTTCAAGAATGGGTCGGCGTTGACTAAATGATGCACAGTTCCAGTACAGTAATCGAACGTGTCCGATGCCCAATCTGTCACATTTTAACCGCCTTCTGCGTGTGCCCGCCCTCTTACCACGCCGTGTTCTTGTCGGTCGTCTGGTCGTCATGTTAGGCTTAACTATCGCCACCGGGCGCCGATGATACGCCGAAGGGAGTCCGGGCGCGCGTGCACGAACTCCGTTGCACGGTCCGAACTCCATTTCACCACGAAAAACACACTTAATCCATACACATTTCCCCGGCTTAGATCGATTTTCGAAAAGTACTTTGCCTTATTTAGTCTGGCAAACAGTTGATTTGTGTTCGGTAACGGTTCAACTTGGAATTTAGTACAACTGTTTAAATGCCTGTAATCAATACATAATAGGTGCTCCCCGCTGGGCTTCCTCAACAAGACAACCCCGGCATTGTAAGGAGAAGTCGAAGGAGTGATGATGTCATCGTCCAGAAGCTTCTGGATTTCGGCTTCCAGGGCCTTCTCTCTCGAAAAGGGCACTGGATATATTTTTTGGCGGACGGGGTCTTGGGTAGTCAGACTCATATCAAACTCGACCAACCCTGTCCGCCCTGGCCGATCGGTAAGAATCTGCTGATGGGACTCCAACAAACGGATGAAAAGATCTGTTTCTTCAGCCGACAGATCAGGACTTACATGTACATCCCTATAGGTTTCCCCAGGGTGTAAAGGATACTCCCTATCCACGTCTTCGCCAGATTCAGTTTCTATCGCGACCGCCATAGTCATGAGTGGGAGAGAAGTACCATCGGATCGTTCTTCATCCTTTTTTAGGAGGTTAATGTGGAAGATTTTGGATTTCCCCCTGATCCGGATGGCATAGTTGGTGCGAGACACAACCCTTTCCACCGGGAAAGGCCCCTGCCAACCAATCTCGAGTTTATTGGAACCTACTGGAAGTACTGGCAGTATAAAACATCACCTTCAGAGAAAACACTGCAGGCATTGCGAACGGCCAGAAATAGAGTACAACAGATGGCAAGAAGATGTGCGAACAGGTACTGGCTACAGCTCTCTGCTCAAATTCAAACTTGTGCAGACACTGGAAATATAAGAGGAATGTATGAGGGCATCAAGCAAGCTGTCGGTCCATCAAAAAATAAGATGGCCCCTTTACGATCAACTGAGGGGGTAATCATAAAAGATCGAGCGAAACAAATGGATCGCTGGGTAGAACACTACTCAGAGCTATACTCAGTGGATAACACTGTCAGCGAAGAAGCTCTGGAAGCCATCGATCAACAGTCCGCCATGCATGCCTTGGATAACGAACCTTGCCTCACAGAAATCAGCGAAGCACTAGACTCTCTCAAATCCGGCAAGGCACCTGGAAAAGATAGTATTCCACCTGAAATTTTAAAATGTAGCAAAGAAACAATCATCCCAGAACTGTATGCAATATTACAGCTCTGCTGGAGAGAAAAATCAATACCACAAGATATGAAAGACGCAAACATCGTTACCCTTTATAAAAACAAAGGCGACAGAAGCGACTGCAACAACTATCGCGGCATTTCCCTTCTCAGCATTACAGGCAAGATTTTTGCCAGAGTAATCCTTAAAAGATTACACATTCTTGCTGAAAGAATCTACCCTGAATTGCAGTGCGGATTTAGACCCAACAGGTCCACCATCGATATGATTTTCTCACTCCAGCAGCTCCAAGAGAAGTGCAGAGAACAGAGGAAGCCATTATATATAGCCTTCATCGACCTCACAAAGGCTTTTGACCTCGTGAGCAGAAGCGGCCTTTTTAAGGTCATTGAAAAGGTTGGATGTCCACCCACCCTTCTTAGTCTCGTGAAATCATTCACGAAAACATGCAGGGGACCATTTTATTTGACGGCTCAACATCCCAGTCATTCAGCATCAGCAGCGGAGTAAAGCAGGGATCCGTGCTTGCTCCTACACTCTTTGGTATCTTCTTTGCTGTTCTCTTAAGGCAAGCATTTGGGACTGCCACTGAAGGCATATACCTCCACACAAGATCTGATGGCAAACTTTTTAACCCATCAAGACTCAAGGCAAAGACCAAAATAAGACCAAGATGCGTAAGAGAACTACTTTTTGCAGATGATGCAGCACTGACTACTCATACAGCAGAAGATCTCCAAAGGCTCATAGATCGTTTTGCAGCTGCCTGCAAAGACTTTGGGCTCACCATTAGCCTAAAT
Organism: Cepaea nemoralis; assembly: GCA_014155875.1. Taxonomy (NCBI): domain Eukaryota; kingdom Metazoa; phylum Mollusca; class Gastropoda; order Stylommatophora; family Helicidae; genus Cepaea; species Cepaea nemoralis. The sequence goes on from JACEFZ010015380.1 coordinate 345,497, forward strand.
AAAACACAGGTGATGGAACAAGATGCTGATGCGCCTCCGTCAATCAAAATCTCTAATTACGAATTGAAGGTCGTCCACGATTTTGTGTATTTGGGATCGACAATATCAGATAATCTTTCATTAGAGACAGAAATCGACAGACGCATTGGAAAGGCAGCCACAACATTTTCCAGGCTAGCTAAAAGAGTTTGGGAGAATAATAGACTAACAGAGCGTACAAAAGCTCAAGTATATAAAGCTTGTGTTGTTAGCACACTACTCTACGGGTCTGAATCCTGGACCCTGTACTCAAGACAGGAAAGGAAGTTGAATTCCTTCCACATAAGATGTCTGAGACGTATCCTGGGCATAACATGGAAAGACCACATAACAAACAAACAGGTGATTGAAAGAGCAGATATTACCACAGTGCACACCCTCCTCAAGCAGAGACGCCTCCGGTGGTTGGGCCACGTATCTCGAATGGAGGACGAACGTATTCCCAAAGATCTCCATTACGGAGAACTAGCCACAGGAAAGAGGCCAACCGGAAGACCCCAAATGCGATATAGGGATGTGTGTAAACAAGATATGAAAACCATTGGAATAGATCCAGACACGTGGGAGAGAGTTGCAACAGACAGATGCTCCTGGAGAAGAGATGTACGAAACGGACTGGTGCTCTTTGAGCGCAATCAGATCCAAAAAAACTGAGGAGAGACGGCACAGGCTCAAAGAGCAGTCACTTACTGCGGGACTTGCCTCGTCTTACAGATGCGGAAACTGTGACAGAGATTGTCATTCTCGAATTGGACTATACAGTCACCAGCGGTGCTGCCAGGCACCTCCCAAGCGGCACAACTCTATAGTCCTTCAGGACTGAAAGAGGTCTACTACTACTGGAAGTAACAACAGAACACGATCCCCCACTTTAAGAGACCTACCTTTCGTCCTTCTATTGTAGTAGGACGCGTGTCTCTTTCTGGCCGCCCTCAGATTCTGAGCTGCCAAAGCCCAACCCGTCTGGAGTTTCTCCTTTAACTCTTCGACGTATTTATAGGAGGATACTACTTCTTCGGAAGTTTCCTCCTCTGTCCAACACCTCAATAGGGCTTCTAAGGAATCTTTGATTGCCTCCCGAATAGTAGAGTGGCTGGTGGCAACCCGGTCGACCCAAGGGGAACCTCCCGAGAGGCGAACAAGGCGGCTGGGATATACTCCTCCCATCTCTTGAGCCAACTTTCGAAGCATGGTCATCAAGGTACCATTAAACCTCTCTACTTGCCCATTAGACTGAATGTGGTACGGGCTAGTGTGAATGTGTTTGGTCTGGAAGATACGGAAGACTTCCTCCATCAGCTTACCACAGAACTGAGACCCATTGTCCGTTAGGATCTGGTTTGGATATCCCAACCGAGTAAAGGTCTCCATCAGTGCATCAGCCACTCGCTTAGAGTCGATTGTGGCCAACGGTATCGCCTCACCCAACATGGAACAGCAATCCACCATCGTAAAGAATGTACATATTCCTCTTCCTAGTCCGAGGAAGAGGACCAACAAGATCGATGGCAACTCTCTCGAAAGGAGAGTTCATAATGGGTAGTCGCCCAAGATTACCGGAGCCGTCCAGTGTTTTGGTGCCACTCGCTGGCACTCTGGGCACGACTTGACGTACCGCCGCACGACTCCAGTCATCCCTGGCCAGTAGTAATAGCAGGAAATGCGCTGGAGTGTTGCCCCGACACCAATATGTCCACTGAATGAAATGGTGTGTCCCATATGAAGAAGCTGTTCCCGATAAGCCTGATGAACTACCAGCTGTCCATGCTGGCGTTCCTCCACTCCGGCTCTCCGGTACAGTAACCGATACTTCATATAATACTGACCCCGTCCTGGTGGGTCAGCACTTTTTGGCAACTGATTGAAGCAAGGTTGCAAGGTAGCATCCTGGCTTTGAGCAGCTCGTAACTCGATCAAGGCCGGCGTCTGCTCATCTCCAGATTGAGATCTGGTTTGCATCGCCCCTACGTACATAGGTTATGTTGGGTTCCCTAAAAGACGTAGCGACAACCCAAGATCATTGGGAAGATAGGATCTAGCAGAATGGCTGCCTGGATAGTGTCAGTAACATATTTCGATTTGATGTATACCTTCGCAATCGGAAGAGACATCGCTACCGCACTCTTGGTCGCCGTTTGAATCTCAATAGACTCCCCAGTTAGCTGCTCCGGGCTCACTAAGTGTGCTGAAATTACGGCCTCGAACTGCAGACCTGTGTCATAGAGACACTCGACTGGTTGTCCGTTCACAAGTATCGTCTCTACTACTGGTGGTTTCTCTGAATCTGTGTTCTCAATAACCCTCCCTTCTACCTCCTTGTTAGACCCCTCTCCGGTTTCTACAAGAAATGCAGCATAGTGAGAGTCCTTCTGTTTGCGCCTGCAGTCGGCCGTATTGTGTGTGGGAGATTTGCAGTAGGCGCACCACTTTTCACTCCACTTTCTTTTAGGAGATCCAGGTGGACTCTTACCAGAGGGTTTCTTAGTTGGAACTTTATCGAAAGGATCCTCCTTCTTGGTGTGGGCTGGTTTAGGCTTCTTCTTCTTTCCAGACCATGTGTCTGGCGATCGGGGATTGGGTTGTGACAGTTCCCCATTATCCCCATGAGCTAGCACATACCTTTCCGCTAATGTGTTGACTACGTCTAACCTCTCTGCCCCATTTTCCAGCAAGAAGGTTTGCAATGGCTTAGGCATCATCCTCTTCATTTGGTCCACGACCACTAATTCTTCTAAACTTTCATAGTCGTTAGCAAAACCAGTTAAAGACATCCACTTCAATAGGTAAGACTTTCGTCTAACGCTGTAGGCTGCGAACATCTCCCATGGCTCTCTTTTCGACTTTCTGAACTGCTGCCGGTATGTATGGGCTGTCATCGGGAACCTTTTCAATAATCCTTTTTCCAGGGCCTCATAGTCATTCTCCATACCAGGTGGCAACCTTGAGTATACCTCGTAAGTTGTCCCCCTCAGACCCTGTGTGAGTTTCAAGTTCCATTTCCCCCGTTCCAATCCCATAGCCTGAGCCATCGACCGAAATCTTTGAAGATATTGGTCGATCTTCTCTTTGTGTTCATCGAACGGGAGCAATGGGAACTTCATTGCCAGGTATGGACCGCCACTAGAGGTTGCTGAGCCAGGGAGAACTGCGCCTCCCACTGCACCCTCGCTTTCCTTGGCAGTTTAAGCTTTCAACTCCAACTCCCTCATACGGAACTCATGGTCTCTGGCTGCGTGCTCTGCTTCCAGCTTCTTAGCTTCGCTCTCTGCCTCGATTTTCTTAGCTTCGCGCTCTGCCTCAAGTTTCTTAGCTTCGCGCTCAGCTTGTCTGAAGTCTCTTTCAACTTCTTGAACATATTTCTGTAATTCCGCCCCATCATAGCCCATCTCTCGCCCTGTGGCCTGCACGTCAGCAACATTAAATTTAGCTGATACCATCTTAAACTCAGAGGGTAAGTGAGTATAAAATTCTATATTAAATTTCTATCTTAAGTAACCAAATGGATATATTACACGACCACAGTACGTCGTGTGTCGGTCAGTCTGTTTCAGGAAGAGTACAGACAATAGCCAGGCACGGTATGCAGAACCTATTGATAGTAGACAAGAATATCTGTCCCCTATCACTATATCAGCCAGAACTCCACCAGGATATCAAATATCCTGCGACGTGCCCCCAGAGATTGTAACAAGTTACGTGGAGGGTGCCAAATACCCCCGTCACAATGCTGCAATTATTATTCTTTAACCCTGGCTGGGATAGGTCTTAGTCTGCCAACCCTCCTCCGTTCCCCGGACTCACTGTCACTCTCTCATTTGACCTCTGGGCCTATTCCCTGAGGTGTCTTTCTGGCTGATCCATAGATAACATGGCGATCGTCAGAGTAAACTATAACTTAATTTAATAACTTAATCCAGGACAGCACAGGAAAATATCAAAACAGTTACAACAGATAGTTCTCTACAAACAAACAGGGAAAAAGTGTTCAGTTCAAGCACAGAGCCTCAGGTGGCTTTTCTTCATAGACCAAGCTTAAGACACTGTCCGATCCGTCCACATACACCTCACCGAGTGTGCCTTCAGTTCTTTCCTTCCAGGTACGTTGTGCGAACAACAGGCCTCTGTAGAACCAGGCTTCCAGGTTTGAGTGGACCTCTTTACATATTCATTATAGTGTTCTTCGAAGCCCCATGGTATCACTTGGCACAATGTTGGGTAGGAATTAATACAATGGGAACAGTTCGTGAATGGGGAATGGGTAGGTGCCTTTCACTGTCCTGGACAAGGATGGGTATGACTGAGAATTAGGCGTAGGTCCAGCAAGGATCATAAAACACTCGACCCTATGTCGACGAGATGACTTGAGTTGCGTTATCACTGAGGATTGTCACTCGTTCAATATTAGTTTTGCCTCTCCCTCAGAGAGGGTAACATTATGCCTGGTATGGCCAATAACTTGACCTGGCTTCATCAGTTGAATATAGCTTTATGCATAGAGGCCCTGTCGAGACTTTCAGCTCTATTCACTTCCAAAAGAAGGACCCTGGAGATGACAAACATTTGTGAAAGCCTCTAGCTTAAACTTCAGGTACAGCCGACATGGAGACTCCTAATGGTCTCAGCATATCAGTTGGCATAAAGAAAATATATACATAATAGAACTATACAGGAGACCTGAGTGAATTTGCCTGACCTGTCAAGAGGTCCTGGATTGGCTACGTCCCTGCTTGACTAGACCTCCAGCTTGTATAGGTCCTGTTGGTTACCCTAGGAACTCTTTGCATACAAGATTCACTCCCTTCTCTCATGCCATGCCTTTATTATTATTGGGCACATTCGTTTCCTGGCTTCCCTCTCACTTGCAAACCCTGCCTTTCTCACGACAAAGCTCTTGTGGTGTTGTGTGCGTAATTATGTGTGTTTCCCCCCCTCCTCTCCCCTCTCCTGTATTATGTGTAGGAGAACGTGTAGATCATACCCAGTGTTCTCGGGACCCATCTTCCGTGCTCTACTGAATAGCCTCTTTTTGCTTATACGGTTCGGTATTTCCCGCTTATAGTAGTGAGTTTGTAGGGAATGAAGTGTAGTTCCCTATCCCTAGCAAGAATAGGAAAGAAGATACTACCCCTTCCGGCCGCTGCTCTCGTCTGAGCTGTCGCCGCCAGTGCCTCACATAACCTTATGATCTAGATGAGTTCCGGTTCTCTCCAGTGAGATAACAGAGGCTCTATTTATATCTCTGGCATCATCTTATCGACCAGTAACTATTCAGTCCACCCTGGCCACCCTATCCGCTAAAAGACTGAAAGAGTTAACACAGTGGATATCCTCCTCCGCCTTAAGAAGACAGAACATAGATGGTTGGAACCCGTCCCCACGGAGCCCTCCCTTCCTTCCGGTATACCGTAGCTATATAATGTTTATATTCAAATGAAAGATGACACTATGCAGAGTTCAGGCCGTAGGAAGAAAGATAACACCCGCCAATCTGCTGCCAAGAACAAGCGACATCATCTGGGGAAAGTATATTGCTCAGATTCGGTTCCAAGGCTATACCAAGAATCAGATGCTTAGCTTGGACTGGCCAACTGTCAACCCACTCCCGATATGGCATGACTGGCTTTTCGCCAATTCGTCTCACCCGTCGAGACAACAGAGATTTATAGGCCAAGGTCTGGCAGGACTAATTAAAACCCAGTTTTACCTTTCAATCCACCAGCAGGATGCTGCCTTAATCTGTCCCAATCTTTAAATTGTCAAATTGACACGATGCAGTATATAACCGTTGTTGAGACGTTCCGTGATTGCCCAACAAATTGCACGAGTGCTTATTCCGTGCAAGGTACCCTATCGGGTTTTCCCGAAGAAATGTCAGACTTCTAATAGTTCTATTAAGAAGATCGGGTTGTAAAAGTAACCAAGAGAACTATCTTCCAGGGGAATTGAGCGGATAGGAGAACTGAGGGTTCCCGAAAACTGTTTCCCACTGTTTACCCAAACCCAAAGAAGGCATGAGGACATGGGCCACTGGCGTTTTGTTACACGGTGGCACGGAGGAATATCAGCAGCAGAGTTGATCCAGAAAACCAAAGACCGAGATTTGAGGATAGCCATGAACGCCTAAGTCAGCTGGCAGGGCACTTGGTGATGATGATAATAAATTTCGCTTACCAAGTGGACTACCGTCGAGAGCGCGATAGCGAATGGTTCCGCCCGTAGATCATGTAATTGAGTCCCCACTATTGCTCCCGGGTTGACTCAGCCGAAACTAAGCGCTATGAAATGTTCTGTTTTTTTTTTTTTTAAATCTTTCATGTCGCATAAAATGTATTACAATGCGCGTTGTATGTGTGTGTGTGTGTGGGGGGGGGGGGGGGTTACATTTGCGAATACAACATAAACATTCATATAAACATGATAATATTACATTCATGGCATGGTGTAATTACCTACACATTACTTGATGATGATGGTGGAGTAATCATTTGCTCTGTGTCAGAATCTTGGTAATTATTTGGCTCGTATTTATACAGCTCCAACAAATGGGACCAGACGACATACAAATACTACCTAAGTCAAAGCCTGGTCAAATATATCGGTATATAGCGGTTCCTTGCGGATCGCCCTTGAGCTTTAATATATGAATGGGTATATATACAATATTCGTCACACACGGCAATTCAGCCGGTTTAGTATTCAATTCGTCACACACGGCAATTCAACCGTGTATACATAATATCGCTAGGCTAGCGTTCAAAGTTAGCGCACGTCGCCCTGCTACTGAGTGAGTGCGTGGCGCGACACTGTGAGCTGTGAGCTTCGTGTGAAGTGCTTTTGAATCTGCTCAAGTTTGTTTTTTTTTGGAACGTGACTGCATGTTCGGAGCGATAGCAGGTGGCTATGTCCCAGAGTTTACCGGTTTTTTGCCTTATGCAGAAATGCGCGGCTGCTGGGCTTCTGGTTGACTGCCACTGCCGTCTGTGATGAACTGTATTTTCGTGGACTGTGTGGGTGAACATCTAGGAAACATCCAGATGGGAAAATGACTGCCGATTCCATCAGAGATGAATTGGGTGTTTCGTGGTGGACTGGTGTGTTGACATTCTGGCGGCGGTATTATGCACAGTGTATCTGTGTGGGCTGTTGTTTGTCGAGACTCCTGTCTTTTCCACTTTTCACATTGGGCAATGGGGAGTGTTTTGTGTGATATTCACTGGCACAGGAACGGAGCATAATGGGGACGACCCGTTGCTGTGAAGTTGGAACTGCGACTAACTAACTAACTAACTAAAATATATCAGTTATTGGCATAACAGAACAAACTATCATTCTTTCAGAACAGTCTGTCCTGCCTTTCCTCGGGGTGGTGCATCACGTGTCCGGTCGCCCCGTGTTTCCTCCTGTTCACCGTTCCAGGTACTGCATCTCGCCCTCGGCTTGTCCTTGACACGGGGTTAGTCAGTCCGTCGACGATTGCTGTCTTTTAGTTAACTCATGTTAACTGTCTGTCCCTAGGCGTACTTGTCCTGTCCTGCACTGCCACTGTCCTGTCTCAGGATTTGTCCTGTCCGTTATCCCCTAGGACGCTGACACTCTAATACACACTAAATACTTGCAATAGAAATTCTGTCATACTCCAAGTATTCCCCTTCACACTAAATACTTGCAATAGGAATTCTGTCATACTCCAAGCATTCCCCTTCACACTAAATACTTGCAATAGAAATTCTGTCATACTCCAAGTATTCCCCTTCACACTAAATACTTGCAACGGTACTTCTTTCATACTCCAAGTATTCTCCTTCACACTAAATACTTACAATATAAATTCTGTCATACTCCAAGTATTCTCCTTCACACTAAATACTTGCAACAGAAATGCTGTCATACTCCAAGTATTCTCCTTCACACTAAATACTTGCAATATAAATTCTGCGTGGTGTTCGGCATCAAAAACCACACTACAATAGCTGAACAAAGTGCAAAATCAAGCACTTAGAGTCACCACAGGAGGGATATATATAGTGGAAAAGGGAGAAGATGGGAAGGACACAAGCAGTGAGTGAGCGCAGAGATACGAAAACACTAATACAAGCAGAAAAGTTCCTCAGCTTGCTAGGCCACCCTATGAAGAACAGATTTGAAAACCTAGCTATGGGGCGGTTGAAAAGAAGTAGTTTTATCCACCAGGCCAAACGACTCTGCAGAGAAATCACCGATCTGCCCACAGTTGGTATCCCCCTAACAACTATTCCAGAGCGAACTCCATGGAAAGATGAGCAAAGACTATCCTTACAAATCCAGACAAAAGTGAGAGGAATATTTGACAAGGAAGAACAGAACAGTGTGCAGCGCAGAACAGCCACTCTTAGTTTCCTTGATGAATAATACCCACAGGACCTCTGGATCCGAACTACATAGATGGGTCAGCACAAAATGCTGTTCGAAATGGAGGAGTGGGAGTGTACATAGAATACCCAAATAATACCAGGGACACAGCTAGAGTACCGACATCAAAGTACTGCCATAACTACGATGCTGAAATTGAGGCAATCAAGATAGCAACAGAGAAATTACTAAATACCAGCAATGGTACACAACCTGTGGTGTTATTGACAGATGCAAAATCAGTACTCGAGGCGCTCACTGTCTGGGAAATTGCCAGTACTAAGGACACTACTTTCTGAACTTAGCAGTCAGCATAAGGTCACCATACAGTGGATACCATCCCACTGTGGAGTACCCGGAAACGACAGAGCTGATCAATTGGCTAAGGAAGGAGCCAAAGAAGAACAGCCTGATGTGCCCGTCACATACCACCAAAAGAAAAGAATGATCAAATCAGTCAGAAAGCCACCAAAACCTGCTCAAGATGACTACCACGTTATGGACAGACCAGAACTAGTCATTATTCTGCGCCTCAGAACAGGGCACAATAGATTACGCAACCAAATGTATACAAAATTCAAGATTGGTGAAACAGCCATGTGCACATGTGGATTGGCGTCGCAGACAGCAGAGCACATACTCCAAGACTGCCCAAAATATAACATATCTAGGCAAACCTTCTGGCCTAGAGAGACGACAGTGGAAGATAAACTGTGAACTGAAAAAGACAGTTCAATTCATACAAGAGACAGCATTGCAGTTATAGACATATTTCAAGAGAACGAAAGAAGAAGAAAGAAGTCTCCTTTGGGAACAGATGTTAATACATTGTGCAGGTCCTCATAGAACTTGTTCTTGACATCATCTTCGTTGGTCATAGGTGGTGTGTAGACACTCACAATGGTTGCATGCTTCCTTCCGTTCAGCAGGGGCAACTTCATGGTCATGAGCCTGTCGTTTATAGCCTTTGGAAATCCAGCTAATTTGCCGACCAGGCAAACTCTCAATGGCACTCACTACCACTCAATGGCAAATCCCACACCGGATTGGCGTCTTTCCTCGCTTTTCCTTCCACTC
>JACEFZ010015380.1:360000-397500 GCA_014155875.1 Cepaea nemoralis
AACGAGTAAATGGGCATATTCTTAAACAAGTGAATCGATACAGTTATATCGGAACAGTCATAACATCTGATGGGAGATGCCTTGAAGAGATTAGAACAAGAATTGCCTTTGCGAAGGTAGCTTTTTCCAAGATGAAAAATATACTGACCAATAAAAAGATATAAAATGAAACGAGAAAAAGAGTGTTGAAGTGCTACATAGAACCTATACTTTTCTATGGATGTGAAGCGTGGACAATGAGCAGTCAAGCTGAAATACAGCTGATGGCTGTGGAAATGTGGTTTCTGAGGAAAATGCAAAGAATACCGTGGACAGACAGAAAACCCAATGAACAAGTCCTTCAAGAAACAAATGAAGATCGTAAACTGATTAGAGTACATTAGACGCAGACAGTCACATTTTTTTTGGACACGTTATGAGAAGAAATTGATTGGAGAACTTGGTGACAACTGGCAAGATCGAAGGGAACAGACCAAGAGGAAGACCAAGAAGTAAATACCTGGATGGCTTGGCCACGTGGCATGGTCGAGATAGGAACATGGAGCTGATCCACGACTCGGGTGATCGAGTGAGATGGCAGAACATGATCGCCCACGCTTATCGGCATGTCACATGATGGATGGATGGATGGATGGATGGATGGATGGATGGATGGATGGATGGATGGATGGATGGATGGATGGAACCGACAACTGTGAGAAATGGACCCAATTTGCAACTAACTATTGAATTAGCACCACAGTTCTCGGAATTGTATATTAACCCAACATCGGCCTAATGACGAGCAGGCGGACAGATCGGGCGGGTCTGCACGGCTGGGGGGGGGGGGGGGGGGGGTAATTGATGCAGGATAAGACAGATGTGGTGGAGGCCTTGGGATCCTGCGTATAGAGTGGAGGGGCGGGTAGATCAAGGCCTGGAGAGAATGGTGCCGCAGGGAGTGACCAGAGGATTTGGCCGACACTCAGGACTCCGAGAATAGGCCTGACGGACACATAGTCAGACTGCTACTGGTACCATTAGTATTGGGACTCTTCGCTGGCTGTTGAAGATGAGGACAGTATGGGAACGTCCCGATTGCTGTGATGTCAGTTCTTGACTCAACTCAACTCAGCTTATCTCAACTTAACTCAATACAACTCACCTCAACTCAACTCAACTCAACTCAAACCAATACAACTCAGCTCAACTCAACACAAGGCCAAGCAACAAACAAACACATCGGATAGAGTTGACGGGTATGTCCATTATGTAAATTTAATAATGAGACACACCTGTTTTGGTCTTTTGTATAACCCATAATGCACTTAAACATCAATTGTTGGGGAGCGTTGTGAGGCCATTGAAACAGCACATTGACAAATTATCAGGTATTAATTGACACTTGTAGAAGAGGAGGTGAACATGGATGACCAAATAAAATAAGAGCGCTCGCTCTTAAACCTCCGGTGCAAGATGATGAACTAGCGGGTTCAACTCCTACACAGTTCAAATTAACTTTACTGTTGACTTCTTGTCCTTGGCATGGAGACGTAAATTACAAGTACCCCAGAAGTCGGGATGGGTTCGACTAACGGCGAGGGACACTGGTAATAGGGAAAACTAATCCACGCGCAAAGATTAGGTCAGTGAACTACCCAGTTGAAAGTTGTAGCACATGAGTGGAGTATGCTTGAGTGGAAAGCCAGCGAATAATCGACTGGTGATGGAATGGAATGACGAGTCATGGCCGGCCACGCTTTCCGGCATGGCACATGACTGATTGATTGATTAGGTGGCATATTAGAGGGTAGTACATTAGAGTGTACATTTGAGGGTACACTAGAGGGTACATTAGAGGGTACATGAGAGGGTACATTAGAGGGTACATTAGAGGGTAGATTACAGTGTACATTAGAGGGTAGATTAGAGGGTGCATCTGAGTGTAGATTAGAGGGTACATTATATGGCACATTAGGGGGTAGTACATTAGAGGGTAGTACATTAGAGGGTAGTACATTAGAGGGTAGTACATTAGGGGGTAGTACATTAGAGGGTAGTACATTAGAGGGTAGTACATTAGAGGGTAGTACATTAGAGGGTACATTAGAGGGTAGTACATTAGAGGGTACATTAGAGGGTTGTACATTAGAGAGTAGTACATTAGAGGGTACATTAGAGGGTAGTACATTAGAGGGTACATTAGAGGGTAGTACATTAGATGGTAGTACATTAGAGGGTACATTAGAGGGTACATTAGAGGGTACATTAGAGGGTAGCACATTAGAGAGTAGTACATTAGAGGGTACATTAGAGGGTTGTACATTAGAGTGTAGTACATTAGTGAGTAGTACATTAGAGGGTGCATTAGAGGGTAGTATATTAGAGGGAACATTAGAGGGTAGTACATTAGAGTGTAGTACATTAGATGGTAGTACATTAGAGGGTAGCACATCAGAGGGTAGTACATTAGAGGGTAGTACATTAGAGGGTACATTGGAGGGTAGTACATTAGAAAGTACTTTAGAGGGTACATTAGTGGGTAGTACATGAGAGGGTAGTACATTAGAAGGTATATTAGAGGATACTTTAAAGGGTACATTAGAGGGATCATTAGAGGGTACATTAGAGGGTAGTACATTAGAGGGTACATTAGAGGATAGTACATTAGAGGGTAGTACATGAGAGGGTAGTACATGAGAGGGTAGTACATTAGAGGGTCGTACATTAGAGGGTACATTAGAGGGTAGTACATTAGAGTGTAGTACAGTAGAAGGTACATTAGATGGTAGTATATTAGATGGAAGTACATTAGAGGGTAGAACATTAGATGGTAGTACATTAGAGGGTAGTACATTAGAGGGTAGTACATTAATGGTAGTTCATTAGAGGGTACATTAGAGGGTAGTACATTAGAGGGTAGTACATTAGAGGGTAGTACATTGGAGGGGAGTACATTAGATGGTAGTACATTAGAGGGTACATTAGAGGGTAGTAAATTAGAGGGTACATTAGATGGTAGTACATTAGGGGGTAGTACATTAGAGGGTAGTACATTAGAGGGTAGTACATTAGAGGGCAGTACATTAGAGGGTAGTACATTAGAGGGTACATTAGATGGTAGTACATTAGAGGGTACATTAGAGGGTAGTACATTAGAGGATTTATTAGAGGGTAGTACATTAGATGGTAGTACATTAGAGGGTACATTAGAGGGTAGTACATTAGATGGTAGTACATTAGAGGGTAGTACATTAGAGGGTAGTACATTAGAGGGTAGTACATTAGAGGGTAGTACATTAGAGGGTAGTACATTAGAGGGTACATTAGATGGTAGTACATTAGAGGGTAGTACATTAGAGGGTAGTACATTAGAGGGTAGTACATTAGATGGTAGTACATTAGAGGGTACATTAGAGGGTACATTAGAGGGTAGCACATTAGAGAGTAGTACATTAGAGGGTAGTATATTAGAGGGAACATTAGAGGGTAGTACATTAGAGGGTAGTACATTAGAGAGTACATTAGAGGGTAGTACATTAGAGGGTACATTAGAGGGTAGTACATTAGAAAGTACTTTAGAGGGTACATTAGTGGGTAGTACATGAGAGGGTAATACATGAGAGGGTAGTACATTAGAAGGTATATTAGAGGATACTTTAAAGGGTACATTAGAGGGATCATTAGAGGGTACATTAGAGGGTAGTATATTAGAGAGTAAATTAGAGGGTACATTAGAGGGTAGTACATTAGAGAGTAAATTAGAGGGTAGTACTTTATAGGGTAGTGCATTAGCGGGTACATTAGAGGGTTCATTAGACAATATGAAGGTATAAAGCTATGGTTAGTATTTTTTCTCTTGTGACATGTCCTCCGCAGGACGTTGCAAGCAACGCCATGTTGATGGTCTAGGCAATTTTACGTTCAATAATGTGCGATTACTTTCTGATCGAGAAGTTTACGTGAAAGTCCAACAGACTGGTGTAACCCACTACCCCGCCGTCAGCAGTTTAAGTGCCAGCAGGAAAAGCTCCTTGGCCACGCTGACCTGAAGTTGAACTCTAGAATACAGCTTCTGAATGTTTTAAACTGTTATCACCCGCGACCCGTTTAAATCACATATTGTTCGCGAACCCTCACTATTTTTGTCTAGAGAGATAGTCAATAACCATGAATTTATTGTCAATATTTCAGCAACCGCAAGTATTTCATAGAAATTTATATGTATGTATCTGTCAAAGGAGGTTTGTTCTTTGTCTAGTTAATTATTTGCTTACATAGAGCTTTTGTCAGCAATAGCCGATGTTTTCTTTGTTCGTTGTAAATCCGGGAATTGCCGGATGTTGTCAATCCAGCGAAACTTTCGCTCCCGGATGCCAGCTTTGTCGAGGCAATCTACCTCTGTCTATTCTATAGGGAAATAATAGTCCAGTATTTAAAAGGTCTTTTTTTTAAAAAAAAAAATTCCCCTCTCTCTTTTATACCTGTTTTGGGGAAAAAGGTCTAAAAGAGAGAGGATCGACTTCATTGCACCAGATTTACCCCATATGAGACGGTCTTTTACCATAGGGCGGCTTGTTAAAAGTGTAGTATATAGCGCGAACTCCAGCGACGAGAAAACTGCAAACGTGAACCGTGTGACGGAGCTCGGAATCGAACTCACAACCTTCGGGGGGGGGGGGGGGGGCAGGGGGATTAACTTCGCCGCAGAGACACCCCCCCCCCCTCAATAGTTTAGTATGTTCCAGCCAATCTTGTGTGACCCACAACTAGTCTAGTCTATCCCAGCCAATCGTGTGACTCCGACATATTCTAGTCTGTCCCAGCCAATCTTGTGTGATAGTGTGACCCCCCCCCCCCCCCCCCTCCAAACTCCGAAACAGTCTAGTATGTTTCAGCAAATCTTGTGTGACCTCCCAAATAGTCTAGTACAGTGGTTCTCAACCAGTCCGGAATCCCCCCCCCCCCCCCAGGAATTTTAGGGTTTTCGGGGGGAGGGGGGAATTAAGATTATTTCAAGATCGCATTAATACAAGAACCAGTTACTTGATATTGTTTTTCCCTCTAAATTTTACGGTTCTGTACTTCTCGCCCTAATGAAATTCGTTTTATAACGTAAGTACATTCACAAATCACGCTTTATGCAGATGTTTAGACTTGTTCTAGTATGTGTTATTAAATTTAACTTCCATTTTTATGTATACTATGTAAGGGTGGGTGGGGGGGAATTTGTGGGGGGGGGGGGGGATTTGTAAGGAGGAAATTCGAATTCGAAAGGGAGGGGGATGACGCTCTGAACATATGGTAAAGGGGGGGGGGGGGCATGGGCCAAAAAAGCTTGAGAACCACTGGTCTAGTATATCTCAGCCAATCTTGTGTGACACTCTCTTCCAGTGCTCCCCAATCCTCAACAGTTTAATCCGTACGGAGTGCATATAGGAATGTCATGAGTGCAGTGATGTCGGTTCTAAGCTCAGCTCAACTCACTCCACTCAACTCAACTCAACTCAAGTCAACTCAACTCAATCTGTCCAAACCAATCCTGTATGCGACTGACCTCAAGACATGGATTTGTTTGCCTTACTTAGCCCCACTTCTGGTTTAAAGGTATCCTCCACGCCCCTACACCCCCCCCCCCCTCCCCACGCCATCACAGCTCAGTCTGCTCCACACACTCCAAGGAAGGTCAGCATGGCAGAATGGTTCTTAAACATCCGGTGTGCTGATGCCGAGGTAACGGGTTCAACCCCTACACCGGTTAGCTGGACTAAAATGTTGACTTCTCGTCCTTCTGTTGGAGACGTAAATTACAAGTACCTCGGAAGTCAGAGTACGTCCGCCTGATGGCGCGGGACACTGGTAATAAGGAAAGCTAATCCACATGCAAACATCAGCCCAGATGCACTAGAAGTAGTAGCAGTTGTGTGAACTACGCCTGATTTACAAGCGAGCGATCGTAAATAAAAAAACACACACAATTGAAAATACAGACAAGAATCAACTGAATTTTGTATTAGCTTTGACAGACAAACGCCACAAATGAATACGCATAAGGTATATTGTGTGTGGCAGGATAGATGTGTTCCTTATAACATGAGAAGTAAGGTGCCCCTTTCCATCTGCTAGCCTTAGAGTCACCCTTAGGCAAGCTCTAGTAGCCGGTGAACCCCCCCCCCCCCCCCTTTCCGATCAAGGTCACGTAAAGCCATCGAGCTGGTGGTGGATGAATCTGGAGTTCAGCCGACAGATAGTTGTTGGTTATCATCTCGAGTTTCACGGCTGTACGCAGAGGATCTCGTCATTACTGTACATCAATAGCTAATTTCAAAGACAGCTATTGTCACTGCCAAGGACAACATTGGCAAACTATATTCTTTACAGATGCCTCAAATATCATGTGTAGAAGAATGATAAGGCACCTTGGACGAATAGAAAGAGTAATGCGGATATCTCAAAAGAAGTTAACTCACAGAGATAACTGGCTACTCGTATCACAAGAAGGTAACCCACGTTCTTTGGGCGTGTCATGAGAAGGGGAAGGTTGGAGTATGTGCTTACAATAAGTCAATTGTAGGCGAAAAGAGTCCAGGGGAAACAAAGAGACACGATGCTGGACAGTTTGATACAATGTCATAACGGAAGGTCAGTATCAGAAATGATTGGCAGCATTAGAGACAAAAGGCCAGTGGGCAGATCATGATCATCAACTCCATACGGTATGGACTACAAGAAGAAGATTGTACGCAGTAAATCCTTGTCTTTGGAAGCTAGACAAAGACGTATTACTTGTTATATAAATCAATGTTAACATATGGCTGTGAATCAGGGACAATTAGTCATGTCTGTCATCTACTGCCTCTAGAACCTTGCAGTGTAGGGTAGAGGGGTGTTGAGCCTGAGAGAATTAAGGCTGCCTGGCTAGTGCAGTCGCTGCGAACTGTGCAGGTTAGGATTATCTTGTTTGACCCCGACAGAAATAAATCCACACAATACCGAGGATTCGAACCAGGGTCTCACGAAGGAGAACACGGCGTTCTTGGCCACTCGGTAAGCCGCTTCTCAGGGACAATTGGTAACATAACCGGGGGGGGAGAAAACATCTCATGAAGCTACAGAAATGTGGTATTAAATAAAAATGTTGAAAATATATTGGGCACTCCTCTCTGTCTTGTCTCCACGGTTTATTCCAGGGACCACGAGCTATGCCGACTGTAGCCCAGCTACCGGTAATGTTTCCTATGTACGACAGGTCAAAGGACAGAAACCAGGAGAAGAGAGACACAAACCTGCTGCCTTTTAGGAACACTAGGTACAGTAAATGATGATTAGTTGCATATACTTTACAGGACGTCGCAGTCAACCCCATTTTTTCGTGATCGCTTGGTAAGTTTAGGTTTAGTAGTTTGCCATTGCTTTTTGAACGACCGGCACCCATATTATTTCGTAAAAAACAGCGCAAGGCGGTCTGCTGCCAAATCTCTACAGCTGTGTTCCGAACGCGGTGTGCCAGATCAAATGCAAAGGAAAGCAACAACCGAAAAATGCTTGTCGAAGTCGGATGTGCTAAGTCATAGGCTTGGGAAACAATGCAACGCAATTCGTTTCAAGATGTCACATGTGGCACTCAAAATGAACAATCTAGATATTTTGATAGTGGATACGTCACTAAGACAACTTATCACAAACATTGACAACAGCCGATCGACATTACTGGCCAAATCAAGACTAGACAAGGACAACACATAATGTAATAACTCCAAATATGTATGGAAAGAAATATAGGGGGATATAGAGAAATAAGATTCTTTAGATTGTGGGAAAACAGAGAAATACGATTGTGGAGATAAAGGAAAGCATAGAAATAAGATTCTTGACAACTTCTCATCACAGCACGGGGACATGTCTCCACACGAACAGATACAGACTCTAGAGATCGAGTGCGAGATGTGGAGTAGCGTGATTGCTATAACCAGTCAGCTAGGCACTTGATGATGATGATGGAGGAGGAGGAGGACGATGATGATGAGGACGATGACGATGATAGTGATGGTGTATTCGTGTGTATAGCTGGTCAGCAGGCACTCTAGCTCAATTCTTTGATGAACTGTTGGCCTGGAAATCTCGGTCAGTTAAGTATTGCCTGCTACTTTTCTGTTCTACCTCGGTCGCGTTGGTTTCTTACGGAAAGGTATGCGAGCCGGTCGTTCAGAAAGCAATGGCAAACTACTGACCGTAATACTTGCCAAGACATCAACAGCAGCTGAAGAAATGCTGGTGTTGACTGCAATGTCCTGTAAATAGGATATGCACACAAAACAAATCAAAAACAACAGCAACAACAACAACAAGTCTGTATTAACTTTATTTGCTTTCATCGTGGGGCCACGTTAAAGCTAATCACCACTGCTCATAACTGACACCCTAGACAAAGGTATAGACATGATAGTTATCTACTTCCTTTCTGCTTAGTTCTGTTTATAATTTAATTACACTAAATCCAAAAGACATGACAACATCAAGACAGCAGCATGGAAACGAAAACCTAACAGCACAGACAGCACGAGCGTATATCTTCAAGAGCGGAGATTAACCAGATTATGAAGAATGAAGAAGAATGGAAACAGATTAAACCTTCTCTAACATGAGACAGAAGAAAAGAAATATATAATGAAGAAATAACTTTCAAGTCAGTCAAAACATTCAGCTTTATCTTTTGGTATCGCGATAAATATAATAAAAAATACAAATTTTACTAGATGCATATCACACCCGGAACGGCACTTCTACTTGAAAAGATGGTTGTAGCGCCAATTTGGCTGGTGGGGGAAAACAAAAACCACCTGATAATCTTCTAAATATCACGCTCCGTAGTACAGAGATTTGGCGATTTCTTGCTTCAACAGTCCGAGGAGATAATATACACAGGGGAATACATTTCAAGAAAGCGTCCTTTTGAAAGAGCTTGCACGCAAGCTATAGGGGCTTGTTAGCTGGATCTTAAGATCGCATAATGGAAATGGAAAGTCAAAAGTGTTTTCAATAAGTACAAGAAAGGAGGTAATGTTTTATGTGGAGAGTTATATAGTTGCAAAAACTACAACCGTGTCTTAAGGCTAGCGTGTCGGTGACTTTTCCATTAGACGCGGTCTTGCCTCAGCGAGTTGATTCCCTTTGGTGACGGTTGTTTCCTTCTATCAAAGTGACAGCAATATTGTGTGTGATGTTATGGCGTTCTCCCTGGGGATAAAACTTAGGAGAAATGTGGATATCAGTGTTTGGGACAATTATCATCATGTGTCGTGCCGATAAACGTCTGCGGTCATGGTTGGACATGCCCAGACGCTCACCAGGCTAGGACCAGGTCAATGATCTTGTCCCGATGTTCTTGTCCCGATGTCCTTGTCCCGATGTTCTTGTTCCGATATTTTTGTCCCAATGTTCTTGTCCCGATGTCCTTGTCCCGATGTCCTTGTCCCGATGTTCTTGTCCAAATGTTCTTGTCCCAATGTTCTTGTCCCGACGTTCTTGTCTTAATGTTCGTGTCTTATGTTCTTGTCCCAATGTTGTTGTCCCGATGTTCTGTCCCGATGTTCTTGTCCCAATGATCATGTCTGATGTTCTTGCCCCTATGTTCTTGTCCCAATGTTCTTGCCTTACGTTCTTGTCCCAATGCTATTGTTCCAATGTTCTTGTCCCAATGTACTTGTCCCGATGTTCTTGTCCCAATGTACTTGTCCTGATGTTCTTGTCCCATTGTTCTTGCCCCAGTGTTCTTGTCCCAATGTACTTGTCCCGATGTTCTTGTCCCAATGTTCTTCTCCCGATGTTCTTGTCCCAATGTTTTTGTCCCAATGTTCTTGTCCAAGTGTTCTTGTCCCAATGTTCTTATCCTAATATTCTTTACCCGATGTTCTTGTCCCAATTGGTTAATAAAAAATGTGTGTCCATAGCAAGACGTTGCCATTAATCCCAACCCCAGCTGGATTTTCTAGGCCATGCCAGGTTCAGCAGATAGCCATTGCTTTCGAAACCAGAAGTCCAGGTTCAAGTCCAACTGACCGCTGTAGGATTCGATGTAGGAAACGATCCCTTTACACAGTCATTAGCGCACGAGAAGTTTAAGCGCACGCGCATTTAGCCCCGCGGCCAGACGGACATCTGAGGGGAAATGTAGATACCACAATATAGGAGATCATCATCCTGTGACATCTGAGGGGAGCTGTAGATATCACAGTATAGGAGATCATCATCCTGTGACATCTGAGGGGAGATGTAGATATCACAGTATAGGAGATCATCATCCTGTGACATCTGAGGGGAGCTGTAGATGTCACAGTATAGGAAATCATCATCCTGTGACATCTGAGGGGAAATGTAGATGTCACAGTATAGGGGATCATCATCCTGTGACATCTGAGGGGAAATGTAGATATCACAGTATAGGAGATCATCATCCTGTGACATCTGAGGGGAGCTGTAGATATCACAGTATAGGAGATCATCATCCTGTGACATCTGAGGGGAAATGTAGATGTCACAGTATAGGGGATCATCATCCTGTGACATCTGAGGGGAAATGTAGATATCACAGTATAGGAGATCATCATCCTGTGACATCTGAGGGGAAATGTAGATATCACAGTATAGGAGATCATCATCCTGTGACATCTGAGGGGAGCTGTAGATATCACAGTACAGGAGATCATCATCCTGTGACATCTGAGGGGAGATGTAGATATCACAGTATAGGAGATCATTATCCTGTGACATCTGAGGGGAAATGTAGATATCACAGTATAGGAGATCATCATCCTGTGACATCTGAGGGGAGATGTAGATATCACAGTATAGGAGATCATCATCCTGTGACATCTGAGGGGAAATGTAGATATCACTGTTTATGACATCGTCATCCTGTGACATCTGAGGGGAAATGTAGATGTCACAGTATAGGAAATCATCATCCTGTGACATCTGAGGGGAAATGTAGATGTCACAGTATAGGAGATCATCATCCTGTGACATCTGAGGGGAAATGTAGATATCACAGTATAGGAGATCATCATCCTGTGACATCTGAGGTTAAATGTAGATGTCACAGTATACGAGATCATCATCCTGTGACATCTGAGGGGAGATGTAGATATCACAGTATTGTCGATCATCATCCTGTGCCATGTCGATCAGCGTTGGAGGTCATGGTTCGCCACCACACACGGTCACCAGTCTCAGACGATGGATGAGTTCCAGTATACTCTCGTGAGACAATGCGGAAGACAAAATCGACATAAGACAACAGAATCGCCAGGATTTAGAAATGTGATCTGAGTTATTTGTGGCAAGGTTACTGTACAGATATGAAGCTAGATACACGATCCAACATTTATAACGTTATTGGTTCATCATCGCCATTATCATAGTCCACGTTGTATCAACTCAATCATCATCATCAGCCTCATTCATGATCACGAATGTTTTTGTGATCATCATCAGCATAACCATCACCCTCATATTTATAATCAATAGCATCGTAATCACCATCATCATCATTGTAATTATCGTCACTATCACCATCCGGCTTTTATTTTTATTCGTATTGTTGTTGCCCGTTTTGATGCTGTTGTTGGTTTTGTTATTGTTGTTGTTACCCTCCTCCCCTTCTTAACCTCCTCTCTCTTCTTCTTCTTCTTCTTCTTCTTCTTCTTCTTCTTCTTCTTCTTCTTCTTCTTCTTCTTCTTCTTCTTCTTTTTCTTGAATAATGAAATGACCTGAAAGAAATTTAAAACAATTCGACAAAGAAATACCATGCTTACAGAAGAAGAAAAAACTACAAATGCAATGATGTAGTATGATGCTTGTGCAAACTTCACAGATGTTACAACAGAATAGGAAAAATGTAAGCAATGACGAACTGACACGTAATAATAGTACAGAGATCGAGGCAGAAAATATGATAAGAAATGTACAAATAGAAGAAACAGACCATGAATGCTCTGAAACAAAAACAGGACGAAATCGCCAGGAATGTGTAGAACTGCACATGATTTGCTAACAGGACTGGGCACTAAGACGAAAAAGAAACTACCAGCAGTGTCGTAATAAGTGTCGTCCCTGGGGTGAGGGGAATCAACACCCCCATTCTTTTAACAATCACCACCCACATTCTTTTAACAATCAACACCCACATTCTTTTAACAATCAACACCCACATTCTTTTAACTCCATATTATCTTGAGGATCTCTTGGATCTCTGTCCATAAAACCCCATCAGTCTTTCTCTCTCTCTCTCTCTCTCTCTCTCTCTCTCTCTCTCTCTCTCTCTCTCTCTCTCTCTCTCTCTCTCTCTCTCTCTCTCTCTCTCTCTCTCTTCTTCTTCTTCTTCTTCTTCTTCTTCTTCTTCTTCTTCTTCTTACCACTGGACCATGCCCCCTCTCATTCTTTTCCAAAACATACTACACAACTCTAGCTTCTAACAAAATGACAAATTAATTTATTAAAGAAAAGTGTCAGGTATGTGCAAAGTGTGTGTGTAGAATGTCTGTCGTATAATCTAGGGTGTATGCAGAATCAGACCGAACAGCTCAGGATCAAAGTCTGCTTTCATCACAGTACCGGCCACACAACAGCACCATAGATCAAGTACAGAAGGACCTCACCAAATGATGCGTCTCTCCGGCCAGGTGTCGACTTCCTCCAGTGGCTCTTGGATAGTCCGGATGCCTGGTCACCAATGGTGGATGTAGTCCAATACTGACCATGAATCCGACACACACAGTGTAACTAATATGTCACTAAAAGTTATGTGATCTGATAACCCTTGTACAGTATAATAAATGTTTACTGTCACTTTGAAACAAAATGTTAATTGTTAATGTCTCACAGGAATTCACCATTTGGAAAACACAATGTTAATTGTTAATTTCTCTATATAAATACTATTGTCCCTGTTACTGGTGGTATTGTAAGTATCTTCACTCTAATATGATGAGAACTACCACGGAGGAATCACTCTTAGATGATCGTCGGTTCCTGCTCAGCAGAGGCCAGGTTCTTGCAGACCCTCTGGGTTATGGGCCCAGTGCAAAGGCCGCTGAGTAAAAACTGCCTTCAATGATCGAGCCATAATCTTCTTCTATGACTTGTCTGCTAGCTTTTTTGGAAAACATAGTGGAACCTGTTGAAGAGAGAAC
This sequence comes from Cepaea nemoralis, assembly GCA_014155875.1. Classification (NCBI taxonomy): domain Eukaryota; kingdom Metazoa; phylum Mollusca; class Gastropoda; order Stylommatophora; family Helicidae; genus Cepaea; species Cepaea nemoralis. The sequence goes on from JACEFZ010015380.1 coordinate 373,170, forward strand.
ACCCGGTGAGAGCAACCCGATTCCGACCTTCATTAGGTGAGTGTAGGCCGACGGCCGCACTCAGATATTTAACAGAGAACTAAACTCTGTCATAAGGCAGAGGAGCTCATCACATCGGTCTGAGTCATGGTAAGACAAGGAAAGACTAAAGGAAAAGCGCAGATACCCAGTAGATACCCTACTGGAAGATCCTACCATTTGACATTTCCCTTATCCCCCCCCCCAACCATCCCAATCTCCCCGAATATCATCCCTCTACCTTGTTCTTAACTCACTGAGTTAATTGATATCTCACACTAGCTAGTTTAAGCAACGCGATAGCCTACTGCTGCCGACGCTCCTATAATAAGTTCTCACAACGCACATTACTACGCTCGACTCCTAAGAATCAGTTAATTTGGGTCTATTTAATTAAATACCATATATTTATTCCCGTCTGAAATCGAGACCACAAAATCACACAATCGACAAATGTCCGCCGATGTAAATCAACATAAGACACCGTGGTCTCTTTCCATAATCAGAACAGGAACATCAAACACGTCCTTGTTGCCTCACAACATTTGGTCGACTCCCGCCAAAGGTGTTTGTCCAGACTGTTTTAAAACTGTGTCTGAATGACGTCACAAATCTGACTAGACACTAGGCGTCGAGAAACTATTTTTTTCTCTCCTTTTCCGACTCGATGTAAACAACCGGCCGGCTGTCCCGCTTTGATCTGGGGAATTGTTCCCGGTACTCCAAAAAGTCTTGCCGGCTTGTGATCTGGAGAAATCTTTCCCCCACAACAAAAGATCTTGCCGACTCTCATCAGGACAGTCTGTCCCCAATATCAAAGAATGGCGGCTGCCTGTAGATGAATGGCGCGACAGTCTTTCATCGATCGACAACTCCAATAATTCCGCGACAAGCAGTCGTAAATTTCAGCTGGAAGAGAGGAATAGTCCCACAGGCATGGAAGGAAGCTATAGTAAGTAATACCAGTCCCCCCAAAAAATGCAAGACGTGCAAGTACCAGATTTCCATTGAACTACCTGTCTACGTAGTTGTGTTGGAAAAATTACTGGAACGCGTTATCAATGGCAGGTTATGTAACATCTGGAGGCCAAAGACATCTTAACTCTACACTACCAACATCATCATCACGTGCCTTGCAAGCTGACGTGGGCGTTCATGTCTTTCTTTAGACTTCTGTCCTTAGTCCTCGGGATCAATTCGGCTGAAGATATTCTTTTATGCCACCGTCTCAGACGGTCCAGTATCATTCCTACAGGTGTGCCTCTGCCTTTTTTATCATTGATCTTTTTCATGTTGTCACGATATTTTCCTCTGTAACGTTTTAACTCTGATCTGCATTTGTTCAAGACACATAATATCCTAACTGACAACGAATATCAATGCAGTGGAATACATAGAGCACTCTGGGTTGAACAAGTCTCTACAATTCAGTCGGCATGAGACGTTACACTCTCCGTGTCCGAACGGGAACATCACAGACAGGTGGACATATTGTTGGCGTGCTGTGTCGTGTGCCCAAACCCAGGTGAGTATCCATGGGATGTTGCAGGTACATGATGATCAACAAGTACATGTAAGCAGGCTACATCACGGGACCCTTTTGGCTGATGCCTTAGCACAGGTGATAGGGAGCTGCAGGGATAATGTCTTGAGCACGGTTAGACGAGGGTTCCACACCTGAGCTTGTTGTCTCGCTAAATGAGGGAAAGACTGGTCACTTGTTCCCCAGTGTATTCAGACCTACAACATGTGAAGACCCTAACCTATCACAGACACATTGCAGCAAACTGCTTCGGCACAAATTACCTGTATTTTTAGGGGAGGCTTTGTGAGGCCCTGACACGTCATGGGTATATGGTGCTAGCCCTAGGTGTGTATAGACCAATAGGTGCTCAGTGGGTGGCGGGTCGGTGTGACACCGGCCGCCTTCATTTCCCAGAATATTTCTTGTATCCATTGTAGACAAGAGTGTTGAAGTGCTACATAGAACCTGTGCTTTTGTATGGATGTGAAGCGTGGACAATGAGCAGACAAGAGTATTGAGGTGCTACATAGAACCTGTGCTTTTGTATGGATGTGAAGCGTTGACAATGAGCAGACAAGAGTATTGAGGTGCTACATAGAACCTGCGCTTTTGTATGGATGTGAAGCGTGGACAATGAGCAGACACGCTGAAACACATCTGATGGCTGTGGAAATGTGGTTTCTGAGGAAAATATAAAGAATACCATGAACAGACAGAAACACCATTGAGCAAATCCTACAAGAGACAAATGAAAACCGTAAACTGCTTATAGAAATTAGACGTAGACAGTCACAAATTTTTGGGCACGTTATGAGAATAAATAAACTGGAGAACTTGGTGACAACTGGCAGATTGATGGGAAATTAACAAGGAGAGGCAGAGAAGTAAATACCTGGATGGCTTAGCCACGTGGTATGATCGAAACAAGAACACAGAATGATCCACGATTCTGGTGATCTTGTGGATTAGCTATCCCTATTGCACGTGCCCCTTGGCATGAAAAGATTCCACTCCGACTTCAGAGGTACTTGCAATTTACGTCCCCAAGTCAAGCACATTTTAGTCCAACTGACGAGTGTAGGTGTTGAACCAGCTAACTCGGCATCAGCACACCGGATGTTTGAGAACAAGCGTTCTTATCCATTCAGCCATGCTGATCTCCATGAAAGAAGTAATATGTATGGTCGGTTGCTTGTTACAGAATGAGTTAAAGGTAATAGACATGTCATCGATAGAGAATGTACAGCTGCAGAGAGTTAAATTCATCAGACAGGTCATAGTTTTAGAAAGTCGAGCTACTCAGAGTTAAAGAACCTCAGACGGGTTATTGTCTTAGAATGTCGAGCAACCCAGAGTTAAAGACCTCAAACATGCCATAGTCGGAGAATGACCAGCTACAGAGAGTTAAAGGAATATCGCAATCTGAAAATGTGCAGCTAATGAGGGTTAAATACCTCATGCATGTTCTAATTATCTTTTAATGACGTTATGAGAAGAAATAAACTAGAGAACTTGGTGACAACTGGTAAGATTAAGGGGGAAAAACAAGGGGAAGGCAAAGAGGTAAATATATATGATCGTGTGAGATTGCGAAATATGACCACCCGCGCTTATCGACATGACACATGATGATGTCATAATTTATGAATGTGTGTTCACGATTTCAAGCAGGTCAAAAGCTGAGAAAGTCCAGCAATGAAGAGTTTACAACCCTCAGGCAGATGATAGTCCGACAATATCCACCTACAGTGAATGGTCCAGGAGTTTACATCTCTCATCGTTTTGGTGGACCACTACAAGGGGCTGATGGTATCAAAGGTCATCTAATGAGCCTCAAGTTAACAGATAACAAGGCAAAAGGAAGGGTAACTAACAAAAGACATTCAGACACATGATGAAAGGCGGCCGTAGCGCTTTCAGTCTGTCAGTACTGATCACAAGAGAGCATTGCTAGCTTTCTGAGATAAATGAGATAGCCACGCTTCTTGGCTATTATATTTGATGCTTGTGATATGGCTCAGCCAGCGTGAAATGAAATACTTCAAAGACGCTACCAAATATAGAAACAATAGTTGAAGATTTCACTTCTGACTGGTTGTATACAAGCCAGGACAACGAAATGGGAATTAATAAACTTGTAAAATAAGTTAACACTACAACATTGGAAACGAAATTCTAAGCATTGTTTTGTCCATTGGGGGTTACATTAACTTTGTGAAAGTGGTGATTGTGGGGAACAAATTGTTATTGTTAACTGCAGTGTGAAATATAGTTTAGATTAAGAAATCCTTTGTCCTCTGTATATTTGTTTGAAATAAACTGGTCTCGTGCGCAGACACAAATTTGTGTCGTATGCAAACGGAGAGAAATATATAAGGGAGGTGGGAAAGGGGAGGGAGGAATGGAGAGTGAGCAAAGAGACAGTCTTCATCACTTCTTCAGTCCTTGTGGAGTATAGGTCCACATCCACGCAAGCCACACCCCCCTCTTTTTTTTTGGTTTAAACCAACCCTCTGAAGTCGCCTATTACGACATGCTAATGAGGTCTATATTGTTACTATTCTTAGGTGGTCCACAGCCATGCAATCCAAGCCATTTGTAGGCCAGTTCATGGTTAGCTGGAAGTTGGCTGATATTTTGTTTACACTGTGTGAGATAGCCAGCCTCAGACCAACCCTCTTAGTCGCCTTTTACGGCATGCTAAGGGGCTCTGTAGTATTACCATTCCTTACCTCCTCTTTGAGTTTCCGGTAACACAAGCACACACACACACACACACACACACACACACACACACACACATACGGAGAGAGAGAGAGAGAGAGAGAGAGAGAGAGAGAGAGAGAGAGAGAGAGAGAGACAGACAGACAGACAGACAGACAGACAGACAGACAGACAGACAGACAGACAGACAGACAGACAGACAGACAGAGACAGAGAAAATAAGAGATATACCGAGACACAGAGAGAGATTTGTCAGATATTAGTATGATTTGTACTATCTTCAGTCTTATCTGACCACAAGTTGATGCCACCTATGACACGGTTGCCTCCGGATGCACAACTTATCCTTTCTTTCAGCGAGAGCTCTTATCCTCTGTTAGTTCTATAATTATCGTTCCACCGAGTTCAAGATTGTTCCAAACAATTCATCTCAACCTGTTACACCAGAAGATTTCCTGTCTAGGTCAAACGTGTCCCTGTCTCGTTGGGACATCCTTTTGTCCTGTCTAAACATAACATGTCTCAGTCTCGCTCGGACGTCCCTTGTTCTGTCTAAACATAACATGTCTCAGTCTCGCTCGGACGTCCCTTGTTCTGTCCAGGTCTAACATTTTCATGTCTCGCTTGGACGTTCCTTTGACTCTCAGCTATGGAGTTCCGATTTTGCTGCCACCGATTGCCCGCTGCCCAAAGTTAATGTCCTTTGGAATACGTCCGTCTGACGCAGGGTGCACATGGGTGCACATAACACATTCCGACTGTCTCAGCAGCGTGTATATGACCAGGCCACTACATTCCGACTGTCTCAGCAGCGTGTCTCAACAGCGTGTCTCAACAGCGTGTCTCAACAGCGTGTCTCACCAACATATCTCAGCAGCGTGTACATGACCAGGCCACCACTTGTCTCAGCAGCGTGTCTTAGCAGCGTGTCTCAGCAGCGTCTCAATGTTTCATGTTCCTGCCAAGTTGATTTTCTAAGCAATTTTACGTACAGTAGCTTGCCATTAATTTTTGAACGGGAAGTCGACGTTTAAGTCCAACTTAATGCCACTGTAGTGGTTAAACAACCTATCTCGCCATCAGCACACCGGAAATATTAGAGCGAGCGCACTTATCATCCCAACCACGGCGATGTTTCAATGGCTGTTTAAACAGGATGTGAAGGCTCAAAATGACATAAGCGCGGTAGGAAACACGTTCAATACCAGCGCTCGTCGCTTGCTAGGAAGGACAAGATGGCCACCTATTTCATCGTGCACTGCAAAATGTGGTGGGGCCAACACTTCACATAGCCACACTATCAGGCTCTGGCCACGGGACTCGTGGGTAGGTAAGTAGGTGTAGGTATTGGCAAACAAGTCAGGGATGAACAGGCAAGCTCCTGCTACAGGACTCGTGGGTAGGTAAGTAGGTGAAGGTATTGGCAAACAAGTCAGGGAGGAGCAAGCAGGCGTCCGACCGAACAGATCCTGCACGGATCCGATGATTATATTCGCATAATAATAGAATAAATAACTCAACTCACCACCTTATATTGGGTTTATGGACAATGCGTCAAAATGAGCAATCTGGACATTTTGGGGGAGGCTAAGTCGCAAAGATAACTTATCACCAACGTTAGAAAGAGGCGGTCATCATTTATAGCCATTTTGATGAGAAGACAAACACTGAAATATGTAACAACCGGAACAAGTTGTGGAAAGAGAAATAGAGGAAGACAGCGAGAGACAATTCTTGACAGTCTTGTGTCATGGCATGGAAGGGAGTCAACATTTGAATTTATCCTTGTCGTCGGAGATCGCAATTTGCGGAGAAGTATGATCGCCCACGGCAGCCAACAAAGTACTTGATGATGATGATGATGAGGAGGAGGAGGAGGAGGAGGAGGATTATGATGATGAGACTGTGAAGAGGTCATTGACAGCGTTGACATGGAATCTCTTTGGAACACGACTAAGCACTATGGTTTACCACCGGAAATTATTAATTGATTTTTATTTTAAAATGTGTGTTGCATATTCTTTACAGAAAGTAGTAATCTCCAGCATTGTTTGACTGGTTGTGATTCCTGGGCAAGTTTTACGTTCAGTAGTTTGCCATTGCTTTCTGAACGATCTGCACTCATACCACTGTACGAAAACCAACTCAAGTCGGTCTGCTTCCAAATCGCCAGCCGCTGTGTTTCGAAAGCGGTATGCGGGATTACGAATAGCTTACGCAAACCCTTCGCCACTGGTCCTGTTTTGTTAATTATAGACTGGACTATGAAGACAACAATAAGTATCACCAGAACACAACAATAAGTACCACCAGAACACAACAATAAGTACCACCAGAACACAACAATAAGTACCACCAGAACACAACAATAAGTACCACCAGAAGACAACAATAAGTACCACCAGAACACAACAATAAGTACCACCAGAAGACAACAATAAGTACCACCAGAACACAACAATAAGTACCACCAGAAGTGGAATTCAATGGGCTCTGACAAAGCTTGTGTGACGACCTAGCCTTTGCTGATAACATCGCTTGCGTGTGCCACACACGACGTCAGATACACCTGGAGTCTCCGTGGCGAAGTGGTCAAGCCGTTTGCCTCGGGCTCCGAAGGCTGTGGGTTCGATTTCGTGCCGCGTCCTTCGGTTCACGAGTGCATTTTTTGGGAGACTCCTGAGGGTCGTCGCTGGAGCAACGGAGTTCGTGCTGCGGAAAGAGACTGAGCCATATGGGATAAACACCCGGTGCAATGAAGTCGACCTGTCGACTTTTAAGCGACTTTTTTTTAGATACACCTAAACACATTTCATGGGAGGTGGCTAGAATAGCTTGAGAGAATATGAGATAAACACCCGGTGCAATGAAGTCGACCTGTCCACTTTTAAGCGACTTTTTTTTAGATACACCTAAACACATTTCATGGGAGGTGGCTAGAATAGCTTGAGAGAATCACCAATGTGGAGCACACGGAGAGAATCACCAATGTGGAGCACACGGAGAGAATCACCAATGTGGACCACACTGAGAGAATCACCAATGTGGAGCACACTGGGAATATCACCAATGTGGAGCACACGGGGAGAATCATTAATATGGAGCACACTGAGAGAATCACCAATGTGGAGCACACTGAGAGAATTATCAATGTGGTGCACACTGAGAGAATCACCGATGTAGAGCACACAGAGAATTATCAATGTGGAGCACACTGAGAGAATCACCGATGTAGAGCACACTGAGAGAATCACCATTGTAGAGCACACTGAGAGAAGCACCAATGTGGATCACACTGAGAGAATCACCAATGTAGAGCACACTGAGAGAATCACCAATGTAGAGCACATTGAGAGAATCACCAGTGTGGAGCACACTGAGAAAATCGCCGATGTGGGGCTCACAGGGGGGGGGGGGAACTAAACAAAGAGCCGTGAACCAACAGGTGAAGTCAAGAAGCTGTCGCTGATTAGTACATTACTGTTTCATGGCATTTGTAGGACGCTGCGGTCAACCTCACGTTGATTTGCTGGGCTGTTGTACCTTCAGTAGTTTGCCATTGCTTTCTGAACGACAAGTCAGTGTTGAAGTTCACCATAATGCTGGTGTAGGGGTATAACCATATAAAAGGCCCAGTTTAAGACAAACGGCAAGAGAAGACTATATCCTCCTAAATTGATGAGAAGAATAACTATTGTCCATTCCTACCTTCTCCAGTTAATGTTGCCCAATTTGTGACCCTTCGAAAATAAGTTCGTTCGTTCATTCGTTCGTTCGATGTTGAAGTACAACTTCTTCAGCCCCGTTTCCCAGTTGATGTTGAAGTACTAACGTCTTTAGCCACGTTGCCCAATTGAAGCCGACTAACCTTGTCTGTTCCTTCGGTGCTCTGTTGTAGCCGAAGAACTACTGTCGTTTCTGCCGCCCGTAGTTGAGGGAACAGTAATGTACGACGATTGCTGTGGCCGACTGCAAGTTGTTCCTTTTCGATTATAAAAGTTTCCAAAAGAGAAATTTTAACGCCTGCAAACAAGACCTCTTGTCGACAATTTTCACACTTCCAGCTATGTTCTCCTTACTATTGCTAAATCTCACCATCGGGGATATAACAGCTTTCAACGCTGGTCCAGAACACAATTTCACGAATTTATGGAATTGTCCCGAAAAACGATCAAGCAACAAATTACTGGCAATTATCGTCACCAACTCGGCCATGGTTTAAACACCGGTTGTTGTCCATAACGAGCAGGGTCATCAAATGTCCGAAGAGAACCGAAGATTCTGGCTGAAAGTGTGAACAATTAGGTTGTCAACTTATTTGTGACTTGATAAAATGATGTGGTCGTCCGTGTGCTTCTCAGAACTTTAACAACGCTTTCTGGAAATTGTACTAATGATGCTGTAAGTTTGAAGTCAAGTCAGTGTTTACTAGATTAAGATAGTTACGTGTTGAGTGTATCTATTTGAAGAAATTATATTCAGGTATAATTCATTGCATTTATATAATATATAACACTACCCTTATCATCAGCAACAGCAGAAGCATCATCATCGTCTTCTTGTTCTTGTTCTTCTTGTTCTTCTTTTTGTTCTTCTTCTTCTTCTTCTTCTTTTTTTCTTCTTCTTCGAGACGATGTTGTCCATAACGAGCGCGCGGAAGAATAGGTGCCCAACGTTTTCCATCCCGCAGCGGTCGACGAGAGCTGGCAACGATCCCTCGTCTTCCTGAACTCACACTATTACCGTCGGAGTGTCCTAACCACTACACTAACACGCCGACACGTTTGTCGATGGTATCTCTTAATAGCTAATACAAGCAGACATGTTCCTCAGCATGTCAGGCCACCCAATGAAGAACAGATTTGAAAACTTAGCTATGGGGCGGTTGAAAAGAAGCAGCTTTATCCACCAGGCCAAACGACTGCAGATAGTCCAACAATCTGCCCACAGTTGGTATCCCCCTGAAAATAATCCAGAACAAACGCCATGGAAAGAGGACCACAGACTATCACTACAAATCCAGACAAAAGTGAGAGGAGTATTTGGCAAGAAAGAACAGAACAGTGTACAGCGCCGAACAGCCACTCTGTTTCCATGGTGAAGAATGCTCATGAGACCTCTGGATTCGACTCTACACAGACGGGGTCCCTTGATTCGCAGCCATACAGCAAAACAGTTTCGATATAACATGTTAGCGCTCTGTTTCTTACATTCAGTGTTGTGTACTATACAATAATAAATTGTAATCGTATTGCAATATCTGGTTTCCGACGTAGTCGTCCTCTAATCTCCCCATTCCTAATACTATACCTCACAATTACTCCCTCAACTCTTCTAAGACATCTCATATCCGTTATTATGATTTTACGCACATTGGTTGCAGTAATAGACCCCATTTTTGACACTGGCAGCAAGCATAATGTCGGTCAAAAGATAGTCCTTATCAGATCTGTTTTAGGACTTACAGGTATCTTTCTATGCAGCAGAAGTAGTTCTGGTTGTCCCGCTAACCGATTTGCCTTTGCGCAACGTGTGTTGATTTCTTTATCCTCTATTCCCTACATTTTGTTTACAAAGTAGATTGATCGTCTTGATATTGATGTCTAAGTCTAGCAATTGTTAGTTTGTTCATTTTTTTATTTTTTTTTTTTTATTTGAGAGATTCTTGGAGAGCCTGTTCTGCAAAAATACAAATGACACTAACATATCCCACCAGAGAAAAACATCAATTACACTAAAACATATCCTTCTTCTTCTTCTTCAGCATTCCGAGCCATTGAGGTTCTTTGCTGCAAATACAATCTGTCTCCATTCGTCTCTCTGGTGGACCTTCTCTTGCCAGTCGTTGATTCCAAGTGCTTGTAGGTCTGTATGTATATTATCTCTCCACCGCCTTCTTGGTCTACCTCGGGGTCTACGGTCATTTATTTCCTGAGTGTAAGCGAGTTTTGTTTCCCTATTATCTTCCATTCTTTCTATATGCCCCAGCCATTGTAGTCTATTAGCCTTCATGATACCAGTGATTAGCGGGGACTTAAACAAATCATAAATGTCTTTGTTACTTCTTCTTTTCCACTCTCCACTTTGTGTATCCCTAATGGGTCCAAAGATGCGTCTTAAAATTTTGTTCTCAAAGGTTTGTAAAGAGGCTTCGTCTCCTTTCGTTGTACTCCAGGTTTCAGAGCCATACAGCACAACTGGTCTGATCAGTGTTTTGTATCCTAGCATATCCTAGCAGAGAAAAATAATAAATTAAAAGATAAAATAAAAAAAATAATGACGATTTATACGGACGCACTTGGTTAGATCAAATGCTATGCACGTCTGTAGAAAGTCGATGGAAGTCAATTATTCTTTGACTCTATTAAAGTGAACATAAACAAAAAGACATATTTGGTCAAACGAGCGAACGAACGTCATTTACAGAGCGTTAGGAATTTTGCACACGGGGCTGTCTAACAAAAGCCTTTCTCATCTCTTTCATTTCACATTCGAAGGAAGTCGGAGAGAAACGGAATCTGTACGGCAAAGTCACAGAAAAGCCTGGCATTTTCGCACTGATTATTGAGTGTATTAGAATTGTTGCTATGCACTGGTTGATGTATATTCTCTAAACCGTATTCAATTGTCATTAGAAGTGGGGTTCAGGGAGCTGAATGCAAGAGGTTCGACTTCCGTTTCTGTCTCATATGACTTGGTCTCTTTCCACAGAACGGCCTGCCGAAATCGTAATACTGAGCAACAACGCCGTAGGTCCAGCGACGACCACTAAGAGTATCCGAAAAGCTCTTTGTTTCCTTATAATGTAACCAATAATGATGACTGCCTATTTCTGATGTTTGTAATAAGTCGTCATTTTGCCACTTGACCTGCTTCAAAATGTTTAGATTGTTCATTTTGCTGTCCAAGGAATTTTCAGCATTCTTCTGAAACAACCACATTTCTAATGCTTTCATGGATTTTACGGCTTGTTTACTAATTGTTCAGGATTCACAGCCATTTGTCACAACTGGTACTAGATACAAGGATGATGTATGTAAATCACAGAATGAAGAACCAACTCTCTAATGATGTAAGGATTTTGTTTCTAAATAGCAGAGATCGGCGCCCAACTCTGTAACGATAAATGTGTGTGTTTGTAAAGAATCACTTTCGATGGACACAGATACCCCCATAAGTGCCGTAGCAGGCAATTACCTGTCCTTTACAGGACGTCGACATCAATTCCGTCATGCATGGTGTGTTTGTTATTTTCTAGAACCTCTATGTTCTGTAGTTTTCCATTGCTTTGTCAACGGGCGACGCTCGTACTGTTGTGAAAATCAACGCAAAACGACCTGTTTTCAAACAGCCAGCAGGTGGTTTGCTTCTATTCTCTGTATGTTCATGTCCTGTTCGATTATATTCTTTGTATGTTCATGTCCTGTTCGATTCTATTCTCTGCATGTTTATGTCCTGTTCGATTTTATTCTCTGTATGTTCATGTCCTGTTAGTTGTATTCTCTGTATGTTCATGTTCTTTTCGATTCTATTCTCTGTATGTTCATGTACTGTTCAAGACGTTACCGTCAACACCAGGTTGGTTCTCTGCCTTCAGTACTGAGGAGCGGATGGCTGAGTGGCTAGAATGCCGGGCTCTCCTTCGGGAGACCCGGGTTTGAATCCTCGGTAATGTGTGGATTTTTTTTTCTATCCAGTCCAAAAAGAAAACTAACCTGCACACTTCGCGGCGACCGCACTAGCCAGGCGGCCTGAAGACCTCAGGCTCAAAACCCCTCTGCCCTACACCGCAAGGTCCTATAGACAGTAGATGACAGTCTTTTGACAGTCATTGCTTTCTGCACGAGACGTCAACATTTAAGTCCAACTTACTTTCCGTTCTTTAATGTATCCTTTGCATCGACTACTGTCCTCGTGCCCTCTATAAGTGCTAATCAACGTCGAAATGCGAGTTTTTCTAACCATTACTAGAAAACAGTTTAGGCGTATCCGGTACAGCAGACATCCGGGACGAATATGACGGGCGGGGCGGAGATGCTATCGAATCTTTCATTTTTTACTTCGTTAAAATTGTCATTCAATTCTATGGTTGACAATAGTTCATTTATGAAATTTTTTTCTTCAACGCGGACACAATTTCTTCAACGAAAAGCCACCTCATTAATCTAGATAGTTACATAGAAGCCGTTTCGTCACGCCACTTGTCAGGAACCCCAATAACTTGGCAATTTGCTGGCCAAATCGGAACGGTTACTGTAACAATATTAATTCAGTTTGCAATTTAGTTTGCCACATCTTCTTGTAACCTATTCTTAAGTAAACCAAAACAAAAAATGAAGGCGGGAAAAGAAGAAGAAAAATACCTCTCTGGCAGCAATCAAATGGTTTCTTTCGCGGCCCCAGAATGAATTCTTTACTTCGTTATTAATGTACTTTTCTTAAAACGAAAACTTATCTCTACTAGAAAGCCGATAATTTCTTTAGCTCGGCAGCTCTGTATGATTAAACCTCTTGCTGTTAGAAGTATTTTTGTTCTGCCTCGAACTAATCTACTTAAAGACAGACCAAATCAAAAACCCTATATGTCTCAAACGTTTCTGTATAACTGCTCAGGAAAATGTGGCAATATATCTGTTTGCTATCCTAGAAGGATCTCTCCAAGTCGTGCAGTCTTTTTAATTTGTTACAACAACCGATTATAAAAGTCCAAGATTAACTTAGGTGGCTCTGATTATTTTAATATACGCTCACTGGCGTGTATGGAGAAGCAACATGAAGATATAATGATACTCACCACGAGAGAAATGTCAAAGATATTTAATATCAACAACCACACGCATACACACAAACAGAGAGAGACACACAGAGGGAAAAAAATGGATTTCTCTTTGTTGTTATTATTATTATTAAAGTATATTTGATTGAGTCCACTCCTATGTTTGTGTAAAATATTCTCTACCAAATCTATTTCTACTTTGTCTGTCTGTCTGTCTGTCAGTCTGCCTGTCTATCTGTCTGTCTGTCTTTCTGTCTGTCTGGGTGGCTGGATGGATGGATGGATGGATGGATGGATGGATGGATGGATGGGTAGATGGGTAATGAGTGACTGAGTTAGTTAGTGAGGGAAGGAATGAGTGAGTGAGTGAGTGACTCATTGACTCAGTGAGAGTGAGTGACTCATTGACTCAGTGACTGAGTGAGTGTTTGAGTCGATTGGTGGATGTATGGAATGATGAATGGATGAATGGATGAATGGATGGAATGATGGATTGATGGCAAAGTGGCAAGGGATAGACGATGCACATAAACATCGCATCTACACACACACGGACCCTCTCCCTAGCACAGCCATCTCGTAATAATGACCAAAGCTGCACACATAAATAAATGACTGGATACCAAATTAATATTGATATGCCATAAAGCAAACAGGTGTGATAAGTAAATATAGCTACCTCAAATATACCTGTGGACGTATTGGCCTACCTGCCAATACCTGACAGGTGTTAATTACAATAATAGAATATATTAGATAATAGCGTGATATTGTATGCAACTGTGATTTGAATAATATAGACAGACAATTGTTCCTCGTTTTGCTACAGTGTCTCTTCTGTAAACAAGGCGTTTGTGTCTCTCAAATTTGGCATAGGGATTAGCAGAAATCTGGTTAGTGTTTGTTCTTTCCGATTTTCTTTCTTTTATTATATATTTTTTTATTACTTTTTACTAGCTTACTTTTCGTTCGTTCTTCTAGCGTTAAATAATTACAACTTCGTTAAATGTTTACACTTCTGTTAGTGTTTTGTTTGCTATATGTAACTGTTCAAATAGCTTTCTTTAAATCGATTGCTCTTGTCTCTGTTTACTTTTTGTAACGCTAGTGCTGTGTTGATTTTTAGCAATTTTTCGTGGTTTCTTTGGTATAATACTTAATATGGATTGCCACAGATTTCCTGGCCACTCATTAGCAGCTTTAATCTAACAATTAATATGTGTTGCCTCATAAGATGAAATATTTCAATTCGCAGATTTAAAAAAAAATGAATGTAAAGACAATAGAAATTAAGAGTAAAAGAGTTATTTTTTGGGGTGTTGCAGTAGGAACTGTAGGAAAGGAAGAAGATGTATGAAGGAAAGGAGGATAAAAGAAATAAAATGAAGACGGACACAAAATAAGGAGAAGATAAAGCAAATTAGAGATATACAAGTCGGGAAGAATCAAGAATGTGGGAAGACAAGACGGGTAATAAAGGAAAATTTGGGAGGTAGATGTAAAGAATTAGGATAAATAGAATGTAAAATATAAATAAGTGAACGAATAATTGAATGACACAGAAAGTTACTAATGTCTGAACGCATAAACCAGCGTATTGATCCAAAATATGAGAGAATGAATGAACAGAGGAACCAAGTAACTAACAAATGATTTAGTGAATGATTTAATAAGTGAATGCGTGAATTATTTAATTAATTATTGAGTCAATGAGTGAACATAGTAATAAACAGATAAATTATTTATCCAAGGAATGACAGAATTATCTGACTAAGAATTGGTGAATTAATTTTTTTTTAAATGACACAAATTAACGAATGAATGAACTTACGAATCAACATTTGTAAGAAGTAACAAAAGAATTCACGAATGAATTAACAAAAGAAAGAGTGGATATATACATTAATTAACGAACTAACGAACTAATTAATAAACGTAAGCAAAAATAAACTCGGCAACGAAATAATTAACATGAAACTATTTCACACATATTCGTATCGGAAACAAAGCAATAAAACAGTTTGTTACACTTCCTTTACACGACGTCGTAATCAATCCCAGAATGTGTTGTCTGTACCTGATTTACAGGCATATGTTTTTACGTTCAGTAGTTTATCCTTGATTTCTAAAGTACCGAGTATGCTCAGAATGATAGAGATGGGGTGGGACCGAGGAGAATGGCTGCTGTCTCTGGAGCGGTCTCGGCTGGCAAAGATTAGTTTCATCTTCGTGTCAGGGCATGCGGGTGTACAAGGGAATGAGCAGGCTGACAGGCTTGCAGGTAGGGCTACTGTGGAAGGCGGACGAGCCATGGACTAGGCAGACATTCTGAATGCTCTACGAGAAGTAAGTCGTTTACGAGAACCAAGCGATGACTGGGAATCTACAACCATGGTCAGTCTGCGAGAACAGCAAGTTAAAAGAGGCTTGGCCAGAAAAGAACACTACGCAGGAAGACAACGAATAGTAATTAATCTACACAAAACTGGTGTCGTGAGCCGCTACACGCTGCGGGATTTGCTGAGGAGGGGATCCGAGCACTTATGGACTGAATGGTTCGATGTACAATAAGGATGATCTGTCGACTAACTAACTAACTCAGTAAAACATTACACCATGAACATATTCACCCAATAAAACATTATCCATGAAAATATTCACTCAATAAAACATTACAGCAAGAAAATATTCATTCAATAAAACATTACAGCATGAAAATATTCACTCAATAAAACATTACACGATGAAAATTATCACTCAATAAAACATTACACCATGTAAATATTCACTCAATAAAGCATTACACCCTGAAAATATTCACTCAATAAAACATTACACCATGAAAATATTCACTCAATAAAGCATTACACCATGAAAATTATCACTCAATAAAACATTACACCATGAAAATATTCACCCAATGAAACATTACACCATCAATAAAACATTTCACCATGAAAACACTCACCAGATAAAACATTCCACCATGAAAATATTCACGCAATAAAACAATTCACCTTGAACATATTCACCCAATAAAACATTATACCACAAAAACATTCACCCAATAAAACATTTTTTTTCGCATATCGTTTACAGGACATCGCTGTCACCATCAGCATCTTCCAGCTGATTGTTGATTTCTTATTAAGATTACGCTCAGTAATTTGCCATTGCTTTCTGAGCGACCGGCTCACATACCCCATAAGTTACCGACGCGGAGAGAACGGCTACCGATTCTCGCAAACGCCACGTTACTCACGAGAGTATACGGGATTACGGAGAAAGTCGTGTAACTCTAGACCAGGGAGATCGACAATAAAACATTACACATGAAAATATAAACTATTCACCCAATAAAACATCATACCATGAAAATATAAAATATTCACACAATGAAACATCACACCATGAAAATATAAACTATTCACCCAATAAAACATCATACCATGAAAATATAAACTATTCACCCAATAAAACATCATACCATGAAAATATAAACTATTCACCCATTAAAACATCATACCATGAAAATATAAAATATTCACTGAATAAAACATCATACCATGAAAATATAAACTATTCACCCAATAAAACATCATACTTGAAAATATAAAATATTCACCCAATAAAACATCACACCATAAAAATATAAACTATTTGCCCAATAAAACATCATACCATGAAAATATAAAATATTCACCCAATAAAACATCATACTTGAAAATATAAAATATTCACCCAATAAAACATCACACCATAAAAATATAACCTATTCGCCCAATAAAACATAATACCATGAAAATATAAAATATTCACCCAATAAAACATCACACCATGAAAATATAAACTATTGACCCATTAAAACATCATACCATGAAAATATTAAATATTCACTCAATAAAACATAATACCATGAAAATATTCACTCAATAAAGCATTACACCCTGAAGATATTCACTCAATAAAACATTACATCATGTAAATATTCACTCAATAAAACATTACACCATGAAAATTATCACTCAATAAAACATTACACCATGAAAATATTCACCCAATGAAACATTACACCATCAATAAAACATTTCACCATAAAAACACTCACAAGATAAAACATTCCACCATGAAAATATTCACGCAATAAAACAATTCACCTTGAACATATTCACCCAATAAAACATTATACCACAAAAACATTCACCCAATAAAACATTTTTTATCGCATATCGTTTACAGGACATCGCTGTCATCCATCAGCATCTTTCAGCTGATTGTTGATTTCTTATTAAGATTACGCTCAGTAGTTTGCCATTGCTTTCTGAGCGACCGGCTCACGTACCCCATAAGTTACCGACGCGGAGAGAACGGCTACCGATTCTCGCAAACGCCACGTTACTCACGAGAGTATACGGGATTACGGAGAAAGTCGTGTAACTCTAGACCAGGGAGATCGACAATAAAACATTACACATGAAAATATAAACTATTCACCCAATAAAACATCATACCATGAAAATATATAATATTCACCCAATAAAACATCACACCATGAAAATATAAACTATTCACCCAATAAAACATCATACCATGAAAATATAAACTATTCACCCATTAAAACATCATACCATGAAAATATAAAATATTCACTCAATAAAACATCATACCATGAAAATATAAACTATTCACCCAATAAAACATCATACTTGAAAATATAAAATATTCACCCAATAAAACATCACACCATGAAAATATAAACTATTCACCCAATAAAACATCATACCATGAAAATATAAACTATTCACCCAATAAAACATCACACCATGAAAATATAAAATATTCATCCAATAACCCTCTCTCTCTCTCTCTCTCTCTCTCTCTCTCTCTCTCTCTCTCTCTCTCTCTCTCTCTCTCTCTCTCTCTCTCTCTCTCTCTCTCTCTCTCTCTCTCTCTCTCTCGCTGTGTGTGTGTGTGTGTATGTGCGTGTGTTTACATTATCAGTCTAACCCCCACCTACATACATTTTGATAAAGCCAATAGACGAGAGAAATTGCAATAGCGACCAACCCTCCAGCTAAGCCATGCAGCTGTGGCCAGGTACGCTTGACTGCGAGCGATATAGTTTATTGCTGTCAGATAATTGCAATCACTTTCGTTATATAGACACCCAAGCCTTGCCTGTCAGGGATACAGAGGCTGTTGAAATGTAGAATATACGCCTTTTCCAACTAATAACACTAATTATTATATTTATAATGACAATAAAGAGCGGAGAAGGGATATCAGAGCGAGTGTGTGTTGCAGTTACGGTGTGATTAATAAAGGGGTGAATTGTTTTGGTAACAGATATTGATAGGTAGGTAGAATGGATAGAGTAGGTGTGTGGGTGTGTGGATGGCTTGTGTAATGAATGGGTTGAGAGATGGATGGGTGGATGGATGGTTGGATAAGTGGGTCGATGGAAGAATGGATGGATGGATGGATGGATACACGAATGCATGCATTTTGCTCAAGGATACACAGTTTGCTCAAAGATACACGCAGTTTGCTCAAAGACATACTCAGTTTGCTCAAGGATACATTCAGTTTGCTCAAGGATACACAGTTTTCTCAAGGATACACGCAGTTTGCTCAAGGATACACTCAGTTTGCTCAAGGATACAGTTTTCTCAATGATACACTCAGCTTGATCAAGGATACACTCAGTTTGCTCAATGATATACACAGTTTTTCAAGGATACACTCAGTTTGTTCAAGGATACAGTTTTCTCAATGATACACTCAGTTTTCTCAAGGATATACTCAGTTTGCTCAAGGATATACTCATTTTGCACAAGGATATACACAGTTCGCTCAAGGATACACAGTTTGCTCAATGATACACTCAGTTTGCTCAAGAATGCACAGTTTTCACAAGGATACACTTAGTTTGCTCAAGGGATACACACGGTTTGCTCAAGGATACACGCAGTTTGCTCAAGCATACACTCAGTTTGCTAAATGATATACACAGTTTGTTCAAGGATACACTCAGTTTGTTCAAGGATACACAGTTTTCTCAATGATACATTCAGTTTTCTCAAGGATACACTCGGTTTGCTCAAGGATACACTCATTTTGCTCAAGGATAAACACAGTTCGCGCAAGGATACACAGTTTGCTCAAGGATACACAGTTTGCTCAAGGATACACTCAGTTTGCTCAAGAATATAAACGGTTTGCTCAAGGATACACACATTTTGCTCAGGGATAAACACAGTTCGCGCAAGGATACACAATTTGCTCACGGATACACACAATTTATTCAAGGATATAAACGGTTTGCTCAAGGATACACACATTTTGCTCAGGGATAAACACAGTTCGCGCAAGGATACACAATTTGCTCAAGGATACACACAATTTACTCAAGGATATAAACGGTTTGCTCAAGGATACACACAGTTTGCTCAAGCAGACGGCATCCCTGAATCGTTATTAGACCTCCGAGAGGCGAAAAACCTCGACCTATACCGAGGGATTGAACACGAGTATCATATTATGGGGGAAGGGGGGGGGGCGGCGGATATTCTGACCCTTCTAGCAATGAGGATGATCTGTCGACTAACTAACTAACTAACTAACTAACAAGCTCCTTGCTGGGTACGAAAGTGGTAAAATAACATCAGCGATGAAGGAGTTAACAATCTCAACAATGAAATTCTTAATCTAAAAACAACAGCGATACAGGCGTTAAAATAACAACGTACGTCACTGAGGAAGCCGTAAAAATAATCATCACTACGATGTAGACATTAAAATAATGCGATAAAATATTACAATAAAACTCACAGCGATGAAGGCATTAAAATAACAACGACTGCGATGAAATCGTTAGAAAAGAAAAAGAAAAACAATAACGGCAGTTGTGGATGTTAAAATAACGGCGTCAGAGATGAAAGCGTTAAAATAACAACTACAGCAATGAAAAAGTTAAAGAGACAACATGAATAAGCTTGAAGTAAGTTAATATCTTTTTTATTTTATTTTGTTTTATTGGAACAAGCAGACTTACATCTGTAATGCAGACATAATGGGTTAAGGAAACAATTGGTTGAATTTTAAGAGTTAACTGACAGCCTGTCACTTTATATTCAAGAAGTATTCGCGTAAAACTAGGACATTCGTAATGGCGACTTCCTAAAGAGCCCGGATGTTCCGGGGGTTAAAAAAACTGCCTTCATGTCCAATTACGGAAACAAAAACATATGTACTCTCTAGCAGAAATTGCTACGACCTCTAAACTCATCCAATCAGAATGAAAGTAAAAGAGGAGATGAAAAGCATGAATAAAAACGTTTAATCTTATTAAGGTACAACTAGATAATAACAGTGAAAGGAGATTTACCTCAACAAAAACACTTAACACGGAAGGTCAGACTGTTATTCAAGTGCAGATAATTGTTGTCTCCGACCAGTGCCAGAGAGAATCAACTGCCATAACCCGCATCTCAGAGACTGACTGGTTCGGGGCTTCCCTTTGGCATCCCATTCTTAATCATCTCATGCTCCACCCAGCTCTTATTATACTAAGATGCAGACGTGAATACATGAAAGATGTTATATTGCTGCCTTTAAGATGATTAGTTCCACAGGTTATGTTCGTGAGTAAAGAGATATCAAAAACATTAACGAAAATTACCGCAGATTACCCAGCCACAATTTGCCGACATACCCGTATACCAGAAAACAATAACTTTTCTGCCCTTGTCTTCAGAAGACGCCAGAAGCCATTAATCCATAATCCAGATTAGATGAGAAAATGATCTCATCAATGGAACGTTGCAGGGCCTGGGCTAATTTCCTTTCACTTTTCATTTGCTGTCATCTCATATTATTGATTGTTCCCTCACATAACTCTGTAACGTGTACTGGCAATTTTACACAAATCTGAACAGCTCTGTAGAGGCTGAGATTTATTGGCACTTATAGAAGATCAAGGAAAGATATAGATATCGGCAACACATCAGAAGACTAAAAGCTTTCAAACAACAAGTTCTCGCCATTGCAATTGCCTATTTTTTCTTCTTCTTCTTCTTCTTCTTCTTCTTCTTCTTCTTCTTCTTCTTCTTCTTCTTCTTCTGCTTCTTCTTCTTCTGCTTCTTCTTCTTCTTCTTCTTCTTCTTCTTCTTCTTCTTCTTCTTTTGCTGCTGCTGCTGCTGCTGCTGCAACTACTACTACTACTACTACTACTACTACTACTACTACTACTACTACTACTACTACTACTACTACTACTACTACTACTACTACTACTACTACTACTACTACTACTACTACTACTACTACTACTATACTATTGATAGTACGGAAAGGTGGAGGGAAGGTGAGGCTGGCAGACCAAGAGAGAAGGTGTTGGATAGATCACGGCAAGGAGAAACATCGGTATCAGAAATGACTGGCAGTGTAAGAAACAGAAGGTTGTGGACAGACATGGTTACCAACATCAGACTGTATTGACTATAACAAGAATAAATAATTATAGTATTTGTGACTAAAGCCTGCTCTGTTTGTTTTATCCTCATGTCTTGTTTAATGACCATCAAACCGTGTACATTTATAACTTGTGAAAGTCTTCAGTGCTTTGAGTGTTAATCATGTCTTTGAGTTTTGTGCAAGACATAACTACACCATAAGTAAACTTATTGGTTGTTGTTGTTGTTGTTGTTGTTGTTTCTTCCACTTATGCTTATGCCATTAGGCGTCGTGGGAAGAGTTAATTGGAGTTCCAGCGCTGTGACTAGCACCTTTCCTCCAATTTTATCCATAAATCTTGAGCAGAATTTTTAGGATCAAGTAAATTCCCTACCGGTTTGCTAGACCAGACGTAGGTTCCTTACCTACTTAACCCATGTATATTTGCTACTAACCACCATGTCACTTCCACTGGTCGCCTGCTGGATAGCTTCGTGCTATGCCAGGTAGGACTGACCGACCGACTTTGGAATGTGGAACTTGCCCTCAGAGCGTTTTCGGTCCAATTTCGGGGCCTCGATAGAGTCCCGTGGATTAGCGTATAACTGGCATCGCTAAAGCGCGCCCTCCCGGTACAAGGTGATACATGCAAAACCACTGGACGCCTACCGACGAGCTTTCAAGCTACGCCGGCAGGACTGACCGAAACTCATTCCAATTACGGGGCCTCGATAGAGTCCCGTATTATTGGTGCTTTAGCATATTCAGCAGATTTAGAAAGACAAACACACGTAGATTACCTCGCTCTGTATGCGCTAAGTTGCAGTCTACAGGGCAAGCCTTCAGGGCAAGCCATTTTCAAGGAAACATTTGCGACAACGTTAAGTACTTGTTGCGTTACGCTCAGTTTTTGAGACTTACTTATAAGTGAACATTTAACGAAATATCACCATATCCTCTAAAGTTTGTGAAATTCTGCCATGACCCAAACTCTATGAAGGGAGAATCTGAAATGTATCGCCACGCCACAGAAGACGGGAAACACAAAAACACGGCAAACATTTAGTGAAGCAGCAACACATTGCATGTTCTAACCACAGCAATTATACATATGGAGCAGATCACTGTAGACTATTAATACAGCAACTATACATATGGAGCCGCTCACTACAGACTATCAACACAGCAACTATACATATGGAGCCGCTCACTACAGACTATCAACACAGCAACTATACATATGGAGCCACTCACTACAGACTATCAACACAGCAACTAAACTTATGGAGCAGCTCACTGCAGACTATCAGTACAGCAACTAAACTTATGGAGCAGCTCACTGCAGACTATCAGTAGAGCAACTAAACTTATGGAGCAGCTCACTGCAGACTATCAATACAGCAACTATACATATGGAGCAGCTAACTGCAGACTATCAATACAGCAACTATACATATGGAGCAGCTAACTGCAGACTATCAATACAGCAACTATACATATGGAGCAGCTAACTGCAGACTATCAATACAGCAACTATACATATGGAGCAGCTAACTGCAGACTATCAATACAGCAACTATACATATGGAGCAGCTAACTGCAGACTATCAATACAGCAACTATACATATGGAGCAGCTAACTGCAGACTATCAATACAGCAACTATACATATGGAGCAGCTAACTGCAGACTATCAATACAGCAACTATACATATGGAGCAGCTAACTGCAGACTATCAATACAGCAACTATACATATGGAGCAGCTAACTGCAGACTATCAATACAGCAACTATACATATGGAGCAGCTAACTGCAGACTATCAATACAGCAACTATACATATGGAGCAGCTAACTGCAGACTATCAATACAGCAACTATACATATGGAGCAGCTAACTGCAGACTAACAATACAGCAACTATACATATGGAGCAGCTAACTGCAGACTATCAATACAGCAACTATACATATGGAGCAGCTAACTGCAGACTATCAATGCAGCAACTATACTTATGGAGCAGCTCACTGCAAACTATCAATACAGCAACTATACAAACTCTAACTGCAGCCATCATACACACGTGATAGCACGGTACAGACTATAACTGCGGGAACTATACTCATGTGACAGCACGGTACAGAATCTAACTGCAGGGACTATACTCATGGAGCAGCTCAGTACAGACTCTTAACTACAGGAACTATACTAATGGTGCGACTCAATACACATTCTCAATGCTCTCTTTCAAAGCCAAAGACATACCAGCAATTGTAAACATATCACCAGAAAATACGCAGACTTTATGTGTTCGCAAAAAAGACTGAGATACTTTTTGAAGGAAATTAACCTCCAGCAATATTGATGCGAAACGTTCCGGTTATAAAGTTAAGACAGTACTGGTGTCGCTTTGAGCGAATGGGAGCCGGTTTAGCGAAGCTTGCATCTCAGACTTTACTTGAACCTAATTATCATCCACAGTGATGTGTGCGGTCTCTCTGTAGACTTGCTCATTGGAAGACACAGTTACGAGATTGCAGGCAGGCAAGTTACGAGATTGTAGGAAAACAAGATACGAGATTCAAGGGAGACAAGTAATATAATACAAGGGAGACAAGTTATACGATTCTCGGGAGAGAAGTTATGAGATGAAATAACTTAGCTGATGGATGGCCAGAAGCGTGTAATATTCCACTAACCCCAATGTGTGCAGCGACTAACTGGGCTATCTCCTGCACGAGAAGCTTCGTACAGCTGCCAGCCAAACTGTGCTATCTGCCTGGTCTCATCGCGATTAATGCAGCGTCTGTATGCAACAACACGGATACAACAAC
>JACEFZ010015380.1:402500-411200 GCA_014155875.1 Cepaea nemoralis
TCTCATTACCGTCTTCCATCTCTCCGTGAACAAGACCAATTTTCCAGCTCGGACTACCCAACCACAGGCTAAAAGCACAAGAGCGGACCCTGCTCGCAGAGAGCCGTTGAGTAGACGAGGAGATGAAAAAGGCCCAGCGAAACCTAATTGTCTTCATTGTAATTTCTCCGACATCTGATCTGACGGCGTTGTGGCTGTCCCCGGGACAGAAGACAATGCAATTTTCAGATGAAGGCGAAAATCAACTTAACGTTCCTCATGTTGGCAATGGCTCGCTTGATCTTACTATCGATTTCTTGGCGGTACAATAAGATGGTCACGATAGTTTCGGCTCTATTTTGGGGCTCCCCATCTGGATAAAGAATGGGCAGGTAGCTGAGAGGGAGTGAGGGATGGCTTGTGGTGTTATTGGATCAGGTGAGGGGAATTTCAAGGTACCGGGATTTGGGTGTAGTCTAGACATGGGGCTGATATTTTCTAATGATATCATAACGTCCCTGCCATCTCTTTGGGTAGTGAATAGGGAAACCTAGCATTTTAAGATGAGGGAGAAAAACTGGAGGTTCCGTGAGAGGCGAAGTAGCGCAGTGTCTAGAGGCTTGATGTCGGCCCTGTGTTTAAGAGTTCGAATCCACTTTATAGCGGTTTTTAAAAATTGTCTTCTGTTCCCATTTCCACCCAGCTTAGAATGGGTTCCGGGAATTGTTTTGTGTTCTCATTTCCACCCAGCTTAGAATGGGTTCCCGGAATTGTTTTGTGTTCTCATTTCCACCCAGCTTAGAATTGGTTCCGGGAATTGTTTTGTGTTCCCATTTCCACCCAGCTTAGACTGGGTTCCCGGAATTGTTGTGTGTTCCCATTTCCACCCAGCTTAGACTGGGTTCCGTAAATTGTTGTGGGTTCCCATTTCCACCCAGCTTAGACTGAGTTCCCGGAATTGTTGTGGGTTCCCATTTCCACCCAGCTTAGACTGGGTTCCGGGAATTGTTTTGGGCTCCCATTTCCACCCAGCTTAGACCGGGTTCCCGGAATTGTTGTGGGTTCCCACTTCCACCCAGCTTAGACTGGGTTACCGGAATTGTTTTGGGTTCCCACTTCCACCCAGCTTAGACTGGGTTCCCGGAATTGTTTTGGGTTCCCATTTCCACCCAGCTTAGAATGGGTTCCCATTTCCACCCAGCTTAGAATGGGTTCCCATTTCCCCCAGCTTAGAATGGGTACCCGGAAATGTTTGGGAAGGGAAGGCGGGAGGTGTGGTATTGAGCACATCAGCCATTAAATGCCGATTGGTCGACACAAGCAAAGGTGTAGTTCCATATGAGGCGTCTTGGGGGGCCTTTTGCTTTTTGTATTTTTAAATTTCTTGTGCCGCTGTACTGTACCAGGTTGTTAGGGGGGAAAACCTACCGTCAAGGGGAAGAACAGAAGAAAGAAAGAAGACGAAGGAGGAGGATAAGAATGAGAAAGAAAGAAAGAAAGAAAGAAAGAAAGAAAGAAAGAAAGAAAGAAAGAAAGAAAGAAAGAAAGAAAGAAAGAAAGAAAGAAAGAAAGAAAGAGGATGTGATCACATCAGGTTACAGTACATCTTTACACGACAAGTTTTGTAACTATAGGTACCTCATTTTGCCGCAACTTGTGAAATATGGAGAGTAAGAGAGAGGTTTCCTCTACGCCATAATGCTGTGAAATAGTCCAAGTGGTGCCCTGAGCACTTCACGACTCTGTGGTAACGCCAGCTTTGGGTTGGCCTTTAGAAGCGGTACTTGTTTTCATGGCTATGTGAGATCGATACGAAACTAAATCACTGCATAGCTTTGCTACATTGAGATGGGAAAGAAAATGGCGACGAACAAGGAAACTGGTTAACCGACATCGGAACAGTATGTAGGAGTACTTTAAGTGTTTAGAAGCGCCATCATCAACAAGTGCTTTGTCAGCTTACGTGGGCGATCATGCTTCTCCGCGTCTCCAACTTTAATGTGTCGATTCGTTTGCTGATAATTTCATGCAACAATGAAAGGCGGTGATGAGAGTTTCTTTCGCTGTTTTGTTCCATCTCTTGTTTCTATAAATCTTTTCAGTTTGCTACAAGATGTTGCAATTTTGCTCTGTTTTAATGTGATCGACTGCCTCTGTTTAATGTTTGTGATACGTTGTCATATTTGATTAGCCGCTTTTACAACATTAAGATTACTCATTTTAAGCCACGCACACACAATCAGCAGATTTCATACATAGCAATGGGTTTGCACTGGAGGCAAAGAATCCGGGCTATGTATAGAACTTTGTTGATTCTTCCATTATATATGTATGCTCATCGAATCCGGGTTATGTATAGATTTTTTGTGATTCTTCCATTATATATGTATGTTCACAGAATCCGGGTTATGTATAGAACTTCTGTGATTCTTCCATTATATATGTATGTTCACAGAATCCGGGTTATGTATAGAACTTCTGTGATTCTTCCATTATATATGTATGTTCACAGAATCCGGGTTATGTATAGAACTTCTGTGATTCTTCCATTATATATGTATGTTCACAGAATCCGGGTTATGAGTAGAACTTATGTGATTCTACCATTAGATATTATGCTCATAGCATCTGGGCTTTGTATAGAACTTCTATAATTCTTCCATTAAATATTATACTCATAGAATCTGCGCTAAGTATAGAAATTTTGTAATTATTCTATATGATATGTATGCTCACAGAGTTACTATAGACGTTGTGTGATTCTTCCATTACATATGTATACTCACAGAGTTACGATAGACATTTTGCAATTCTTCCATGAGCTATACATGCTCAGATAGTTACGATAGACGTTTTGCAATTCTTTCATTAGATGCTCACAGAGTTACTATGGAAGTTGTTTAGTTCTTCTATTAGATTTGCTATACTCACAGAGTTACTTTGGACGTTGTGTAATCCTTCCATTATACATGTGTACTGACAGAGTTGCCATAGAAGGTGTGTAATCCTTCCATTAGATATAAAACTCATAGCGTTGGGACTGAGTACAAACGTGTTGTAATTCTTCCATTAGATGCGTATTCACACGGAGAATGTTGTGGTTCACCCATTTGTTATATAAAATGGCAATTCAAGACTAGCAGGTAACAATGAAATACGCATAATAACCGGGAGATACAGCTAGTGACGATAACATGACTATCCTCAGAGTGCAATAAACATTATAACAATGAGATAACATCAATCACGCTGGAAAAATGTATAATCACAACGAAATAAACATCATCATAAAGACCCAAATATGACCATATTAAGATAAACAAGGAAATAAATATTAGCACTTAAAAATAGAGATGAACACGTTAAAATAAACGTGTATACACTAAAATAGGCATGAACACATTAAAATAAACATTATCACAGCAGCATCAACATCCTTACAATGACTTCGAAATTCTCACAATATCATAAATATTCTCACATAACATCACCATCATCAGAAAAACATCAAAAACCTCACAACAACATCAAAATTCTCATGTTGCGTTTCTGTAGGTGACAATTATTCTTACACGTTCTCTTCTCTTCCGTAGATTTTACTCTACATGGGTAGGCTTTAATGCCACCGCTGTGGCAACATATCAATTAGGAAAACTATCTACAACAGGAGAATATAAGGTGGCGACTTACAGCGCAAATATCGCAGCTTCGCTGTAAACAAGGATACCATCAGAAATGTACTTTCGCGGGATAAACGTTAAAAAAAAAAATGTTTGCATATTCTTTACAGGACATCGCTGTCAACATCAGCATCTTTCAGCTAATTGTTGATTTCTTGGCAAGATTACGCTCAGTAGTTTGCCATTGCTTTCTGATCGACCGGCTCACATACCCCGTAAGTTACCGACGCGATTCGGAACCACTGCTGATTCTCACCGTCGTCACGTTACTTACGAGAGTATACGAGATTACGGAGAAAAGTCGCTAACCTCTAGGCCAGGAAGCCGACGGGATAAACAGAAATATCTGTTGGTGCGGGCACTTGGGGTCATGAGGACAGCTCATAAACAAATATACAATTATTGATTGGCGCTCGGAGAAGTAGAATAAGGAAATAGAGATTTGTGTCTAGTGTGTCATCTAATCTCCACTTCATTACTCTACTTCTCTAAGGGTCTCCATGGTGAAGTACCTCGCGCTTTGAAGGTTGTGGGTTCGATTCCGCATTCTGTCATTCGTTTCACGAGTTTAATTTTCTTGAGACTCCTGGGGAGGGGTCACCGTTGGAGCTACGGAGTTTTTGCTTTGTGCGACGCTTTTGACAGGTCGTCCTCTGGAAAGAGAACGAGCTATATGGGATCAAACCCGGTGTAATTAAATAGCTCCACTCACATTTAACCTTTAAACTCCTATAAGCGTCAATCAGTACTTGTAAATGTGTTCATTCACAGGATAAACGAATGTGAGGAAAGACACTTCCAGTTACACCATTCAGCCGCGGTACGTGACTTGACTGTCGCTATTCAATCAATCAATCAATCAATCAATCAATCAATCAATCAGGTGCCGTCTCGGCTATGAAGGTTGACTGCAATGGATCTCCAACACTGTCTGTCTCTCGCCTTGACTGTACATTCTGTCAGGCTGATGTTCGTCCATCTCTTGATGTTATCATCCCACTTGTATCGTTGTCTACCTCTTGCTCGCTTGCCCTCAACCTTGCCTTCCAGTTAAGTTTTTATAAGAGTATCATGTCTTTTAACTTGGCCAAAATATTTCACTTGTCTCCTCTTTATTTCTTTCATCAACTCTCTCTTCATTCCCAGTTTTTCTAGGATCTCTGTATTTGATTGTCACTATTAGAAAGGCTCTATATAAACATGGTGTCAGGCCCCGAGTATGACAGTCACAATGTATTGTTCATAGGATACAATATTCAGTAACACCGAGGCATTTGCAATTAGGCGGTTACAGCGAGTTTTATGCAAACAGAAACATTTCAGTTTTAATATGTGATTACTGTGGGGATAACTGATGCTTGACATTCGAACAATATCTGTGACTGGGTGTTGTAAGTAATTCAGCCACAGTATAATTCATTTATTCACTTTATATATATATATATATATATATATATATATATATATATATATATATATATATATATATATATATATATATATATATATATGTTAGTTAGTTAGTTAGTTAGTTAGTTAGTTAGTTAGTTAGTTAGTTAGTTAGTTAGTCGCAGTTCCAACTTCACAGCAACGGGTCGTCCCCATTATGCTCCGTTCCTGTGCCAGTGAATATCACACAAAATGCTCCCCACTGCCCAATGTGAAAAGTGGAGAAGACAGGAGTCTCGTCAAACAACAGCCCGCACAGATACACTGTGCATAATGCCGCCGCCAGAATGTCAACACACCAGTCCCCCAAGAAACACCCAGTTCATCTCTGATGGAATCAGCTGTCATTTTCCCATCTGGATGTTTCCTAGATGTTCACCCACACAGTCCACGAAATACAGTTCATCGTCGACGGTAGTGGCAGTCAACCAGAAGCCCAGCAGCCACGCATTTCTGCATAAGGCAAAAACCGGTCAACTCTGGGACATAGCCATCTGCCATCACTCCGAACATGCAGTCACTTTCCAAAAAACCTCGGGCAGACTAAAAAGCATTTCACACGAAAATCACAGCTCGCAGTGTCGCGCCACGCACTCACTCAGTAGCAGGGCGACGGAACCATCAAGCCTCCTTAGTCGCCTCTTACGACATGCATGGTAGGCTGCAGTGTTGCCATTCTTTGCTTCCCTTATGGGCCCCGGCAACACACAGGGATATATATATATATATATATATATATATATATATATATATATATATATATATATATATATATATATATATATATATATATATATATACAGTATGCTTCTGACGAGACGCAGCGAAATATGCCAGGCAATAAATCGTGCAACATATTGTTTGTGGTTTCTATGTTAAATTCACTAAGGGAATGATTTGTTTGGAATCACATAAAGGCTAGCAGTACCGCACGCTTTGATAAGCTAACAGTTAATATGATTTCCATTTGTTCAGTTAGCTCCATCAATCTACAGGAAGTGACAAATTATGGAAGGCCGTTTACAACCAGCAGAGGAAACTTTGAAGATGGACAGTAAACTTTGTGTGGCAATCTTAACTCGCCTGATCTGATCAATTCATGCTGCGAGACAGGGCTAAGGCCCAGCAGGCCGTGGCTGGCGTGAATGGGGACTGATGTTAGCGGGGTTTAATACAGGTGTGGTGATAATTATCAGCATGATATCCGGGTTTATCTGGTGGTTTCACCTGTCCGTTCGTACCAGAGGTGTCCAGGGGTGAGTTCATTTGTGAGTCATTAGCTGTGTGGTTCATTTGGTTCATAGGATTTTGTTAAGGCTTTCTACTGTGAAACAGTGTGTGTGTGTGTGGGGGGGGGGGGGGGGGGGGTGGAGACTGAGAAAGAATTGAGAGAGAATGAAAGAGATAGAATGAGAAAGAGAGAGAGAGAGAGAGAGAGAGAGAGAGAGAGAGAGAGAGAGAGAATGAGAGAGAGATTGAGACCGACAGTGAGAGAATGACTGAGAGTGTGAGAGATAATGTGAGAGAGAATGAAAGAAAGTGATTGATTGATTGATTGAACTTTCTTTTCAAAGGGTGACAAACTGGGCACGCAGGCCCGTCTTACAGTCGGCCCTTCCAATCATTCATCTTCCATTCATCAATAATGCATTGATACATTCACATAGGAAAAAAAAAACATTGTCAAATGAATGTTGTAAACATAAACAATGCATATTACCATGTTATCACACAGGCAGACGCACGTGCACACGCGCATTCGTAAAAAATACACATACCTGTATACATACTTACATAATTTGCACAAACTGACAGCTTGCACTGACTCAATAACACACAAATACACACTCCCTCGCATATACATATAATCAATCACAATCACAAATTCATTGACAAATGTAGAGAGAATGAGAGACAGTGAGAGAGATCATGAGAGAGGCGGTGAGGGAATGAGAGAGAAAATGAGTGAGAGAGTGAGAGAGAATGAAAGAGAGAGGATGGGAGAGAATGAGATAGAGAGAGTGAGAGAGAGAGTGAGAAAGACAGTTAGAGAATTAGTGAAAGTGTGAGAGAGAATGTGAGAGAAAAGGATAGAAAGTGAGTGAGAGAATGAGAGAGTGTGAGAGAGAGAGAGAGAATATGAGATAATGGGAGAGATCATGAGAGAGACGGTGAGAGAACGAGCGATAATGTGAGAGATAATGTGAGAGAGAATGAAAAGGAAAGTGAGTGAGAGAATGAGAGAGAGAGAAGAGAGAACGATAGAGAGAGTGAGAGAGATTATGAGGGAGACAGTGAGAGAATGTGTGAAAGAAAATATGAGAGAGAATGAAAGGAAGTGAGTGAAAGAATGAGAGAGATAGTGAATGACAAAGAGAGTTAGAGAGATTTGAGAGAGACAGTGAGAGAATGAGTGAGAGTGAGAGAGAATGTGAGAGAGTGAGAGTGAGAATGAGAGAGATTGAGAGAGAGAATGAGAGAGACAGTGAGAGAGAGAATGAGAGAGAGAGAGAGTGAGAGAGATAATAAGAGGGAGCATTGAGAGAATGTGTGAGAATGTGAGAGAGAATGAAAGAAATTGAGTGAGAGAATGAGAGAGAGAGAGAGAGAGAGAGAGAGAGAGAGAGAGAGAGAGAAAATGAGAGAGACTGAGATAGACAGTGAGAGAATGAGAGAGAGAATGAGAGAGTGAGATAGAATGTGAGAGAGAATGAGAGTGAAAGAGAGAATGAAAGAGTGAGAGTGACAAGCATCATTAGTTAAATGCATATCCTGTACAGAACGCAGCAGTCAACTCTAGCATTCTTTGGCTGTTTGTTATTTCTTGGCAAGTTTACGTTCAGTAGTTTGCCATTGCTTTCTCAACGACCGGCACTCATACCATTGTATGAAAACTAAGACAAGGCGGTCTGCTTCCACATCACCCGCAGAGCCGGTAAAATCGAGACAGAGAGAAAATGAGCTGATGAGAGAGAATGAAATAGTAAGAGAGAGAGAATGGAAGAGAGAGAGAGAGAGAGAGAGAGAGAGAGAGAGAGAGAGAGAGAGAGAGAGAGAGAGAGAGAGAGTATTATATATTATATAAATGTTCACTGTGGAACATGTGAGCTCATTGAAATAAGGTGACATGTATGTTGATAGTATTTATTGCCATTCATAATGGACATGAGAACCTAGGTAACAAACAGGCTAGATGCTCGACAGGCGGCCCAATGCGCATGGGTTCGCTTCTTCTTCTTCCTCCTCCTCCTCGTTCTTCTTCTTCTTCTTCTTCTTCTTCTTCTTCTTCTTCTTCTTCTTCTTCTTCTTCTTCTTCTTCTTCCTTGTCTTCTTCAACTTTCTATTGTGTCTTCTTCTTCTTTCGTTCCCTTGAAATGTGTCTATAACTGCAATGTAGTCTTTTGCTTGAAATTCGCTGTCTTTCTAAGTTCATTTAGTGAACCATAGAGTTTATCTTCCATTGTTATTTCTCTAGGCCAGAAGGTTTGCCTGGATATGTTGTATTTTGGGCAGTCTTGAAGTATGTGATCTGCTGTCTGCAACGCCAATCCACATGTGCACATGGCTGATTCACCAGTTTTGTGTAATCTAT
>JACEFZ010015384.1:0-37762 GCA_014155875.1 Cepaea nemoralis
CCGCCACTTGTCAAAGTCTTGCTTAGGGCAAGAATTAGGGCTCGTCACTTGACAAAGTACGATCTTAATTACACTAGCTAAACAACACAAGGCTAACCGCCGATAAGATATTTCGTGCTATTTATTCGCGCACTGCACACATCGTGAATCAATACACGCTTCGCGCAATCACAAGTTACAATATACAATGGATTACAACAGTGCAAGTAATCAATACATCAATACAATAGAAGATATCAATGCACTCCAACTTACAAGTCACACAGACATGCACTCCATCTCAAGCTGTCAAACAGGCTAGCTTTCACGACATGCAACAACTCTCAGCCGCTTTCACACGTCTGTCTCTGACGACCGTCCAGCTCAGTCTGACTGGACACAGCACACTCTCTAGTAGCGCTTGGGGTTAGCACGCGTGACCCCTCACGGTTCACGCTGTGTGCTAGATGCCTGCTTAGCATCGTTCAGCGCTTATCGCCTGTAGTGCTTATAATAGCCCAGCGCTACACTATCGAGCGCTGGCTGCCTGGCGCTAGTGAGGCCGCCGCATTATAACTGTAGGGCTTATAATATCTCGGCGTTGCATTGTCGGGCGTTGGTGCAGACAACGCGTTCTATCCTCGGGTGAGACTCTGACATTCATCTTATTATTACTTTTAAGATTAAGGAGCTACACGTTGTTTGTTATGTATATATTTATGCTTTTCTTAGTTCACGTCATGTTTGCTGTTATTATTGATACACTACATGTTTGTTGTATGTTTTGCATTGCTAGTTTCTCTGTTTTGCTACTACTTTGATACATCACTCTTTCTAGGTTGCTATATTTTGCTGCTATCTGAAATAAATTGTATATTACAGATCATCTGTGTTTGTTATGCTATCCTGTTCATTCCGGTTGTGAAAGAAACACTGCAACCTATTCCTACTTTTGATAGGTAAGAATAAAGTGCTGATAGTAGTTCCTTTCGTTGTTTTTGCGTGAAGTCAAGCACTGCTAGTAGTTGCTCCTTTAGTTACTGTTTCAAATAAAGTACTGCTACTATAGTCTGTTCAGAAATGAATGCCTTTATTCACAATCAATTTTTATGAAAACTGTTGCATCATTATGAAAGTTTACCTGCCGTCTTATATTTATACCCACCCAAAGAATATGTCTTTGATAGGTCCAAAGGCAACTTAAATTATCGAAAGCATCGACATTTCTTTAATGTTTTGACGAAAATGTAGTGAATTCACGCTAACAAACTAGTCTTACAGTAAAGCACGTCATTTCGGGTAACGACAAGGCGTAGCCAGATTCGTATGGAGTGGGTGCAATAAAAAAACAAGTCGCTTAAAAGTCGACAGGGTCGACTGCATTGCACCGGGTTTGTATCCCATATGCTCAGTCTCTTTCCGCAGCGCGGAAAGCGTCGCACAGTGCACGAACTCCGTAGCTCCAGCGACGACCCTCGGGAGTCTCCGAAAAAATGCATCCGTGAAATGAGGGACGCGGCCCGGAATCGAACATACAACCTTCGGAGCCCGAGTCAGACGGCATGACCACTTCACCACGGAGACTCCCGAGAGGGGTGCAATGTGTAATATTAGTAAAGACAGAGAAATTACAGAGGCATGGGGTAAATATTGTGTAAATTGAAAGGAAAGTAGAAGATATATATTTCTTACCTTAATTTTTATTTCCTTCTTGTTTCTTCAGCTGCTGGTTAATAATGTGCAAAATATCCCAGTAAGTGTGCACGTGGATTAAGGTCTGCGATCTGCCCAGACCTTAATCTGTGTCGGACGATTCCAGTAGGTTGATGACTGCTCTTCGTTGCATAAAATTCAATCCATCCTTTCTCCAATAGTCCCCTTCCTCTTTCAACACATGGTCCTCACATTTTCCCCAGTAACTTTTATCAATTTTTAAAGCGCGGACTTTGTTAGTATATTGACGTAAGACAATGTGGATGTAGTATTGTCAGCTGCCACCTGTCCTTTAGTTTTAGACCACGCAAGTTCTATAGGGTTTAAATGAGAATGGCCGATGTCTCAAGCACCTATGGCCATGCTCTTCTATCAGCTTGTCGATTTGATATTTCTTGCTTTTTTGCGCCTGTTTAACAAGGGACAACAACTGTAGCTTGAAATATGTTTCTGGAAATGGTATAATTTCCTTTCGGAGCCATATCTGTATTGCTTTCTTTGTGCTCGATGCCGTAGGTAGTTTGTCTTCTAGGGCAACAACATTGTGATATGATGCATTGTCCATGATTAGACAAGACGGTCTATCTAGGAATTGGAAGAACTGTATTCTCGAGCCAATCTCTGAATACATTACCTTTCATCTCACTATGATAATCCCTATTGTCTGTATGCTTTGATACGAACACACGTCAAGCATTCTGTAGTAAGTCATTATGAGTACTACCAGCATAGGCTATGACCAAACGCTGTCCTTTACTACTGGACACATATCGCTTTATCTACAGTTTATCGTCGATAGAAGAGGCAGTCACTAGAAAGCCAACAGCCAAACATTTATTATTATTATTATTATTATTATTATTATTATTATTATTATTATTATTATTGCATAAGATAACCAAGTTAGTTCAGTGATTTGGCAGCCTCCATTTTTTTTTAACTTGCAGTCTGAACATGCTGCAAACAACCACGGACAGATGTAAACGCACTCCAGACAAAATTCACAGCTCAAAGTGTCGCTCCGTGCACTCAACTCATCCAATACCACAAGCATTGGGTGATATGATCTTAAAATTCGTGGTATAACAATCAACCTTACTTACCCTATTTCATAGGGAACAGTATGAGTGAAGCCTCATATTTGTAGACCGACCTACACCGCATACCCCATGAGGCACATCGCTGGAACGATACCAATCTCTCGCTCTCTCTCTCTCTCTTTCTCTCTCCCTCCCCCCCCTCCTCTCTCTCTCTCTCTCTCTCTCTCTCTCTCTCTCTCTCTCTCTCTCTCTCTCTCTCTCTCTCTCAAAAATTGCATCTTTGCGCCTGTCCATATCATATGTCCACATGCTCCATGTGGCATATTGCAGTAGCTATACCTCTCTCTCTCTCTCTCTCTCTCTCTCTCTCTCTCTCTCTCTCTCTCCTTATATATACATTGCACATGTCCATGTACACTGTTGTATGAATGTCTGTTGGGAGGTGTATATGTATGTATGTGCGCTCACGCATATCAGTCCACCCAGACTTTAGGACTCGCCTCACAATAACATATAGGAGTGCATAATGTGTGTTTGGTTAGTACCACGATCATGCTTGGGTGCACACTCCATTGCTTTTCAATATTCGCCCACCGGGTCTAACCCATTCACTGGTACCCATCATGTTTTGTTTAAACCCCCCTGAGGTTTCAGATCAATTCTCGTCTACTATCACAGTTGCCCTTGCCGTCCCCCCTCCTTTCCGCCCCCCCCCCCCTTCTTTCAATGTGCGAACTGAACAGATACACCCATCACCACCGTCCTCATCTTACATGTCACCCCCCCCCCCCCTCTCGGTTGGGTATAAAAAGAAAAATCGGTGTAATGAGTACACACAATTCAACCTGGCAAAGATTAGTTTCATCTTCGTCCCGGGCATGCGGGAGTACAAGGAAATAAGCGGGCTGACAAGCTCGCAGGTGAGGCTACTGTGGAGGGCGAACGCGCCATGGACCAGGCTGACATTCTGAATGCTCTATGAGAAGTAAGACTTTTGCGAGAACCAAGTGATGACTGTGAATCTGCAACAATGGCCAGACTGCGAGAGCAGCAAGTTAAAAGAGGTGTGGCCAAACAAGAACACTACGCAGGAAGCCAAAGAAGATTGATAAACCAACACAGAACTGGCGTCGTTAGCCGCTACACGCTGCAGGATTTGCTGAGGAGGGGATCCGTGCACTTATGGACTGAATGGTTTGATGTGCAATGAGGATGATCTGTCGACTAACTAACTAACTAACACACAATTCGGAATTGTGACGTAAGTATGAACTTTTTTTCCAATTCTCATTTTCTCTTCATTGCTTTCATTTTTTCATCCTTTTGTCCTTCTCGTCCTGTCGTCACCTTTTGATGTAGTCACAGGATATCTCCTTGACTATATGTTGTGTTTGTGAATGTGTTTGTTAGCTGATGAAGGCTAATAGCCGCAACGTACTGTGTGTGTCGTAATTCTGTTATGTAAATCTGCACTACTTTGTGTCATTTTATATCGTTTACAACTCAGTAGCAGGGCGACGGAACCATACACTACCAGTCCATCATGAGGAAAATGCGTAAGTAAATCGTAGCCACAAGCATAAACACTCCAGAGGCCTTAATAGTTCAACCGCCTAACCTCTATGTTGGGGACCGGAAGTCTTTGAGTAAAGTATTACTGGTAAAAGTAAGTAAAGGACCACTTTCCAATAATTGAGACATAATTGGTATATGGTGCTAGCCTCACATTTGCATGGACCAATCCGTACTCGAAGGGTGACCTGGTCAATATCACGTCTAGTGACTTTACTTCCCAGAACATCTCCAGGTACATATTTCAGATTGGGTGACCCTGCAGCCCAGTTTCATTTTAACAAAACACCCCGCCTCGAGAGGGATTGGAACTCACACACCCCAAACCCACAGGCATGTGTGCTTACCACTGCACCAGCGTGGCTTCAAAGAATTACTAATGTTTTTATTAAAACTCTTCTAGAAGCTCCATATTTAGACTTCAAATCTGTCGTCAAAATTTCAGATAATGAATATTTTTTTTTATTGGTAACAGTAAGCGGAAGACAATTTTCCACTGTAAAATGAAAAATCCCGCCCTATGTAAAACATAGTCTAAGAACCGCTGGCCTCTTGCAGTAATTTACGGTGCGCAAGATAATACACGCAAATACTGAATACACTAGGAGGATAATTTCTGGAAGCCATTAAACAGACCAATAAAAAAAAAAGTAACATTACAATAATAACATTCGATGTCCTTGCTAAGTATTATGCTACTCTTCTGTAATTTCCAGGTAAAATGTATAATTTAATTGGCTCTTTTTGCCCCACTTTTCTTTAACTTAGTGAGATATTTAACCAAACTTCCTTACTTATTCTGTCAATTCAAACATCAGACGACCTACTTATCATCACAATTTGGCTCGTCGTTGTAGGTAAGCGAACATAATTCACATACACACGGTAAGGATTTTCCCGTTGATAAAACATTTCTCTGACGTTCGTAGTTTTTATAGAGTGCCGCGGTAGCTTAGAAACTAACATGCTGGTCGGCGAGGCTGTGGTATTGTGTTCGGATCTCCACGGACGAAGTTTAAGTCACCCAGGCGACCAGGTGACCCAACCTAAAATGGGTGTCAGGAAATTTCCTGAGAAATAAAAGTTACCGGTGTGATATTAGCCACATCACAATATGAGTGTCAGTTGGCATAAATAATATGGGGATAGCATCGTATATCCAATGCGCCTCGTGGTGTTAGAGAGGGTTCTCTACTTCGCCTTTAGTTATATATCATGATAGATGATAGTGCATACAAACTGCGGTACTTATCGTTACTTACATAGTATGACAGCACATAGAGCACATAACCGCGACTTGTGGCTTTAATTAGATGTATGACAGCACATAGAGCACAGACACAGCGACTTGTGGCTTTAATTAGATAGTATGGCAGCACATAGAGCACAGACACAGCGACTTGTGGCTTTAATTAGATGTATGACAGCACATAGAGCACATAACCGCGACTTGTGGCTTTAATTAGATAGTATGACAGCACATAGAGCACAGACTCGTGACTTGTGGCTTTAATTAGATGTATGACAGCACATAGAGCACATAACCGCGACTTGTGGCTTTAATTAGATAGTATTACAGCACATAGAGCACAGACTCGTGACTTGTGGCTTTAATTAGATGTATGACAGCACATAGAGCACATAACCGCGACTTGTGGCTTTAATTAGATAGTATGACAGCACATAGAGCACAGACTCGTGACTTGTGGCTTTAATTAGATGTATGACAGCACATAGAGCACATAACCGCGACTTGTGGCTTTAATTAGATAGTATGACAGCACATAGAGCACAGACTCGTGACTTGTGACTTTAATTAGATAGTATGACAGCACATAGAGCACATAACCGCGACTTGTGGCTTTAATTAGATAGTATGACAGCACATAGAGCACATAACCGCGACTTGTGGCTTTAATTAGATAGTATGGCAGCACATAGAATACAGACCCGCGACTCGTGGCTTTAATTAGATGTATGACAGCACATAGAGCACAGACACAGCGACTTGTGGCTTTAATTAGATAGTATGCCAGCACATAGAATACAGACCCACGACTTGTGGCTTTAATTAGATAGTATGCCAGCACATAGAGCACAGACACAGCGACTTGTGGCTTTAATTAGATGTATGACAGCACATAGAGCACAGACCTTCCGACTTAACGCTTTATTTAGATGTATGACAGCACATAAAGCACAGACCTTCCGACTTAACGCTTTATTTAGATGTATGACAGCACATAGAGCACAGACCTTCCGACTTAACGCTTTATTTAGATGTATGACAGCACATAGAGCACAGACCTTGCAACTTATCGCTTTATTTAGATGTATGACAGCACATAGAGCACAGACCCTGCGACTTAACGCTTTATTCAGATGTATGACAGCACGTAACGAACATAACGAATATTTAGACAGTATGACAACATACAAGGCACAGACACTGTGACTTGTGAATTATTTAGATTGTATGACAGCACGTAGGGAACAGTCATTTCGACTTTTGGCTGCATTTAGACAGTATAGCAGCACATACCGCACAGACAATTCAAGTTGTGACTGCATTTAAATAGTATGACAGCACATACCACACAGACACTTCGACTTGTGGCTTTTTTAAACATAGTATGACAGAACGCGCAATCTGATCCAACAAACTGAGGATAGGCGGCACAGGCTTAAAACGCAGTCACTTACTGCGGGACTTGCCTCGTCTTACAGATGGGGAAACTATGACAGGGATTGTCACTCTCGCATTGGACTATACAGTCACCGGCGGTGCTGTCAGGTACCTCCCAAGCGGCACAACTCTATAGTCCTTCAGGACTGAAAGAGGCCTACTACTACTACTATGACAGAACATAGTGCTCAGACACTTCAATCTTCAGCTTTCTTTACATACTATGACAGCACATACCGCACAGACATTTCGATTTGTGGCTGTTTTAAAGAAGTACAGCACATATTGCACAGACACTTCGACGTTTACCTTTAGTTAGATCAGTGGTTCTCAACCGGTGGGGAATTCCCCCATTTGGGGGAATTTTAGGGTTTCGGGCGCGGGGGGGGGGGGGGGGGGGGGGGGGGGGCAGTTTGTTTCAAGTGGGCTTTTAATACAAAAAACGATTATTTTGTATTGTTTTTTCCCTCCAAAATTTAAGGGGTTCCCTATACTTTCGCCCATTTTAAATTCGCTTATAACGTAAGTAAACCAAAAATAAATTTTTATGTAGCCCATCTAGACTTTTTTTTTAAAATGTCTTTAAATTTAGCTTAAATTTTTTAAACGTATATGTATAGTGGAGGGGGGGGGATTTATGGGGAAAGGGAAATACAAAAAGGGGGGGGGTGGGGAAAATTCCTGAACCATGATGAAGGGTTAGACGGGCCCAAAAAAGGGTTTGGGAAAAGGCCACTGGGTTAGCGTATGACGGGAAAACATACCGAAACAGCCACTGCGACTTTGGGTTTTAAAATTGGAGACAACATGACAACACAGCTCATAACGTCGAATTTAGGCGCAGTTAGATAGTTTTGAGAGCATTAGCGCACATAAAACTTTTAACTTTTGGATTAATTCAGGGCAATATGACAGCCCAAAGCATTTTTATACCAATTTTTAGTGTTATGTTTACCCTTTAAAAAGATTGAAAACTCACCCGCAGAGATGTTTGGGAATTTTATCCGTTTTATCTATAATGTTTTTAGTCATTTCGTTCAGGCACTTTGAATTGGGTATGTTAAAAACTAATGTAATAGTTATTTTGCAAAGGGCCCTTTGAATTTCCCTCTGTTTCATACAAACCACTTAAAATAGTTTTTATTAAAAAATAAGAACCCCCCAAAAAAGAGAAAAACACCAAACCCGGAAAAAAAACATGCCCTCCGGAAAAAAAAATCATGAAAAAGAACTAACTGAAATCTTTTTAAAATTTCCTATAGAAAGTAAAAACAAAGGAAGGGGAAAAAGGGGGGATGTTTAATTTAAACATTTGAAATACGCCCAAAAATAAAAACGGGGAACGAGAAAAAAAAAACGCAAAACACGGAATTTCAGACAATAAAAAGGTTTTATGGAAAGCAGAGGTTTGAGAAAGCTGTAAAAGAAAAAAATAAAAATTAAAAAATAAAAAAGTGTTTGAAGAGCAAAAAAGGACCCTGATTAAACGGAATAAGAATTTCGAAATGGGGCGTGTGAATATTAATGTAAAGAAAAAAAAAATGAAACGACTGGGATGAATATGGAGAAACCCTAAATAAAAACTATAAGGAGGCATCTATAAACTTCTACACACACAAAAATCAGTGAAAAGGAACCAGGAAATTTTTTTTGACCCAACTGAAAAACATTTAAAAAGCGAAAAAAAATTGAAGCAGTACTTCGAACAAAATTTCCCCCCTCACAAAAGGCCATGGGAATTTAGGGGGAAAAAGACACCCCCTTTCCCAAGAAGAACTAGAACCAGACATTCTGAAAGAAGAATTTGGAGACGCCGTCAGATTAGTGCCATTGAACAAATCGCCGGGACAAGACGAAATACCAAATGAACTAATTAAAGCAGCAAGAGAAGTAAGAACAGCATAGCTACATAGACTAGTCAACCATGTTTGGGTAGAATAACAGACACCACGAGACTAGGGAAACGCCATAATTATTTAAATTTGGGGAGGGGGAGAGGCAGTAAACGAAACTGCACGCAATACAGAGGCAGTTCACTGTTGAGTTATAATGGGAAAATATTTTGCTAAATTCTTGAGAAAAGGTTACGAACTATTATAGAACCTCAGCTAAGCGAAACACAAATTGAATTTAGGAAAAACAATGGATGCACAGATGTCATTTTTGATCTTAAACAACTTATAGTAAAATCAATCGAATGTAATGAAACACTCTACTTAGACTTTGTCGACAAAGAAAAGGCATTTGATATAGTAGAAGCTGTTGGAAATCTTTAAACGATATGGAGTGAGTACACATCTAACACACCTATGTAGACGCATATACAACAACAGTGAATGCATAGTGAGAGCAACTGGAGGACACTCAGAACACTTCACCATGAGGTCCGGAGTACGACAAGGTTGTGTCCTGTCCCCTCTTTTGTTCATAAACTATATAGACAACATATGTAAAGAAACCAGCCAATCAGAGATCGCTACAACACCGCATGACGAACAGAATACAGAAGAAGAACCATCGGTAACTTACACAATTAAAGAACTTCTATTTGCGGACGATCAAGCACTAATAGCAAAATCAGAAGCTGAATTACAACACCACATGAATTGTCTAAACGAAATGTGTAAGGACCATAACATGAAAATTGGCACAAATAAAATACAGGTAATGATTATAACCAAAGAAGAAAACGTAACAACGATTCACCTAAACGAACACCATCTAAAGCACGTAAAGAGTTTCATGTACCTAGGAAGTATAATATCATCAAATGGCAAATCAGAAGACGAGATAGAAAATAGATGTGATAAGGCAAACCAACGCATTGGATAAATGGCACCAATACTCAAGAACACACGTGTATCAATAACTACTAAGAAAGTGCTTTACAACACAATCTTCCTAACAACTCTATGTTACCAATGCCAAACCTGGACAATGACAGAAAAAGAGGAAAGAAAAATCACAAAAACAGAAATGAGATTCCTGAAAAGAATATTCAATGAATAAAGAAGAGAGAAGATCAGAAATGAAGAAATCAGGACTATAGTGGGGGTTATAGCAGAGCTAGATTTTATTAGAAGTCAACAAGTCAACTGGTTTGGCCATGCAACTAGCAGTATACCACAACAAGCAGTTATGTGCAGACCAGAATGAAGTAGACGAAAAGGCCGACCACATAAACGATGGACGGAGGAAATAGCAGAGTCCATGGGAATATCGTTACCTTCAGCCCATAAGCAAGCACTCTTCCGCTGTTTATACTTTACGTCGGCACCGTGTATTTTGACACATTATGAGAAGAAATAATTTGGAGAACTTGGGACAACTGGGAATATTTGGAGGCAAAGA
This sequence comes from Cepaea nemoralis, assembly GCA_014155875.1. Taxonomy (NCBI): domain Eukaryota; kingdom Metazoa; phylum Mollusca; class Gastropoda; order Stylommatophora; family Helicidae; genus Cepaea; species Cepaea nemoralis. The sequence goes on from JACEFZ010015384.1 coordinate 10,342, forward strand.
ACAAGGGGACAACAGAGAGGTAAATACCTGAATAGTTTGGCCACGTGGCATGGTCAAGACGCATTTCGGCATGGCACACGATCATGATGAGTGCAGTTACGAACTATTATATAAGTTCTACTGCACACGCGCACTATTATATAAGTTATACTGCACACACGCACTATTATATAGGTTCTACTGCACACACGCACTATTTAAAAAGTACTACTGCACACACACACTATAATATAAGTTCTGCTGCACACGCATACTATTATATACGTTCTGCTGCACACACGCACTATTATATAGGTTCTACTGCACACACGCACTATTTAAAAAGTATTTCTCCTGAGTTACTTGGGCTTCTTCTTTTCTTTTTCTTCCCAGCGCCTTCTGAATTCCTGGCACATGAGGTCCTCCGTTCTTGTCGATTCTAGTAGCTCCTCCAAGGTGGGTCCCCGGAGTCTCTCCGTGCCGTCATCAGGGTGCTCATCTCGGTTTTATTCGGATTTCTGGCGAGATATTGGTTTACCCTTGAGGGTCTCGGGTTTCGTGGTTGGGCTGCTAACTTTATCTTGAGGTTCCGGATCGGTCTCTTGTTGGGTTTCAACTTGCGGCTTCTCTGTATTCTTTTCCGTTACTTCTGCTGGTTGGTTTTGGGTTAACTCCATTTCAGCTTTAAGCAGATCTCTCTCCTCTCTCTCTCTCTCTCTCTCTCTCTCTCTCTCTCTCTCTCTCTCTCCCCCCCCCCTCTCTCTCTCTCTCTCTCTCTCTCTCTCCTCTCTCTCTCTCTCTCTCTCTCTCATTTAATGGTTCATAGCATTTCTTCGTTTTCTTTCTTTATCCGTGCCATGTGTTCCACTTCTTGCTTGATGTTTTTATGGATCTCCTTTATTTCAGCAAGCAATTTCTCATTGTCGCTGGTTGGAGTCGGCGTCAGCAGTGCCTTGGCTTTCTCCTTCAACTCGTCTATCTGGTTTTGCAGTTGATCTCTTTCAGCTTGTGATATACCCGTGGCTGTCTCGCACCTCCGACTTGCTTTTTTGTACGGTGTCTTTGTGGGGATGGCGATCTTTAGAACGTCTCTGTGTCTTTGAAGGTACGGACAGCCTAAGTATCTTGCTCCATGCTTGTCCAGGCAGATGGCACACGTTCTTTTGTTGTTGGGTGCTCGGAAGTCCGTGTCCATCTTGGCCAGCGAACACTCCTTGAAGGCGTGGTGGTCTGCGCAGTACCGGGAGATTTCCATCTTACTGCGACATGCTGCTCTGCTGTGTGTCCTGTACAATACTTGCATCGTATACATCACATGTATCACGTACATCACATGTATCCTTACAACAATGGTATCCTATACAACACATGTGCAACTACCTTTAGGTCACAGATTTTGGCACGTGTACGATATCCTACATATATCCAGTACAACCCAATTTGAACTAAACTTTACACATAACTTATATTTACAGAAAATATGTACCATTTACAGATGTGGTTGCGATATTACAATAGTCCATGTCACATGGAAGGTCAATCATCCAATCATCACACATGGGCCAGAGAAAACCCATTTACAAGTGGAGCTGTACGTCAAAGGTGGACCAAAGAAAACCCAGTTAGAAAAGGAACAGCGGATGTATCATGTAAGTAACGCACCCGTTACCAAACCTGAAAGCGTCCTAGAGTTACAGTGCTAGACCCATATTTTATAGAACAATCGATATTCGTTACCTAGTGTGGTCAAAATCGGACGAGACCACAATGAATCTGGTGAGTTAGCGTCGCAGACACAAAATGATCATTAAAGATCAGTGAAGACAAAATAAAGAATTTCCACAAAGTGTCAAGTTAAAGAGGATTTAGCTGAGAAATAAAATAATACTGATGTTAGCATACTTCAAATGCAAGGAAAGAGACTTCTAAACAGACAGTAGAACCAGGAAATCTTAGCCTGTAAACCTAAATTTGGAAAGCTCAACTTTCCCCCTGTTGGGTGACTGGTTTGGTGGCCCTACAACCATAGAAACCCTGGCAATTTATGTTGTGTGTATTGTCTACCACTATGTACATTTACTTTCCTAACAACATTACAAATATAGGTCATATAAATAAGCTTCATCAAGACCTAAATGAAAGTTTTGAATGGAAAATAAAATGAACATCTATGGATTGAAATGTAATTTTGAATCAAAGGACATGGTATAGTCTTTGGACGGGGTATAGTAGTAGGGTGTTTACTAGTTTTAAAACTTATCTGTTGTGGTAGCTGTCTGGTTCTGCTTCTTCCAGCTTTAATTTCTATAGTATTTACCAGGTCTTCGCGTGGCTTGTCAACTTGGATTAAAACTTCAGCACCTTCGACAATACTCAATCTGGAACCTACATAATTTAGTTAGTTAGTCGACAGATCATCCTCATTGCACATCGAACCATTTAGTCCATAAGTGCTCGGATCCCCTCCTCAGCAAATCCCGCAACGTGTAGCGGCTAACGACGCCAGTTCTGTGTTGGTTTATCGATCTTCTTTGGCTTCCTGCGTAGTGTTCTTGTTTGGCCACCCCTCTTTTAATTTGCTGCTCTCGCAGTCTGGTCATTGTTGTAGATTCACAGTCATCACTTGGTTCTCGCAAAAGTCTTACTTCTCGTAGAGCATTCAGAATGTCGGCCTGGTCCATGGCGCGTCCGCCCTCCACAGTAGCCTCACCTGCGAGCTTGTCAGCCCGCTCATTTCCTTCTACTCCCGCATGCCCTGGCACGAAGATGAAACTAATCTTTGCCAGTCGAGACCGCTCCAGAGGCAGCAACCATTCTCTTCGGATCGACCCGTCCTCTATCCTCTTGATCATGTTCATTGAGTCGCTAAGGAAACAAGCCCTAGTGAATGTCTGTGTCTCGAGCCATGTTATTGCTTTACTTACTGCCATGACTTCCATGGTCAGGCTAAGTGTGGTTTCAGTGAAACCACCAGAGTCCTCCTTCCCAATTCTCCCTCCGGCCCTAGCTACCTACATAATTTGCCCACTTCTAACTGGGAATTGTACTATGAAGCTAACCATTCTCCAGTAAGACTTGAATACGCTTTTTAGAACACACGGATAATTATGGCTAGTAACCAACTGGCTTTTCCACTGGCGGAAGTTTACCAGAAACTCCTTTGCGGAGCTCTTCTGTGTGTCGTACTACTAAGAATTTTTTTTTTTTTTTGCATATCCCTTACAGGATGTTGCCGTCAATATCATCATTTTTCAGCTGCTGTTGGTGTACTTGGCAAGATTACGCTCAGTAGTTTGCCATTACTTTCTGAGGGACCGGCTCACATACCGCGTAAGTTACCAACGTGGTGAGAACCGCTACCGATTCTCACTCAGGTTACGTTACTCAGGAGAATATACGGGATTTCGGAGAAAGACGTTAACACCTAGGCCAGGGAGACCGGCACAGTGGACCGGCACTACTAAGAATACATTAATTATATTATATAGACCTACTTGCTATTGGCGACTAGAAAACAAAAAGTCTACAACACCATAATTTTAATGCAATCGACGAATAAGAAAGCTAGTTCATGACACCATTTTAGACTGGCCCAAGGCAATGCTCAAACAAACTCCCGCCTCGACGACCATTCCAACATATAGCCACCAGGGTGACCAGCTAGCCACTAGCGCTGCTCCATGATCTTCACAATGTACCACGCTAAACAGTAAAGGCTATCATGCCTCTCCACGTGTATCAGTCCTAGGTGTTCTGAATTAACTCTATTGATGATATTTCTCTATGTCTCGCCACACATCTCATTCTTAGGGTGTTATGGATCAACTCTATTGATGATGTTCCTCCATGCCTCGCCCCTGATACCATTCTTAGGTATTTTGGGTCAACTCTATTGGTGCTATTGCTCCATACATCTCCAAAGTACGCAGTCCTAGGTGTTCTTGATCAACTCATACATGCGGAGACACGTTAGCGCAGGGACTAGCACGCTGGCCAGCCGACATGATGGAGATGTGTTCGAATCTCTACAGAGGCAGATTTTAAATATTAACCTGGGCATCAGGGTCTTCCTAATCGTAAAAGTGTACCAAGAATGTCTTTGGAAGTGAATCCACCCGAGCGATATTTTTCCAATCCAACTGACCCTTCAACACGCGATTAGCATTATTGGGCAAATGTTGCTAGACCCATATGTTTATTGACCTGTTGGGTATGTGGTCAGAATCACACTTCACTTGCCGAGACATTTCCCTATACCCATTTCAGGTTGGGTTGACCTGGGAGCCCACGTACATTTTTAAAACCCATTTTATGCTCATTCGAACCTATAACCATCGGACATCCACTATGCCACCGCCACTCCCATTGAAATCAATGGTAAAAATAATTGAGAAAATAAGCACAAGATTAGTGACCCCGGGTGCATGTATTGTTTTATCATAAAGCGAGTTATGTTGCATTGTTTCGACAAGCCTGTGGCTCAATACATCCTATTTTGATAAGTATTTTCTCGGGCTTGCTGTCACTAGCTGACAATCGTCAGTGTCTCAATTGTGTGTAAAGTGTGGGAGTTTGTTCTTATTAGTTTCAGTGATCATGTGAGGCATCATGTATTTGTCTAGATGTGAGGATGTACGTATGGGTGTGTATGTGAGGGATATGTGTGTGTGGTGGGGGGGGGGGGGGGGAAATGTGTGAGAGAGAGAGCGAGAATTGAGTGCTCGCATGTCCTGTAACATGCCATTCCATATTTTTTGTGTATTTTCATCTTTCACATTATCATTTTGTATGTTTGACACTTGATTTTATCATGTATAATATAACATTACTGTAATGTGAGTGAGAGCGTTAGTGAGAGAGAGAGAGAGTGAGAGAGAGAGAGAGAGAGAGAGAGAGAGAGAGAGAGAGAGAGAGAGAGAGAGAGAGAGAGAGAGAGAGAGAGAGAGAGAGAGAAAGTTGAATTGCATCACTAATTTTTAAGTTACAAAATGTATATGTACAATTTTTCTCCATTTTCTTTACAATTTTGCAACAATGCTCACGACAATCATCACTGTATGTGTGTGCAAAGTGTGGGAGTTTGATCATAATAGTAGGTTGGGGGATGGGGGGATGTGTGTGTGGGTGGATTCGTGATGTGTGTGGGTGGGCTCAGGATGTGTGGGTGGGCGGGGTGGGATTGTGTGGGTGGGTGGGGGATTTGTGTGTGGGTGGGTGGGGGATTTGTGTGTGGATGCGTGCGAGATGTATGGGTGTATGGGGAGATGTGTTTGTGGGTGGGGATGTGTATTTGTCTAGGTGGTTGTCGGTGAGTGGGTGGAGGAGGATATGTTGGTGGATGATTGATGGTGGGTTATGGGATGGGTGGGGGTATATGTGTTGGTGGGGAGATGTGGGTGTGGGGATATGTAGTGGGTGGGAGATGTGTGCAGGTGGGGGTAGTTGTGGGTTTGGGGATGTGTCTGTGGGTGAGGGATGTGTATTGGTGTGGGATGTTTGGGTGGATGGGTGGGGAGTGTGTGTGGGTGAGAGATGTGTGGGTGAATGTGTGTGGGGGATATGTGTGGGTTGAGGGAGGGGTGCGTGATGTATGTGGGTGATGGATTTGGAGATGTGTGTGTGGGTGGGGGATATGTCTGGCTGGGTGGGGGTGTGTGTAGCTGGATGGAGGATGTATGTATGGGTAGTGAGGGTGATTGTAGTTGGGGGATGTGTGGATGGGTAGGAGATATGTGGATAGATGTGTGTGTGGGATGTGTCTTTGGGATGTGTGTGGGTGTGGTGTTGTGTGGGAGGGGAGCTGGGTGTGGATAAATGATGTTTGTTTGGGTGGGTGAAGATGTGGTTGGGTTTGCGGGTGGGTGAAGAATGTGTGTGAGGGTGGGGGATGTGTGCTTAGATGGGTGGTTGGGATGTGTGAGTGTGGGTGGGTAGACAGGAGATGTATGTGTGATGAGTGGGTAAGGGATGTGTGGGTGTTAGTGGTTGAAGGATAAGTACGTGTGTCCAGAGATGTGTGAGGGGATGAATGTATGGGTTGGGGATGTGTGTGTGGGTTGTGTGTGCGTGGATGGGAGGTGTGTGTTTGTGAATGGGGAATGTGTTGGTGGGTGGGGATGTGTGTGAGGGATGTTTGTATGGGTGGGGAGATTGTGCGTGGGTGGGGATGTGTGTGTATATGGGTAGGAGTGTGTGGTTAAGGGATGTGTCGCTGGGGGAATGGGTAAATGGAGGATGTGTGGTTGGGTAGAGGATGTGTGGGTGGGTGATTGTATATGAGTAAGGGTGAGTGGTTAAGGGATTTTTGGTCGGGGGATGGGTGGGTAGAGGATGTGTGGGTGGGTAGAGGATATGTGGGTAAGTGAGTGTGTGCAGGTTAGGAGATGGTGGGGGATGTTTGTAGGTGTGGGCTCGGGATCTGTGAGTGGGCTGGGGGAGATGGGAGATTATGTGGGTGAGTTCGGAATTTGTGTGTGGGTAGGTGCGGAATATGTGAGTTGATGGGGAGATGTGTGTGTGGCTGAGGAATGTGTGTTTGGCTGGGTGGTTGGAGGTGTGTGGGTGGAGAAGGATACTGGGTGAGTGATTGTTGGTGGGAAATGGGACGGGTAGAGGATATGTGAGTGGGTGGGGAGATGTGTGTAGGTGGGGGATGTGTGGGTTATTGAATGTATGTGTGCTTGGGGTTTGGATGGATGGGATGTGTGGGTGAGGAGATGTGTAGGTGTAGGGATGTGGTGGATGGGTGGGGGAATGTATTGTATGTTATTGTGGTTGGGTGGGGGAGTTGGAGTGAATGGGGGATGTGTGGGTGGGTGGTGGATGTGTCTCATAACATAGTAATATGCATTGTTTATGTTTACAAACTTCATGTGACAATGTTTTTTTCCTATGCACTGTTGATGAAAGAAAGATGAGTGATTGGAAGGGCCGAATGTAAGACGGGCCTGCGTGCCCAATTTGTTACCCTTTCAAAATAAAGTCTGTTCGTTCGTTCGTTCGTTCGTTAGCTTTCGACTGTTCCCAGGCTACAAACAATGCAGCATGTTTATGCCTCTCTCCATCTGAACTTCATCCCTTGTTCTGCCCTACATGGTAGACACTGCCTAATCTACACAACCGCATCCTTCTCCTACTTCATTGTGATGACACAAATGACGGGTACTGTATTGTATTTATACCATTCATTGTCAAATTCAACACTTGAGAGTTATAACTATGATATATAGTCTATATTGTTGTTTCAGAAATTGGCATGGATGCTGGACACACACACAGCTGTCAAACCTGCACTAGCTGAAGTGGCTATACTGTCCAGGCCAAGCCGGAGTACGTTTACATGAACGGCCTGATTGGCTGGCCTCCATGACACCTCCTTGGGAAACACTGTCCTTGAGCAAAAGAGACTTCATACTATCTATAAATAATCTACTGTTGCACAAGGATAGACAGGAAAGAAATCCGTCTACGTGACGGACCAATTAAATGCCAAACCATCTCGCCTGGGTAAGTTCCTGTAAGAACAACATATAGGGCAACAAAGTCCGACAGAATATATAGGCAGTCAAAGCCCATAAGCCCGGGAAGGCAGCATACCGTTTAGAATCCAGAAAAGAAACTTCAACCGTCGAAGTTGGAAGTTGTCGGCCAAAGTGGTACGGGTTGCTGTTCACTGTCCTGCTGGTGACCAATAGATGTAAAACAAACCTTGATCGCAGAAGAATCTAGGACATATATAGCGATGAACATATGCGGCTACGACTGGTGGGACCAGAAATCCATTTATAACACTAGCAGGAAGAATCACGATAGAGAACGGATCAGAGTCTTGTATAATCAATTAGTCTGTGAATCTATATGTAACCATACTTTCGACAACTTCTGATAGTGAAGAAGCACATAGTGGCATGTCCTGAGTGTTGTAACGTCGATGTTGGCTGACATTTTCGTAGACTTTCGTATAATGTTTTTGAATAACGAAGACACAAACAATAGATTGCACGATTTATTGCCTGGCATATTTCGCTGCATCTCGGCAGGTACATACTGCAGAAATCACACAACTTACGTGAATTAATTAGATAAATCCTTCAAACTGAAATATACACATGTTCGCACAGTAATGTCGATTGTCTACCACGGTAATTTTAAACTGACTAACATGTCTTTCTGCTTACACAAGGACGGCTTACGAAGGTTGATTAGAATAGCTTCAGCAAACTTTAACAATCGACTACTTTGTGTGTTGAACAACACACGGAAGGCCCTGTCTCTTTCAATCACGTGACCACTCTCGAACACGTGTCTCCCGACCGAAGAAGCCAGACTTTTCCGGTGTGTCGGCCTGCCTAGGCTACCATCTTCTGTGTGTAGTATCTTGTCCAACCAATTCGGAATATGTTCCGAAACCCTGCAATGTAACTATTATACATGTCGTTCAGACATGAAAGAAGATTGACGAGAAAATCGTGGACGGATAGAATGAGCAATGGAATTATCTTGAAAGATGTTAGCTCACAAACTGAACTGGTCACTCTTATCAGAAGAGTCCGAATTTATTTAGGTTCATCAGGAGTTGAGGACGGCTGGGGTATGTCGTCAAACAGTAAAGATAGAGAGGATGAGAGGCAAAGAGGCGGGGGGGGGGGGGGGGGGGGGGGAAGGAGACAGAAAATCCTAGACATTTTGACATCTTGGCATGGAGGAATATTAGTACCGGAACTAATTGGCAGCACGTGAGTCAATGGGCCAAGATTACGCCACACGGCATGTAATATAAGATGAATAAGAAGTCTTTCAGGCAACTGTGTTATTCATAATGTGTTGTCTATCTTCATTCTCTCCATTTTTACCAGTATATTTACAGATCTTCTTCTATAAGTAATCTCAGTGATTAGTATTTTATTTTTAAATATTGATCGCCTGTATATGAACATTCGTTCTTGTGATATATCTCTCCACCTATTACTGCAATTAAACAGAGTTATCAATATTAAACACATTTTCCATTGCCATTAGCTTACTGCAGTCATACGTATTGCAACATACGCATTTGAGACCAGGACACGTACTAAACAAGCTGAACATCGCATAAATGACTTTGAATATAAATTTTACAGACGGGTTACAAGAATATTTGGATACAGAAAAGAACAAATGCACCCATACGAGAAGATCTGAATATTGAAGCTGGCTGCTAAAGAAGATAAAACAAAGAAAATTGAAGTATTTTGGTCATTTGAAACGTCATGAAAGTTTGGAGAGAACAATAATGAAGTGGTATATGCCCGAGAAAAGAGGAAGAGTAAAGCCAGAGAGAAGATGGGTGCAGGATGTGGCAGATGATCTCCAGATGGGTGTATCGGCCTCGGGACATCTTGCTTATGACCGAGTAATTTTCTGGGCGGTTGTTATGGAGCGAGGTTCTGCAAAGGACATGCTAATGAATAATTTAATAAATGAATGAATGAATGAATGAATGAATTAGTCAGTCATAAACTCGGTTTGGAGCTGCAGTAGGTCAGAGGCTAGCACACTTGCATAACAATTCTGAGTTCGTCGGTTCGAATGCCCATCTTGGCGGATTGTTTAAATTAGCCTCGGCCTATGTTGACCCAGCTTAAAACTTGGTACCTGGAAATGTTTTTAGAAGTAAAGGCAGCCGGCATGATACAGACCACATCATCCATCGAGTGCTCATAGGTCTATAGAAATATGGGGTTTTACCATTTGCACAAGATGCCTCAATACGTTTTTTGAAAAAGTTCTTTACTCCAAAATATTTTCCCGTTGTGAATTTAAATAATGAATACAGAATCAATAGGTCACAACATTTATTGCCTAACATAGTTCGCTGCATCATATCCAGTCATACTGCTGAAGTCACTCAATTTTTAAAAAAAAGCTGAAATTTACTACACACTTGCTCCCACAGCAATTAAAAATGTCTACAGCAGTCATTTTAAACTAGCATGTCTATTTGTTTACATAACACGGGTTTGTCTATTAGAATCGCAAGTCCTTCAGCAAATATTAAGATACATCCATGTTGTGTGTTCATAAACATGTTCTCTATCAATCATGTGACCGGATTCCAGCAGCTGTCGCACTATTTTGGAAGTTGGTCATTTTCTGCCTGACGATGTTGCTTACTTACCCGAATTGTCTCTGTGTATAATTCTCTCCATCCAATTGGGCATGTGTTCTACCATCCTGTTGATCAACTGCTTCTCTGTTTTGCTACTGGAAGCTAAACTGAAATTTATAAATGCAGTTAGATCCAGCGTTGTCAGAAACAGTTCCTTTCACCAAATTGGAGTGATTTTATATCTAATAATAGGAGCTGCAACACAAAACATTCAATAAAACGCTGTGACGAGTCTGTCATGTAGACGTTTTATTACGTCATTCATTAAAAGGCTAGCTGAATAAATCGTTGACTTTGAGAACTCGTTTCATTCGGGGTGGGTTTCAGCAAGTGACAGTGGTCTTTTATGAATTCCATAGTATACTCATTAGGATGTATGGCTTTGAGTTTCAAATTCTTGTCAGTGTATCTTGGGTGCACATCTTTCTTGAGCGGAGGGTAATAATAGGTCACATTTATATGACACGGATGCGAGGTTGTAGAAATGTAAGTATAGGCCATTCCATGTTTCTTTACGGCACACTGAGCCGGGTCTGTGGCAAAGGAGTTACGGACACAATTCGCAATCCCGCAAAGCAATTTCGAAACACAGCTGAGGGCGATTTGTCAGCAAACTGCACTTCGTTGGTTTTCATAAAATGATATGAATGCCAGTCGTTCAGAAAGAAATAGTAAACTTCAAAACCGAACTGTGCCAAACATTACAAACAGTCAAAAAATAAACAGCCAAAAAAAACAAAAACAAGCTGGGTGTTGCTTACGACATCCTGTAAAGGATATTCAGTCGTAGGAACTTCGACACGGAGCAAACACGGCTGGGGGCTTCTGATCTTCAGAAGTGTACCCATTTCTTCAAGTGTTTCGGCCCTTTAATCCCTTGACACTCTCTTGGGGCGGGCCCGCCCGGGTCATGACTTTGGGCGTCTGTTCCCTGCCGTGGAGACGTTCTTTCAGTCATTTAGTTATCCCTCATGTTACGCTTGTCCCTGTGCTGTTACCTTGTCCATTTTCAAGCCCTCCCTCCGTCCGTGGGGAGAGCCCGTGCAGTCTGTGCCTGCCCCTTGACACGTGTGGTCGTGGGATGCTAACTTCATCCCCCGCCACGGCCTCTGCCGCCTCCACTTATCTCCGTTGCCGTGTGCCTTCCTCGTGCCCCGTTCACGGCACCACGCCCTTTTAGGAAACCGGGTTCTTCCTTTCTACTCGGACCCACCTCTTGGTCTGTCTGCAACTGACTAGACTACGTAGTATGCATATCTGTTGTTGATTATCTCGTGACAATGTGAGGTGGGGGTTTTATGGCAGCTATACTAAATGCGTTAGGACTGGGTGCGATCCACGGTCGATTACCGCTATATTGTGGAGGTTGGACGTCGCCGACATTTGCGTGATTGACTACACTGGGACTCGCCACCACGTTCGAAGGAAGGGCTAGAGAGCTGACACGAGACGTCTGTAAAGTTCGTGGTTTTGATTGTGAAATTGTTGATATTGCAGTCACCGCTTCTAACCATACTAGTGCCGAGACTCATTCCAATTTAGGTTGCGGCAGTTCCACAGCCAGCACGAGGCCTTTTCGGCAGCCTCAGACAGTTGCTTTTGGGCCCGGGCCCTTGCACGTCCTTTGATGCCCATTCCCTTCAGCACATCGAACACGGAGTAGGAGACAAGACCTCGCGCGCCAACCTCGACGGCGAACAGCCTGACGGTGTAACCCTCCCGCCTGAGACTCGCGACCATGTCATTGTACTTCTCTATCTTGTACAGGTGCTCCTCAATATTCGATTCGTATGGGACAGTCAGCTCAATCAGCGTTAGCTGCTTGGCTGACGAGGAGCTAAGCACAATGTCAGGTCGCAAGCCAAACCTTTCGGATCATCTCAGGGTAATCGCCACGGTCCTTTAGGTCTACGGTCAGTTGCCAGTCCCTCGCACCGTCGAAGACGGTAGCAAGCGGCAAGTCGTCAGCTTTACCATTTTTGCGCCCTGCTCGGACGAAGGAAATTTCCATAGGCCTCGGTCCGTGCCCCTCTTTGTTAGCCTTCATTCGTGCTGCGTCCATTATGGCGGCCAACTCGGTCAGGACTTTGTTATGCCGCCAAGTGAACCGCCCTTGGGTCAGAGCGAAATTACAACCAGACAGCACGTGTTCCGCTGTCTGGACTATCTGGGCTTTCTTATGGAGGGGACAGAACGGGTCGGTGGTTAACCCCCACGTCGCCAAGTTGGCACCTGATGGCAGGACATCGTAGATGGATCGGATGACGAAACTTAGACGCAGAGGTGCCATGCGCCAGATCTCAATCCACGTAATGGGTCTCTGCACTACCGCCTCCCATGACATCCACTGCACCTGATGCGCTTGCTGGGTAGCCTTGCGGACTCTTACGTCATCTTCCCCCTTGCAGATCTCCTTGACCACCAGGTCCCTGCATTCCTTAGCATTCGCCTTCGACCACATCGGATCATTCACTTGGAATCCGAATTCCTGCTTGCCAAGCTGTGTGTGGCCCATTACCTCCTTCAGCTGGAGTGTGGCCTGAGCTTGTTCGACTGCGCTGACGACTTTCCACTTCCTTCCCGTTTTCAAGGCGGGAACCGAAGCGCTAACCGTTGTGTCTGGAGACTCGCGCAGCATCATCGCGTGTCTGGCTTTACCGGCCTTAAACTCTTCCATGAGGGACAGGAACGGGAGAACGAGCTTGCTCTGCTTACAATACAACGCGACAGTCGTGAGGCATGTGGGTACTCCAAGCCACTTTCTCATGTATCTGCTTGTCTTGCCCTCCATTTCGCTCACTGCGGTCACGCCAATATCATATATTAGTAGTGGCCACAGGAGTTTCGGAATAAGCATAAATTGAGAACCCAGATTTTGAACTTGCCTATCAGCTGGTTTTATCGATGGTATTAAGGTCGCTCGTCAGCATTGCTTTTATCTCTGCCACCACGTTCCTGTCCGTCAGGGTTGAGCCATATACACGCCCGAGACTCTTCACAGGTTCCTCCATCACCGTGGGAATCGCTTGTCCAGACACTGTAAACCTCCTTTCCATCACCTTACCCTTCACGATCGACAGGCTTCTCGATTTCTTTGGCTTGAAGCTCATCCTGCACCAGCGAATCAGGTCGTCCAGCCTGAGGAGAGCGCTGCGAGCAGCGCTCTCCTTCGGTGTCAGGATAGTCGTATCGTCCATGAAGGCCTTCAGCGGTGGCGTGTTCACCCCTTCGCTGAGCTTCGGACCGTGTGCATAGCCGGATGCCGCATCCAGTATGACCTGCATGGCCATGACAAATAATATCGGCGAAATCGTACATCCCATGGCAATACCCACTTCCAGGTCGATCCATCTGGTCGTGAACGTTTTGGTCGAGAACCGAAGAGAGAAGCCCGAGAAGTACTGCACTAGCATTTCTGTTATGTTCTCGGGCACGTGATAAGCCTTGAGTGCATGCCACAACAACTGGTGTGGCACTGACCCATAGGCGTTCGCTAGGTCCAACCATATCACGTGGAGTTCCTCCTTCTTCGTCTTCGCTCTCTGGATAGCATCCCAGATCATGGTACTGTGCTCGAGACAACCGGGGACTCCGGGTAGCCCCCCCCCCCCCCCTTTTTTTGAACCGCTGTCTCGATGTACTTGTTCCCCGTCAAGTACTTTGTGATCCGACTGGCCATGATCGAGAAGAATATCTTCCCCTCAACGTTCAGAAGAGAGATCGGTCTGAATTAAGTAATGCCGGCAGAGCTTTTGCTCTTAGGAATGTAGATTCCTTGGCCGTCTTCAAATCCGTGCTGACATGTCTTTGCTTACACGCGGATTCCAGTATCCGGTGTAGCTTCATAAGGACGTTCGGACATATTTTATAGAGTGTATAAGGGACACCGTTAGACCCCCGGTGCTGACTTGCTTTTTGCCTTCTTCACTACCGCAACCACCTCGCTCCACATTGGAGACCTGGCATTGAATTCCACCGTTGGTTCCGCCGGGCTTGTGAGCCCCTCGATTTCTCCGAGTGGGACGTTCCGTTGGGCATCGGAGTACGTCGTCACGAGGTGGTTCTCCAATTCCTCTTTGCTGACGTCGAGGACGCCGGATCGCGGCTGCTCGAACAAGCCTCGTGCAAACTCGTATGGTTCCCGGAAGAACCTCTCACGTTCCTTCCGGGTTTTCCGCCTGTTTCTGCAAAACCTTTCCGCTCGGGAGAGAGCATTGTGTCTGGCTTTCAGATGTTGCCACACCTGGCGCAAGCCCTCCTTCTCATGCTGGGGCGCTGATTTCCATCGTCTCTGAGCGGAATTCTTTTCTTTCCTCACCTCCTCAAGCAGTCTCTGCCTCCGCGTTTTCTGCGGCAGAGCTGCTTCCCTCGCTGCTACCAAAATGTATCAGCGAGTGGAGGTAGACAGTTTCATCGAACTTTACTAGTTTCTCCTCAAGGGATATGTGTTTTAGCTCTTCGTCTAAAACAAGGGACAACGTTGCGTCTAGTGACGTCCACTCTTCCTTCCTATTGGCACTAGGGAACTTGATCTTCACCCTTTCGGAAGGGTGCGCGGGTACGTCACAGGTGACACCGTCACAAGTGACATTCACCTGTGACAACTTGAGTCTTATCTGCTCTGTGGGATTCGTCCATAATACTGACTTTTGGATTGTGCCGTCTGCTCTACGTCTAGTTAGAATATCTAGGGAGGCAAAGTGTCGTTGGGGTTATGTTCCATGGATCTGGTTCATGATGGTATTTGAAGATGGTGTTTTCTGTTCGTCTATGGCTATGATGACTATATCGTCCACAAAGCGAGATAGAAAACTCGGTGTTTAATATTATAAAGTATGAGTATTATGCATTATATTATAGAGTACGAGTACATCATATTATATTATATATTATAAGGATAATTCTATTATATTTATTTATATTTTTTTAAATATAATAGGATACGAGTATCATTCAAATTTTGTTAAATGGTTTGAGTATAATTCGATTGCAGTATGGGAATAATTCTATTATATTATATGCCTGACTGACTGGCACCTTGCCGTCTTGACAGACCATAGATTGTAAAATGGAGTTATACATCCCCGTAACACAGAGCTTGGGTTGAATGTATAGACCATATAGTCCCCATGCAGCATGACCCCTCTCTCGGTTTGTCTAGTTTACTACTGGGGAAAGATAACACTACTACGTCTGGAACAAGACAAGCTGCAGAAGCTGTTAGATCAGCAAATAAATGCTCTGTCTGCCTGTCGGAGCTTTCATTCTAGACCAGTTGCCGACAAAGGCTTAGGGCCTGTTCTGCCCCGCCATGACATGTAGTCGTTAGGTTGCATTTCCTCGCGCCAGGCTAAGGTTTGTACTCTCCCAATTGCACTCCTTCGCCCGAAGCTGTTGGCACAATGTGAGGTGTCGGGTTTGGTGAGCGTTGCCCAACATTCTGCGCTAACAGAAAACAGGTAGTACCGTCTACTGTCATACGGTAGCTTAGTCATATCTGACTAAGATTTGACGCACACTATATTGTATAGTATGAGTATAATTCCATTATATTATAAACAATTAGTATTATTCCATTATATTACAGAATCTGAGTATAATTCAAATTATATTACATATGTGATAGCGCCAAACCGATGCACCTTGGTGTCTACAACAAACCGATGCACGAGTTTGGTCTATCAAAGCCGTATTTGTCCTGGCCACCACCGGAACTCGGCTTAACAAAGGAATCGGAAGCCAGTTTTGTTTTAGCAGTCCTTTGTGCTGATGAGAGATGCGGGCAGCATGGTCTTTAGTTCAGTGCTGTTCTGTTGTTGTCAGGTGTGGGAACAATTCCCTGAGTTGATCTGTGTCAACTAATGTTGTGACAAAACTGTAAGTTTTAACTTATTAAGTTTAAAATGCTTAATTCAATAAATATTTGTTAAATCGTAGCACACGCCAGTTTACCAATTTGAAAGTGTTTGCATGGGTGAACAAAATTGTTAGGCGAGATGGTAGGAACAAAGAAATATAAATAGATAATATGAATAAGTATTACTAAAATGAGCTGTTCTACAGAAGGATTTAGTGTCCCTAAAGCTTTATGAAAATAACATGTAACACATAGAGATGTCAGCAATCAGACAATGGTGATGTGAAATATGTAGGATAGGTCATTTATGGCGGTTAAGTATCATAGAGACTGTCATGTCATGCCAGCCATGCTGGCACAAGATTATTTTGTTGGGAATTATTTTATATGGTTATCCTATAGCATTAATGTGTTACTGGCTGAATAGATATGTGGGAGATTCACCAAAATATACAATGTGTGGGTCATAAATTAGTTTATAGTAAAGACTGAAATAATGCCACATGGTGCCATGCAGGCCATGTTGGCATGGAAGGGAGTAAGTGCTTGTGAGGTTGCTAGAAATGAAGGTTACTTAACAACAGAGTGGTGAGAATCATATGTGTATACAGCAGCAAGATATGTTTACAGGATTATTCTGTGATTATGGTGAGCATCACATTGGATGTTTGGTCAAGTGTTGGGTATGAACACTCCAAAGCAACATGAGTAGGGGAAAATAACCATAATATATGTGTAATATTTATAACATGTGTAAAGCAGGGAAGGGTACTTACATGTTATATGTGGCAATGATGGGTTAATGGTTAAGCTATGTAGTTAGGACATGTAGGTAATAAATAGAAGTAAAGGAAATAATGTGTTGAATTGTAGGGACGCCATGCAGATTGATAGCTACTAGGCGTAGGAAAAAAATGCATCTTAATACGCGGGGTGCGTATCAGCCATCATAGTGCAATCGTAACTGCGAATGAAGTGTGGCTGCATTGAGGGAGAACAGGCAGGTGCATCTGGAACTGATATTGGTAAAGGGGTTTCTTATTTAGCATTGAAGTCTGGTGTCACATCTGTTACAAGAATGCAGTAGTGTTTGTGCTAGTGTATCAAACTGGGAGTTTTATGTGTAGTAAAACAGGGTGATTGTTTTACCAGGGGAAGGATGTGATTTATTGCTACGTACCACCTTTCACAAAGATATATGCACTTGCTATGCGACATGAAGCGTAAGATAGCAAAACTTATAACCGGTGTATGATAGGAAGAATGGTGGGGAACAGAGCGCACAACTGTACATTTGCTGTCCACTCACAAATAATATTACACTGATTGTGTTGGGCCTTGAATAACACTTATTGGTCATTAGTGTGTAATAATGACATAATATATATAGTACACTGTTTACTATATTAGTACTAATGTTCTGTATCCTGCCATGGACATTGTTGTGTTTGGATCCTGTCTCATATGAATGAGGCACTCTGGCCACTATTTGGTGTACTTTCACTTAGTAATATTGTGTGTTTAATTTATGAGCTATCTTGGGGGCATCAGAGAGTCCCTAAATGAGTTCCTGTGTAATAAATGTTTATCTTTATCTTTAACTTTCTGTGAATGTTGTGATTCTTCTATGTGTAAGGTTACATTGTCACATTCTACAAATATGGTGTTTCCACATTGTATGTATGTCTGTTGCTTTTCATAGTTAGACATGTTTTGCTTGCTGGTTGTTAGTTTGTAATGCTAATCAGATGCTGTAACTTGCACAGTATCATATTAGTGCTGGTACTCTTCATGCAAACTGGGACATTGTTGAGGTAGTTGTCCAGTGAAGTCCCTATGTTGAGGTAACTTAGTGTCTGATGGTGGCAGAGTTCATAATGTTGTGTATTGTTGCATAGGAGTAAAGTGTACTATCAGATGTGGAGCACAGGAGTTCAACCTGTCAATATATGTTTTATATTAGGGAAAAGAGCACGGTGTGTTAGCAAAACAGTTGCCGGTGTGCGCAACAGTGGATAGGGAATTGTTGAGCATTAGGCTGAGAATATAGTAGGTAGTGTTTAGTTGTGACAATATCTTGGGTTGAACATTGATAGTGTTCCATGAACTTGTGGTTTATAGGGAATATTGTGTTGTCTTGTGTTACCGGTGACTTGGTACAAATTAATGTATAAAATATTCTGGAAGGTGTAGACAGGGAACTGATTATGGGTTCCTTGGCAAATGTAGCCACTTTGGTAGGTAGGAATGACAGCCTAATTTACCAGAACAAAGATGTCATTCTTATGCCTGTTAACTGAATCAATGCTGATATATTGTTTGTGTGCAATGTCTGTTATATGTTAACCAAATGTGTTGAGATGTTGTGGCTGTTTGCAACGGCTGATGTATGTACTCTGTTGTTTGTAGCTATGTGTTTACAGCTGGACAAATGAGATCAATCTTCCACGGCTTGTGTATGTAGGAGCTGTGTGGTGTAGTTACATTGAACTGAAAAGGTGGAGCAGATTGACACTGTTGCATTAGGTGGTCCATTCTAGCAATATCAAGTGTAATCTCATGATAGCAGTGGCACAATTGGAGAAGAAAATAAAGTGGGTGACTTTGATGATGCAATACTGATTGTTGTATTTAACAATTAGAGATGTAGTCACCTTGAAGAAGGGGGTAGCAAAGAATGATCATGACATAGACATCAAGGGTTACCTCAGAATAACAGAATAGATAATTAGATGGAGGTACATTTATGACCTATGGGTTAATTCATGTGCTCATTGCTTCATGTGTTTAATATGTCTTCTTTACAATGATAATCATAGATTGTGTTTTCCATTGTTACAGGAGCGGCTGACTAGTTAGTGTCAGCAGGCCTGGGTTCTTGGTGGGATAGTAAATTGTGTCACAACTCTTTGTTTATGTCGTGTCTTGGGGTTTATGTTGTGTAACCTATGTTTTTGTAGTGCCTTATTGTCTGTGCAGTGTTGCTTGTGTCAAGGTTCTTTATTGTGTCAGTCTAACCAGCTATTGCTTGGAGCACCTGTGTTGTGGTACTTGGTGTACCCTGTTGTCTTAAGTGGTGTTGATTGGTTGGGGGTTACCCACCGTTGTTGTTTTGATATATACAGTTGTCTGTTGTATCTGTTATTGCAATGTGTCATCAAACATGTTCAGCTAGAGGAGATAATAAAGAGCTATTTTGTACTGTTTTTGATTTGTTTGTTTGTCTCTTTTAGTTTTTACAACCACTATTTCTACCACAATCAAACACCTTAATTCATCGCTTGGGCTCAAACATGGTGTTTCCTGTGTGAACATCTATAAAATAGTTTCTGCCTCTGTCTGAGATCTCGTATATCTTCTTATCTAATTACTATCCTCTTTTTTTGTCGGTTGAGGCGGTGTGAGGTTCTCTCTCTTTTCACTATTTTTCTTCTTTTGGCCGTAACGAAGTCAGAACTACTCTTTACCTCTTAGCACCGTAGTGAAGGAAGCATCAGTCTTTATGATTGTCTCCCTTTGTCTTTTACCATCGACTACAAAATGGCGACCCCGACGAGATATTGTGGCAGCCTTTGAATTGTTCTGTTAGAATTGTTTTAGTATCTAGTGATTGTTTTGTGTGATATGTCAGTTTTTATGTTTGTGGTGTCCATTGTCTTTGAGTTGTGACATTAGAACCCAGGTTTGCTGCTGAGATCCCCCGGGCATTCCTGCACAAGAGAGGAGTCCCCTGTATGGTGAGTGGGCTCAGATATATTGTCTCCTAGTACACCTCCACGGTATTTTATCCAGAGCAAAGATGGCTCTGTCTTCAACGTTAGGGACCGTAGTTCCCCTCCCAGTTGGTGCCCCTGACGTCACAGGGCCCACTGGTGAAGTCAGGTACATAGTTGCACCTGTGAAGATAGAAGTTCCTTGTTTTGGCCAGAAAAGTGGGCCAACTGTTGAGAAGTATGTGAGGAAGGTGAGATCTGCCTGGAGGGCTGGTGCAGTGTGCGATGAAGATAAAGTTGACATCATTTGGGAAAGTGTTGTTCCCAATGTGTGGGCAGAACTTGAGCTTAGGTCAGCTTGTAATGACCCTGAAGAGATGCTGCAGACCATTCAGCAGGTGTATGGAGAGCAGCGCAGCATGGTGGAACTTGCTGCAGCTTTCTTCCAAGTGAAACAAGATGCTGGGGAATCCATCATGGATTTCTCTCATCGGGTCCACAAATCTTTTCGTTTGGTGCTGGAAGCTCAGAGAAGAGGGGCATGGTTGCTTGGGATCCAGGTGATCCTAAGAGACTGGTTTGTTGCAAAACTACATAATGTTCTCAGCAGGAGAATGGCAGAGGAGAGGATATCGTAAGATCCTGCAGTGACTTTCCTCTGTGTTAGAGACTTGTCAATGCGATGGGCTAGTGTGTCGTTAGCTCCAGAAGTCTGTACATACCAATATGTAGAACGTCAAGATTACAGTTCAGAGAGGTGGCCTAATGCCAGTGGTCGGTGTCAAGGGGTCCAGCATGATGATGTGGTGGTGAAGGAACTTCGAGCTAAGCTAGGTCGGATGAGAGCCTTAGCTGATTCGTTGCTGCAGCCCAAGGTACAACGCAAGAGGTGCAATGTTTGTCGAAGCCGCACACACCCAGAACAGGTGTCCGAAGAGAGGGGTTAGTGTTATTCAGAACCCCTCTGGAGTCAATTGTAGCGAAGCATTTGCCAGCGTAAGCCACCAAGACAAGCTGGGCATTAAGCGACAACAGAGTCCGCCCCAGGTTGATCCTTCTAAAGGATCAGCCCCAGCAGTCCAGGGTGGTGCAGTGTCAACTTCTGATAGCCGGATGGTTATGTGTGGCAACCAGAGAAATTTATTCCACAGGAAGAGGCGGAGGAGGAGGGGACTATGGAAGTCTCCTGGTGTTAGTGGTGGTCGACCAGTTAGGTGGTAGAAATGTGACAGGTGGAACCGTGTATTGTGACTGGTGTGAGGCAAAATTTTCTGCATACCGATATGTCAACTCGTGACTTGTGCGAAAGGGGATTGTGAAAGACCACCAGCAAGAAACATTTGCCCGTTAGACATGGTTGTGAAAGATAGAGACTGTTTTCAATCCGTTTAGGAATTCCAGTCTTTTGGATTGACAGCCTTAGTGTAGTTAGTTAATTAGCAGTTATGTTTTGCTGTGTTATATATTATGATTGCAGGTAGATGGTGTCATGTGATGACATGTCTTTCTTTTAGAGTGCAAGAACGCCAGGCAGACCAGGTGAAAGGGGTGGTTCTGTTGTTCATGTGGTGTTTGTCATTACCATCATGTCCAGTAAGAGAGTAACTTCCAGGAGTGAATTCATGAGGTGGGATATTATTGAAATAACAATGTTTTGTTGGCCCGGTATATTTTCCTTTATGTTTATATTCAGGTTACAGGTGACACATGATGAAATGTTCTTTTAGTGTAGAGATACAGGTTGATAGAAAAACAAGTCATTTAGGTACCACAGTAGCTGCAGGAAGCTTATATTTGAAGAGACAAATGGTATTATTTTTAAATACATTTTGTGTTGAATTTCCAGAGTTAAGGGAAGTAGTAACCAATATAAAGGTTACTTGTTTAATGTTTATGTAGCTTTTATGTTTGTTTATTTATTTTTATGTAAGAAGTGAGGGTTGTATTCATTTTGTTATGATTGGTGCTCTTATAGCAGAAGAGCTATTTTTCATCACTGATATTATTTTAGTCATTAGTACCAACAACTGAGTTAGTATAGTTATACTTTTGTGTTCAAGATTATTGGTATTTGGAACTGACTGATGCCTGGTGATGTAGTCTACACTGTTTCACATTGTAAGTGATGTATGAAAAGAACAAGACTATTTTTTTTAGTGGTACTCTTCAGGGATATAACCAGCAGTTTAGGTTTTGGAGGAGGTAACATGTGACATAGATTTGTTTTGCCTTTGTCATTTTGATGGCGGTTTGTGTGTAAATTTAATTGAAACCTTGGTTCATTGAGGATTGTTTTTGAGTGTGGTCACAGGTGACATTACTTTTTTTTTGGCATTTGTCATTTTGATGACTGTTTATGTGTAGATGTTAGTACTTGCTTGCTTGATTAGTGATTTTACTTTTTGATGTGGTTACTGAAGACCAATGATTTTATTTTAAGGTGAACTAGCTAGATGGTAACTTTTAAAGAGATAGTTGGGGTGAGGAGATATGATGGTCCATTTTTTTTTTGACGGGACGTCAAAAAGTAGGGGGTTGGATAATGTGATAGCGCCAAACCGATGCACCTTGGTGTCTACAACAAACCGATGCACGAGTTTGGTCTATCAAAGCCGTATTTGTCCTGGCCACCACCGGAACTCGGCTTAACAAAGGAATCGGAAGCCAGTTTTGTTTTAGCAGTCCTTTGTGCTGATGAGAGATGCGGGCAGCATGGCCTTTAGTTCAGTGCTGTTCTGTTGTTGTCAGGTGTGGGAACAATTCCCTGAGTTGATCTGTGTCAACTAATGTTGTGACAAAACTGTATGTTTTAACTTATTAAGTTTAAAATGCTTAATTCAATAAATATTTGTTAAATCGTAGCACACGCCAGTTTACCAATTTGAAAGTGTTTGCATCGGTGAACATCTATAAAATAGTTTCTGCCTCTGTCTGAGATCTCGTATATCTTCTTATCTAATTACTATCCTCTTTTTTTGTCGGTTGAGGCGGTGTGAGGTTCTCTCTCTTTTCACTAATTTTCTTCTTTTGGCCGTAACGAAGTCAGAACTACTCTTTACCTCTTAGCACCGTAGTGAAGGAAGCATCAGTCTTTATGATTGTCTCCCTTTGTCTTTTACCATCGACTACACATAGTATAAGTATAATTCTATTATATTATAGAGTATGAGTAAAATTCTATTATATTTTAGAGTATGAGTGAGTGGCACCTTGCAGTCTTGACAGACCAAAGTATGTGAGTTGGAATGTGGCCAAAATTCCAACACAATGCCTGGGCAGAGCTTCAGAGAAACATGTGTTGCTCAAACGACATGTTCCCTCTCTCGGCCTAGTCTTGTGTTTTCCAGAGGAATGGGTAACCAATACGTCTGGCACAAGGTAGGCTGCAGACGCTGGCGGCTCAGCATCAAACCTCCGAGAACTCGCCTCCACGAGCAGGTGGCAAGTGGTGGCCAGACCCTGGAACCCAAGGGACCTGACTTAGAGGCGTTCAGCCAAGTCCCATAGGTGAGGGCCTCGTACGCGCCTACACCGTAGGGCGCGTTCATCTGTCAACCACAAGTATCCGGACCTGTGTTAAGCGTGCACTATCTTCAGTCTCCCCTCCTGACGTTTGCGGATCCCGCGACCACCGGGAATAGGCCCGCCGGAGAATTCGCCGAAGATATTGCTCGTCTGTTGCGAGCAAATCTCCTATCCTTGCACTGTGCGGATCTCGCGACCAGCGAGAATAGGCTGACTGAATAAGTAAAGAAACGATAAAATTCGTGGTATTTCAATTGCGCTTGCGCTCCCACCTATGCTACACCCTTCATGTGTCTTCACAAAGTCATGCTCAACAGGGTCTTCTTTCCAATGTACTATAAAAGAATGCAACTGCGATTCATGTTGGAATCATAATAATGTAGAAAGTGCATACCCGAGATAGATAGATAGATAGATAGATAGATAGATAGATAGAGAGAGAGAGAGAGACGAGAGAGAGGAGGAGAGAGAGAGAGAGAGAGAGGAGAGAGAGAGAGGAGAGAGAGAGAGAGAGAGAGAGAGAGAGAGAGAGAGAGAGATATGAATTCGAATTCGAAAGGTTACCCCCAGCTGAAAATATCGAGGTTTTGTCGGACCAATGTTAATTGCAAAGAGGCTACAAAAATAGTTCGACAGCAGAAGCGAGAATATATGAGTAATATAATCAAAGATATGGAAACTACTCACCAGAAAAACGAATCCAGAAAGTTTTTTAAAGTACTGAAGTTGCTTGCTTGCTTGTGTTCGTTGGCTTGAGCTCCAACGCAAAAGTCCTGTATGTCGGATGAAGGCATCCTGTTGTCCAACATCATTGTGATGTCACACAGGACCTGAGGTTTGCGTGAGTATCCGTTGTCCCATGTCTGGCTTATTGGTGTGCAGACTGGTGGTTCCTCGCCATGCAGGCAGATACTCTCCGACTTCGGAAGAATCATCAATCCTACTGATGTTAGCCAGGTCCCCGAAGAGACCTGTTGCCCAGGACGCACGACGTGGACGTGTCAGCAGGTCTTGGCCAGTATATATCCCGGCCCTGGTGCCTTGGAAACACCTCTGCGTCCCAAAGTACTGAAGTCAATGAAACGAGGACGCAAACACAACACATATGGTTTAAAAGACACAAATGGGAATATGATAAATACCAATGAGGAAATGTGCAAACATAAAGAATATTTTGTTGAATTACTAAATTGTGAAGCTCCAAGTAACACTTTCCCACAGGAAGAGGTTCTAACGTGTGAACAACAAATTAAAGAACCTGCATTTGAAGAAATCCTATATGTAACCACACGACTTAACAACAATAAAGCAACTGGGACTGATGGAATTGCTGCTGAATTTATAAAGGCAGGTAGTCATGCATTACATCTAAAACTATACGAACTAATAATAAAAATCTGGAGGACAGAAGAATTACCCCATGACTGGAAAGAGTCATTATTGATACCTATCTTTAAGAAAGGAGACAAGTTCCAATGTGAAAATTATAGAGGAATATCACGACTGTCCACAAGCTATAGGATACTATCCGCAGTATTACTAAATAGACTAAAACCATATTCAGAAAACATATTAGGTGACTACCAGGCGCGTTTTAGACAAAATAGATCAGCAATAGATCAGATATTTATCTTACGACAAATAGCCGAGAAAACTTGGGAATATAAAAGAGATCTCCATAACATTTTTGTGGATTTTAAAAAGGCTTATGATAGTGTCCATAGGAATAGTCTATGGAATGCTATGCAGGAATTTGAATACCAAGGAAGTTAATCAACATGACCAGACTTATGCATGGAAGATACTTATAATATAGTAACATATAAAGGCAGGAAATCAGACCCTTTCCAAATAACATCTGGCTTGAAACAGGGTGATGCACTATCGCCGCTACTCTTCAATCTGGCTCTAGAGAAAGTTGTAAGGAAGGTAAAGGAGGAATGTGATATTGGAGGAACATCCAAGCTGCTTGGTTATGCAGATGATATAGATATTATAGGGAAAAGTGAACAAAACACATTAGAAATATTGACTCACTTAAAGGAAAAAGCCCAACAGATGGGGCTGGTTATCAACCAAGATAAGACAGAATATATGGTAATTTCAAGAGACGGAATGGCTAAAAACTCTGGCCACATACAAATAGATAATATGACCATTAAAAGAACGGAAACATACAAATACCTGGGTACAATCTTCAACTGCTCCAACATCATAAGGGAAGAAATACAAACTAGAATCAACTCTGGAAATAAGATATACTATGCACTACAACATCTACTAAAATCAAAGGCGCTATCCCGTAACACCAAAATCACAATATACAAAACACTGATCAGACCAGTTGTGCTGTATGGCTCTGAAACCTGGAGTACAACGAAAGGAGACGAAGCCTTGTTACAAACCTTTGAGAACAAAGTGTTAAGACGCATCTTTGGACCCATTAGGGATACACAAAGTGGAGAGTGGAAAAGAAGAAGTAACAAAGACATTTATGATCTGTTTAAGTCCCCGCTAATCACTGGTATCATAAAGGCTAATAGACTACAATGGCTGGGGCATATAGAAAGAATGGAAGACAATAGGGAAACAAAACTCGCTTACACTCAGGAAATAAATGACCGTAGACCCCGAGGTAGACCAAGAAGACGGTGGAGAGATAATATATATACAGACCTAGAAGCACTTGGAATCAACGACCGGCAAGAGAAGGTCATCCAGAGAGACGAATGGAGACCGATTGTATCTGCAGCTAAGAGCCTCAATGGCTCGGAACGCTGAACAAGAAGAAGAGAGGTAATTCGTAATCCCGCATACCGCGTTCGAAACACAGGTACAGGAGATTTTGAAGCAGACCGCCTTGCGTTCGTTTCCCTACAACGGAATAAGGGACCGCCGTTCAGAAAGCAATGGCAAACTACTGAATGTAAATTTTCCCAGGAATCACAAACAGACCAACAATGCAGGAGTTGATTGCTACTTCCTGTAAAGGATATACAAATAACTTTAAAAAAATATATTTAAGACCAAAAGGCACCCCGGGGTTGATGTGGTCAGAATCACATAGGCTGCATTTACTTCCACGACGTTTCTTGGTACAAAGGTGAGGCTAGTCAACCCGAGAGCCCAGTTCAATTTTAGAAATGCGAATTTTCCCCATGTAGATCGAATATGGTCTAGCCATTGACTGAGGGGCCATGGATAGTCCTTGAGGTCCCATTCTGATAGACACTTTTGTGTACATGTATGCACATACACCTTTATGTACTGGGGGTTGCGTGGTCTCGAGGTATGGTGTCCGCCTCGAGTGCTGCAGGTCCCGCGTTCAAGCCCCGGTGATGACCGGGACCTTTATCTCGTGGACTTCTAGTAATAAAATTTCTCCTGGTCTCTGGGTAGTGAGATCGAACGCCCGTGTGTATTGTTGTGCACGTAAAAAAAATCCCTTGGTAGTTGGAAATCGAAAAAGAGTAGCCTAACGGCGCTGCCCGGGAAAAATTTCGAGTTCAACATCTACCTAACGTATTTCAGGATCCTCGCCGCCGCTACGGAGTTCGTGCACTGAGCTGAGTTTTTCCAGACTCAGGTTTGAGTTTGGAGGAGAACGGAGCACTTATGGGTCGCACCCGTGTGCCGGGATGTTGATCCATCGACTAAACTAAACTAAATTAAACCTTTATGTACATTTATGTACCGACACCTTTATGTACATTTATGTACATACATCTCCATGTACATCTATGTACATACATTTTTACATACATCTATGTAAAGACACATTTATGTACACGTACTTACATATACGTTATGAACATTTATGCACAGACACCTTTATGTACTTTTAATCAGATAGCGGTGGGAACGATTAGTAGTATGACTCTTCGCAGGCTGTTGAACAAGGGGACGATGCACGTATGGGAATGTCCTGAGTGCAGTGATGTCGGTTCTTGACACAACTTAAATCAACTCAACACAGCCTTTATGTACATTTATGTACATAAACCTTTATGTAAATTTATGTTGACATCTTTATGTACATACATCGTTATGTAGATTTATGTACAGACACCTTTATGTACATTTATGTACAGAATCCTTTATGTACATTTAAGTGCAGACACATTTATGTACATTTGTGTGCAGGCGCTATTATGTGCCATTAGAAGAAAATGTGAGAAATCATCTTCGCATCTGTGGAAT
>JACEFZ010015385.1:0-29424 GCA_014155875.1 Cepaea nemoralis
AAAAAAGTTTTTTTTTTTGGGTTTTTTTTTAAAAAAAAAATTTTAAATTTTTTTTTGTGCTTCATTAATCAAGGAGGTAATTATACAGACTGCAACTCTCTACTGTGACTTCATTATTTACAAACTGTTGCCCTAATTCAAGGCACAAGATTGGCTGGAGATTTTTTTTTTTAATGGCCATACTATGAGAGAGTTTCATATGAAAACCTTAATTTCTTTTTAGGGTGAATATATTCTGAAAAGGTAAAGAACAAATGTATGATTTTTTTATGTAGTCACAACTGCGTTAAATGCAAGTCCTGATAAAGTCTTTGGATTCCTGTAGACAATAATCCTCTTGGTCGGTCATGTGTGTAACCACTCATGCATCATCTGCTCTATCTTTTCACAGAAGTCACCCTGTTTTGAAACTTCCTACTTCACTCATACACTTGCTGGATAACAGAACTCTGCTCCTCTTTCATGCATGTCAAAAGTGGGGTGGCCATCCTTAAACTGTCCTTATGTCACTGTGTTCATCTGCACCATGATGTAATGTGCTTAACACTGTTGACATCCTTAACAAACAATACTGACAGGCTACAAGACAATGTCATGGTTACTGCTATTTATATCACACTATTAAGGTTGTCATTTGAAGGCTCCTGTAAATATGCAAGTGAGCCAAGTAATGGACTCCTCCCCATAAGTGACACTGGGTAAATGGTTGTAGCCACATAATTTCACACTGGGTAAATGGTTGTAGCCACATAATTTCACACTGGGTAAATGGTTGTAGCCACATAATTTCACACTGGGTAAATGGTTGTAGCCACATAATTTCACACTGGGTAAATGGTTGTAGCCACATAATTTCACACTGGGTAAATGGTTGTAGCCACATAATTTCACACTGGGTAAATGGTTGTAGCCACATAATTTCACACTGGGTAAATGGTTGTAGCCACATAATTTCACACTGGGTAAATGGTTGTAGCCACATAATTTCACACTGGGTAAATGGTTGTAGCCACATAATTTCACACTGGGTAAATGGTTGTATCCACATAATTTCACACTGGGTAAATGGTTGTAGCCACATAATTTCACACTGGGTAAATGGTTGTAGCCACATAATTTCACACTGGGTAAATGGTTGTAGCCACATAATTTCACACTGGGTAAATGGTTGTAGCCACATAATTTCACACTGGGTAAATGGTTGAAGCCACATAATTTCACACTGGGTAAATGGTTGTAGCCACATAATTTCACACTGGGTAAATGGTTGTAGCCACATAATTTCACACTGGGTAAATGGTTGTAGCTACCGCCTGCCTTAAGCTGGGCAGCCCCCGGCCAATTGGGTGCTGATCCGCCACAGCCTGCCTGCTTCAATGGGTGCTTGGGGCTAGGACAAAATCTGAATCGCAGGCTGTAAAACCAATGCACCAGGTACTAATAAAAAGAATAATAGAAACCTCAAGCTACGGCTTGCAACCTGGAACGTGAGAACCATGTGTCCAGGATTTTCCACTGACTTGACAAATATTGACGATGTGAGAAAAACGGCTGTGATTGATGCTGAACTCAATCGTCTTAACATTGATAGTGCTGGCCTGCAGAAGACTCGCCTCGCTGAGGAAGGGTCACTCAGGGAAAACAATTACACCTTTTTTTGGAAGGGAAGAGGGCAGGCAGAAAAAAGGCAACACGGTGTGGGCTTTGCAGTGAAGAATTCACTACTGGGAATGATTGATATCCCAGCTGGAGGTAATGAAAGATTATTATCACTGCGCTTGGCAACCTCTTGTGATTTGCCACCATTCTCACTGCATATGCACCGACACTCACTTCCTCTGATGATGTGAAGATACATTCTATGAGCAGCTAGACTCTGCGATCAAGGCAGTTCCAAAATCCGACTACATTTATATGCTCGGTGATTTTAAATGCTCGTGTGGGCAAGGACTCGAGTTCATGGCCAGTGTGCCTTGGAAAATACAACATCGGTCGCATGAATGATAATGGCAAAGGCTGATGGAGCATTGCACTAGAAATGACCTATGTATTACAAACTCCTTTTTTAAAACAAAAGAGATGCATAAGGTCACATGGAAACATCCAAGATCCGGCCATTGGCATCAGCTGGATTTCATTATTCACACGGAGACAACATCTGAACCATACATCATTAACTTGAAGTTACCACAGTGCTGACTGTGATACAGATCATTCTTTGGTTGTTGCAAGGGTTAGACTGAGACCAAAGAGAATCTACACAGTTAAACACAAGTCTAGCCCAGGATTAATATTATTAACACTCACGATCCTGGAAAGTGCTTTGAATTTCAACAGCAACTTGAAGATGCTTTCAATGATACATCAGAAAATTGTATAGTAAATGATAAATGGAGTAAACTTAAGGAAACTATTTATAAAACAGCGGTAGGGGTTTACGGCACTGTGGATCATAAGAGGCAGGACTGGTTTGCGGCAAACAACCAGATACTGCAGCCCTTGATTGATAAAAAGAAGATAGCTCTCTTAAGAAACAAGGAAAGACCAACGCGTAACACTCTGAGTGAGCTGAAGCAAGCGAGGAAGGATGTACAAAAGGCTGCCAGGCAGTGTGCGAATGACTATTGGATCAAGTTATGTGAGTCCATTCAAATCGCAAGTGATAAGGGAAACATCAGAATCATGTATGAAGGGATAAAGAAAGCCTGTGGTCCAATGATCAAAAGAAGTGCACCGCTGAAAACCTTGACTGGAGAAATCATCACTGATAAGAAACAGCAGATGGATAGATGGGTCGAGCACTATTTAGAGCTTTACTCAAGTGAGACCAAGCTGGCAGATGATGCCCTCAACGCCATAGAGGCCCTGCCAACTCTTGACCACCTGGACACACTTCCCACTATAACAGAAGTTAAGTGTGCTATAAATGAGCTTGCATCTGGCAAGGCTCCAGGTAAGGATGGGATTCCAATAGAGGTGATCAGGAGTGGGCAAGACACCCTCGCTCTACAGATCCACTAGCTAATAGAGCTATGCTGGCGAGAAGGACAAGTCCCACAGGATTTCAAAGATTCAAACATCATAACGCTGTACAAGAACAAGGGAGATCGGAGCCACTGCAACAACTATAGGGGTATCTCACTTCTGTGTATTGTTGGGAAAGTATTGCCAGAATTGTCCTGCAGACTTCAAGTCCTGGGAGATCAAGTCTACCCCGAATCACAGTGCGGCTTCCGTCAGAACCGGTCTACCATTGATATGATATTCTCATTGCGACAGATGCAAGAAAAATGCCGGGAACAAAATCAGCCACTGTTTATTGCCTTCATCGACCTCACAAAGGCATTCGATTTGGTCAGTCGTGAGGGTCTGTTCAAAGCACTAAAGAAGATTGGCTGTCCACCAACTCTTCTGTCCATTGTGGAATCGTTCCACACAGGCATGAAGGGTATAATCAAGTTTGATGGCTCAACTTCAGAAGAGTTTGAAATCAAGAGTGGAGTTAAGCAAGGTTGTGTACTAGCCCCCACCCTCTTTGGGATATACTTTTCACTTCTACTGAAATATGCCTTTCGTGATCAGGATGACGGTATATACATTCACTCACGCTCAGATGGTGGCCTCTATAATGCTCAGAGATTGAAGGCCAAGACCAAAATTAGCAGGGTACTAATCAGAGAGTTGCTTTTTGCGGATGATGCTGCGATTACGACCCACTCTGAGGAAGAATTACAACATC
Source organism: Cepaea nemoralis (assembly GCA_014155875.1). Lineage (NCBI taxonomy): Eukaryota > Metazoa > Mollusca > Gastropoda > Stylommatophora > Helicidae > Cepaea > Cepaea nemoralis. The sequence continues at coordinate 3,740 of JACEFZ010015385.1, forward strand.
TACTATCTGCATTCTCTAATGCTTGTTCTGAATTTGGTTTAACAATTAACAAAAAGAAGACACAGATTATGTCACAAGGTGCACATGGTGTACCATCAATCTTTATTGACGACGCCGAACTGGAGATAGTAGACCATTTTACATATCTAGGATCAGAGGTAAATAGCAAATTATCCCTCGATCAGGAAATCAACATCAGGATTGGCAAGGCAGCAACAACAATGAACATGTTAGCAAAAAGAGTCTGGGAGAACAGGAAGCTTACTGCCAAAACAAAAGTCCTCGTCTACCAAGCCTGTGTCCTTAGTACTCTTCTTTATGGCAGTGAAACCTGGACAACTTACTCACGCCAAGAGAAACGTTTAAACAGCTTTCATATGCGGTGTCTGCGAAGAATACTTGGTATTAAGTGGCAAGACAAAATCACAAATACTGAAGTATTGGAAAGATCAGGTTGTGTGACGGTGTATTCCATGCTCAGTCTTCGTAGACTTAGATGGATAGGACACGTTAGGAGGATGGATGATGGTAGAATACCAAAGGACATCTTTTTTGGTGAATTACAGACGGGTAGGAGATCTCAGGGTCGGCCTCTACTACGATACAAAGATGTGTGTAAGCGGGACATGATTGATACAGGCATTGATAATGCACAATGGGAGCACGTCGCCGCTGAACGTGTTGCATGGAGGGCAACTATCAGAAATGGAATAAAGACAAAGGAGAAAATGATTGCAGATAAAGCACACACAGAGCGTGAGAGACGTAAGATGGTGCAAAATGGTGGAAATGACCATGTTTTCACATGCACCTACTGTGGGCAAACATTTGCAGCAAGAATTGGCCTTACCAGCCACACTCGCCACCGCCATGGATCGTAGTTATTGCCATATGACAGTTATTAAGCCTTTTTGAAGCACAATGTACCAAACTATCGTCTGTCAAGACGGAAAGGTGCCAATGTAATGTAAATGGTTGTAGCCACATAATTTCACACTGGGTAAATGGTTGTAGCCACATAATTTCACACTGGATAAATGGTTGCAGCCACATAATTTCACACTGGGTAAATGGTTGTAGCCACATAATTTCACACTGGGTAAATGGTTGTAGCCACATAATTTCACACTGGGTAAATGGTTGTAGCCACATAATTTCACACTGGGTAAATGGTTGTAGCCACATAATTTCACACTGGGTAAATGGTTGTAGCCACATAATTTCACACTGGGTAAATGGTTGTAGCCACATAATTTCACACTGGGTAAATGGTTGTAGCCACATAATTTCACACTGGGTAAATGGTTGTAGCCACATAATTTCACACTGGGTAAATGGTTGTAGCCACATAATTTCACACTGGGTAAATGGTTGTAGCCACATAATTTCACACTGGGTAAATGGTTGTAGCCACATAATTTCACACTGGGTAAATGGTTGTAGCCACATAATTTCACACTGGGTAAATGGTTGTAGCCACATAATTTCACACTGGGTAAATGGTTGTAGCCACATAATTTCACACTAGGTAAATGGTTGTAGCCACATAATTTCACACTGGGTAAATGGTTGTAGTCACATAATTTCACACTGGGTAAATGGTTGTAGTCACATAATTTCACACTGGGTAAATGGTTGTAGCCACATAATTTCACACTAATCAGCACTCAGTGGGTGATGTGGTAGGTATCATGCAAACCACCTTTCCTCCCAGGAAATGTCCAGGTACCCATCTTAGGCTGTGTTCAACATAAAGAGTGAGGTTTTCAATATTGGTGAATCTATAGCAATAAAGACTTGTTTGAACAGGTCTCACGGCTGTATTTATTTTTATGTAACTGAATAGGGAAACCATGTTCTTTTTATTTTTACTTCATTTGTATTTTTTGATAGTTTAGACTAACTATTAGTGTAACATAATTTATTTTCTATTGTTTAGACTAAATATTAGTTTAGGGGCACTTCATCGTGATGCTAAACATGTCACATTACCATAAGTATTCAAAATACATAATAGAACAACATAGAATTAAATAGTTTATATAAAAAGACCCAATGTCTGCTATCATATTTTATATAAAAAGACCCAATGTCTGCTATGCTATCATATTACATCTGATAACTTCATATAACTACTGGTGACAGCCAGAAAGTAAATAGTGCTGTTACACAAGAAAGATTAAAAGTACTAATGTGGAAATACAAATGTAGTAATACTTCCTAGCTAATATCTAACACAAATAAACCAAAATTACTCACTTCTGAAACAGGTTCCAGTTTGATATTGTTTCTTTGCATCACTACAGAAATTGATTCCAGTTTTATACTGTTTCTTGGTTTCACTTCAAAAATTGGTTCAAGTTTTATACTGTTTCTTGATTCTAAACCAGGTTCCAGTTTCATATTGTTACTTGGTGACAAACTGTGTGATTCCATGCTTCCTGTCAATTAAGAAATGGTGATCAATTCTAATTTCTGAAGTATTCTTTGTTACTATAACATATTATTATTTACAAATAGTGGGTGGTGTATTGGTGCATAAGGCACGAACAGATGACTTTAAGTAAACCTGGGAATCTGCTTCCTTGTCCAGAGGGAGGTAAATGTAAATCTTGAGCTTGGTACATGGCAAAATGCCTCTCAGCAGATGTAAAGCTCTGGTACTAGTCTCATACAGTCGTACACCTCGTTGGCTTGTGAGCATGGAGAGAGGAAGGAGATTTCTGCAAACATCTCTCTGGAGGTCGTACTTTGGTGCCAGGTCAGGAGAAAAGTGTCAGCATCAACCTCACATCAGTTTGACTAGATGTAAGCCCTTTTCATGGCACGATGGAACTCATCACTAGTGTATTGGATTTAAGAATTAAAACTTACAGTCTTGAGAGCATTCACATCCAACCATAACTGAAAATTGCAAATTTCAATTTTGACTTTCACATAGGCTTGTCATGATGAATGTTCAAATCAATCTCACCATGTCAACCTTTTCTCGTGCATGTTTATATGTACTTCTACAATATACTTCTACAATAAAATTGCATGCATAAAGCTACTCAAAGTGTCTACTGCTGCCTGTAGTCCATATTTAAATTTAATAAATTGTGAGAAATTAATCTTAGGGAATTCAACCGTGCCACGACCCAAACTGAAAACGGAAGTGATATACAGAGCCACCCCGGCCTGATACATCAATGTCCCCAAAAATGGCTGCTTGTACTAATTACTTGTACTAATTTTTACTCATTAAACATGACGGAACATATGTTTGAAGTCAGTTTTTCATATCCGTCTATGACCCGTTTGAGACAATCGGTAGTGTGGAGGCATGGGCCTCACTGAAGAGTTCCACAGTCACGGCAAACAAGTGAATATTTTATCCTGATTCACCTTCACTAAAATGTGAATATCTCCACTTAGAATTGACATAGAGGCATCAATGTGGGTACCATTAGATTTAGTTTCTCAAGGTCTATCTTTCCGTGGCAGCCTTATTAGTAAATACTCAATTTTAAATCCATGATCGTACCTGCTACTAATATAGTAATACTGATGTTTAGTTTAGTTTAATTTAGTTTAGGTATTTTTTCACGTGGACTTCTAGTAATAAAATTTCCCCTGGTCTCTGGGTAGTGAGATCGGATGCCCGTGTGTATTGTTGTGCACGTAAAAAAATCCCTTGGGAGTTGGAAATCGAAAATGAGTGCCTAACAGCGCTGCCCGGGCTAAATTTCGAGTTAAAAATCTACCCAAAAGTATTTCAGGATCCTCGCCGGAGCTACGGAGTTCGTGCACTGAGCTGAGTTTCTCCAAACTCAGGGATGAGTTAGGAGGAGAACGGAGCACTTGTGGGTTACACCCGTGTGCTGTGATGTTGATACATCGACTAAACTAAACTAATATAGCAATTATTACTACTAGTGACAGTGATCTTCGGTAAGATGTGGAGTGTAACACTAGTAACAGTAATGTAGTTAGTAATTTAATTACGTGGATGTAGATTTATTCTGTCGGGGGCAAAAAGAAAACCCTGCCTAAACTAACCTGCACAGTTCGCGGCGACTGCACTATCTAGGCGACCTGAATTCCTCAGGCTCAAGACCCCCCTGCCATACACCGCAATGTTCTATATTTATTATATTATATATTATATAGCCAGTAAATTACAGTTTTTATTTTTATTCAACATCAATAAGATGTCTCAGAACTAGTCAACATAAACAAGCCGCCATGTTCCCAACAAGACCGGAAGTTCATCATCCAGTGCCGTGCCGGCTGGCCTGGGCGATCATGCCTCTTCACAAATTGAGACAATCGGTTTCAGAACTAGTCAACATAAACAAGCCGCCACACATTGCGATGTACGACGTCACGGATCAATTAGTGTGTTGACTCCTTTCCATGCCATGACACAAGACTGTCAAGAATCTTCTCACTCTGTTTAATTCTACCTCTCTTTCCACAAATCTTTCCGGTTGTCACAACATGTTTCATCTCCTGTGTCTTCTCATAACGTGGCTAAAACAAACAAAAAAAGATGACAGCCTCTTTCTGATAAGTTGTCTTTGCGATTCAGCTTCCCTTAAAACGTCTTAATTGCTCATTTTGGCTGTCCGGTTAATTTTCAGCTTCCTTCGATTAAACCACATCTACAAGGCTTCCATGCATGTTTCCTCATATTTACTAAATGTTCAGGATTCGCAACCGTGTGTTAAATTCAAAAGCTAAACAATAAAGTGAATCAACGACCAAATATAATAGTAACAGAGTTTGGGTTATTGGTTAGAAACACAGGACTCCTATAGTTATACAATTTGAGTTGAGTTGATCTAAGAACTGACATTATTGCACTCAGGATATTTCCATACGCGTTCTGTTCCCCTCGTTCAACAGCCAGCGAAGAGTCATACTTATAATCCTTCCATCCGCTACTTGATTGAAAGTTCTCCTGGACTCGATCAGTTTTGAGACTCTTCCAGCACCCCTGCCGATCCCCCGCAAAATCATTATTTCCACATAGGGTTCAAATTCTGTTCCCCGTCATATCCACCTGGTCCCAGCTGCGCTCGACCACCTCACACTTGTCCATAGGTAATCTACCACCAAGAGGTGCATTCCCTGTCAGCCTATAGGCCTGTTTATTCCCGCACATTCCCACATGGCCAGGACAAAAAAAAATAATAAAATCTAACAATCTGTAACCTCTGCTAACTCCCTGGCGAAGAGGTTACGGACGCAGTTCGTGATCCCTGATACCCGCGTTTGAAACACAGCTGCGGGCGATTTAGCAGCAGACCACCTAGCGTTGTTTTTTTTAAACGAAATTGTATGGGTGCCGGTCGTTCCGAAAGCAATGGCAAACTACTGAGCGTAGACTTGCAAAGAGATGACAACAGCAAATAATACTGGTGTTGACTGCAACATCATGGAAAGGATATGCAATTAACTGTAACTGTGACCTCTGAAGCGAGGAAAGCCATTTCACATGAAACATTCCTTTCTCCACCTTACTAAGCAAACACCTTGAGTATACAATACCCCCATGATCACATGAAAGTAACGCTTCTAATCATCTTGTAAGACAAGACATGTTCATAGGTTTGGTAATGCGAACAAGATAGACAGGACTGAAATATTTATATGACAATGTTCAAACAGGTTCATGGATGATGTGTGTGACGTACGTGTAAGGATGAGTGTGTGTGTGTGTGGGGGGGGGGGGGTGGAGGGAGAAGCGAGGTGGAGGAGAAAATATATGACGCAATTGTGGCATCAACAAGCATCATTCCACACAACAAATAAACAAACATATTCTATGGGAATGTTATTAAACTTAAAATAATAACAGCTTTCAACTGATGCAATAAGAAGAAAACGAAAATCGTAGACTGATTAGAAAAGTTAGACGCAGACTTGAGACAGTGAACATTTGTTTGGTGGCAACTGGCACAATTGATGGGAAGTGAATATGAAGAAGACAGAGAAGTAAATATCTGGATGGTTTGACCAAATGTCATGGTCGAAACAAGACCACAGAGCTGATCCATGACTCTAGTGATCGTGTATGATGCGAAACATGACCTCCCACGCTTATCGGCATGGCACATTATGATGATTGAAGTCTGTTTGCGAAGGAGGAAGAGAAGAAGGAAGGCAAGAACGAACAGAAGAAGAACATGAAAAAGGTGGAGTCGGAGGAGGAAGTGGAAAAAGAACGTTAACATATATGGCATAAGAGCCCAGGAGACATATCCCATCCCCCATCTGCAGAAACTGAAGTGTATAAAATAATCAAGTCAGCCCCATAGCAGATAAGACAGCCGTGATAGACTTAGCGGCTAGACGCTCGCCTGCCGTACCGGTGGCCTTGGTTTCCATTCGCGTCAGAGCTGTTTAGCATTTTATAAACTTACCTCAGGGTCAACATAGCCTAAAATATGTACCAGGAAATGTCTTGAGCATTAAAGGCGACCGACGTGGTATTCCAACACCACCCGCTGAGTTAGTTTGGTCTATAGAAATATGGATCTACCTACATATACCCAATGCGACTTAGGTGTGTAAAAGGGTCCTTTACTTTACTTACTTGCATAATAGATACGGCCTTTGGGGTGTGACGTATTATGTTGTCACATATTCTAGGCCACGACATAGGTTGGGAGCTTAGTTCCCTTCCTCGTCGCTTTTCCGTCCCTGACAATTCTCACAATTGTCTAGTAGCCACTTTCAGAGGATGGGTCATCGCTAGGGCTGTTATGATCTGAGGAATATAATCCCGCTTCTGCTAGGGAATGAGTATGAACCCCTGTCTTTGCAGCATCAAAGGCGAGATGATCGACTTCATTACAGCGGGTTTTATCCCACATGTCTCGGTCTTTATCACACGGCGGCCTGCCGAATGCATCGCTCAAATCACGAACTCTGTAGCTCCAGCGACGATTCCTTCAGATTTGACCATGAAGATCCTCTGTCTTGCCCTTTACCATCACGGCTTCATGGTATGTGTTATACAATAATATTCAATATCGACATGATCTCTTTGGGCACGCGAATCATCCTGCAGGGATTGTCACAGCATTTGGTGCGGCATTGAGCCGTTACAAGGACACTAGGAACCCACGCCCCCCCCCCCCCCCCCCATTTGTTTAATGTCCTATCGATGTGCTTTTCACACATTAAGTACGCCGTGATTCTGATTTTGCCACGACTATAAAGAACATCTTGCCCTCGACGTTCAGAAGAGAGGTCGGCCCAAATTGGTTAATGTTTGACGCATTTTGCTATATGGGAATGTAAATTCCGTTGGCTTTCTTCTACAACGGATTTGAGTTAGTGCTTCCACGCGGATCTCATTAATAGATAAAAGACTTTTCAGGAGGTTGGGACAACGTTTGTACACCTTGCACGAGACACCGTTAGGACCTGATGCGACTTGCAACGTGCTTTTCTAACAACTGCCTTGACCTCGTTCCAATACAGAGGTTTGATTGTGAAACGAACAGTTTATTGTAAACTTCTGAACAATCTTTCACCAGGAGCTCTTCACGCTGCTTTTTCTCGATTTTGACACTTGATTTTGAAGGGCTGTCAAATATCGCACAGGGCCTCTGCTTCACTAGTTTTGACAGTCTGGAACCGTTTCCAAACACCATTCTTCGGTGCTCTTACTTCGCCTGCTCTTGTGCGGACTGGCAACTTTCCCCTTAGTGGATAAGAGCCGGCGGTCAGGTTTCGTCATCCTACACGATCACCAGAGTCGTGGATCAGCTCTGCGTTCTTGTCTCGACGATGCCATGTGGTCAAGCCATCCAGATATTTACTTCTCTGCCTCATTTCCCCTCACTCTTGCAAGATGCCACCAAATTCTTTAGTGCTTTTGTGGCGGTTTTTTTCGGTCGCTCTTTTCGAACTGGAGCTAAGTTCCCACATTTTCTGCCATTCCAACTAACAATAATTGCTACCACTAGTCACTAGACTGGACTGATTTTGTGTGAAGGTGTGAAGACAACAGAGTGACATGGGGATTTGGATGCATGGTGACAGGTGACAGATAATGTGACACGGGGATAGGGATGCATGGTGACAGATAATGTGACATGGTGATAGGGATGCATGGTGACAGATAATGTGACACGGGGATAGGGATGCATGGTGACAGATAATGTGACATGGTGATAGGGATGCATGGTGACAGATAATGTGACACGGGGATAGGGATGCATGGTGACAGATAATGTGACACGGGGATAGGGATGCATGGTGACAGATAATGTGACACGTGGATAGGGATGCATGGTGACAGATAATGTGACACGGGGATAGGGATGCATGGTGACAGATAATGTGACACGGGGATAGGGATGCATGGTGACAGATAATGTGACATGGTGATAGGGATGCACAGTGACAGATAATGCAACATTAGGATAAGGCTGTACGGTGACAGATAATGTGACACACGGATATAGATGCACAGTGACAGTTGTGATATAGGGAGAGTGATACACAGTGACAGATAATGCGACATTAGGATAAGGCTGTAAAGTCGCTTAAAAATCGACAGGTCGACATCATTGCACCGGGTTTTACACAATGACCCACAGGAGTCTCCGAAACATTTAACTCGTAAGCCGAAGGGCGTGGTTCTGAATCAGACCCACAACATTCAGAGCATGAGTCAAACGGCTTGACCACTTCGCCACAGAGACTTCCACAGGCTGTATGGTGACAGGTGCCAGATAATGTGACACACGGATATAGATGCACAGTGACAGCTGTGATATAGGGAGAGTGATACACAGTGACATATAATGTGACATTGGGATGAGGCTGCATGGTCACAGATAATGTGATATTAGGATAGGGCTGCATTATAACAGTGTGGTGATGATATGATAAGGCTGTGTGTGGAAGGCTCGTGTCAATATAGTGGACAAGTCTCGGCTGTTAGATAAACATTCGTTTATTCATTGAAATCATACGTCCTCTGACTGATGATGGTAAACACCGACATCTTTCCTAGTTGAATCCCAAGTCTCTACAGTGACGTGTGTGCAAGCCCTGGATACGTCTACCCATTCGTGTACACACGTTCACTAACTAATGATTTCCCACTAGTTAATGAATGCGCAGCATCCATTAACTCCTAAGCTCCCTTTACTGTTACATTCCTCCCCTTCTTCAAGGAGACTTTTTCCCTGAAAAAGTCTCAACCCCAACTCTTAACCCCTTTACTCTACGATTCTATATCATACCTGCCCAACAATCCCATATATTTCCTAAGTCAAAATCTCACCCTCCTATCTCATCATAACCAAATGCTAAGCAAAGACATAATTCATACAATATCAACAATGCAAAACTCTCTATAAAATCCGTTATAAAGTTCTCCACAAAATCTCTCTACAAAACTCTCTATAAGCGAACTGCTTTTAAAGTGTCCATCTAAATTATGATTGACAAAAATTGAAGATATTTCTCTTATCTTTTTCTCCCTTATTCACATTCTCGCTATTCCAGGATAGACAGAAAAGTTTAGTTAAGTCAGTTAGGTTGGGTAGGTGCGCACCTTAAAAAAATAGAAAGTAAGGAAAAAGTAAGAAGTAACCACATTTCTCTTCCCATGCATTCTCAAAACTTTATAAAAATAAAGTTTCTAAAATTTATCTTCATTTTCGTCAATAATAATTGTTGTTATCAAAAATTTGATCCAAAACTACAACCATTTTGTATTATACACCTCATCAAATTCAACCATTCCTTCAAAACCTCCAAATTATTAGTATACTGTTACGTACAGTCTTCTTCTTCCAGTGTCCACTTATTTAAATGCCAAAATTCAACCTGGCATTCCCCCCCCCCATATTCTCCCATTAAACGCTGTTCAATCCACGTATTTACAATACGAACCGTCTAATGTAGTCCCTAATTCAATCCCCCATTTTTAACTCTTTCTAAGCCACATGTAATTATCAATTGTTGCTGATACCCCCAGCCACTTTTAATTATACTCCTCCATTACAACATACTGAATCACTTCGCTAATCACCACAACTTCCCCCTTAACTCAATTTCTATTTATAAACGTTATATACGTTAAACAACTCAACTTTAAGTCGTCTGTTTCACCTTTTCTGTAAGTTCCCAAAAACAACTCTTCATTTTTCCCATAACTGAACGTCTAGCTAGGAATCATTTTAAACACACTCAGGATAACTCAATAAAAGCAAAGTTAAATTATCCTTACATTTTATAAAGAACAATTGAAGTCAAACACAGACTAAACAATATCAACCCCCTCATTCTTTGACATCATCTTTATCCCCACACATTAATCAAATTAAACATATGTGATGAAATGAAAAATCATATATATAGATACATATTATGACTACTAATCAATTATTTTCCGTCTAAGAAAAACTCAACACTTCAACTTAAAAATCAAAATGATAATAAAGCACATATCAATAAGTCTTAACTTATTACAACATTATGTCTATTCATCCCGACAACACTTGACTAAGTTATTTGTCAACTTCCTCAGAAATTTAGAAATACCGTGTCTAACTTCTTCTTCTATCTGCAATCTGCAGAATATCCTACCACGCTATTTATCCCTTCTCCATTTTCTTAATAGCTTCAAATTGTTTTCTATAAGTGCAATATCTACATCAATGTCGTCATCCTCCTGAGGAGAACTATCTTCTTTCATATCAGCATCTTCATCAGTTTCTGACTTTTCATCCATCTCTTGTTCCGCATCTGTATATCCATTACTAGCAACCGCTAATCTCTTCCTTTCTAAATCCAATCTAATTTTTCTGTCTTGACGTCTTAATAAATTTTCAAACAGTGGCATATCTTCATCACTTGAAGAATTCAGTCTAAACTTCCTTTGCCTCTTAATTTCTTTTTCTTTCTGTCTATCTAACTTTCTTTTTACTGCCTGTCTTGTATTCATAAATGGAGCTTCTATTTTTTCCTTGATTGATTCTTCACTATTATAACCGTCATACGTGTTGTTTTCCTCTGTCATGACTGTTTTTGGTATTGTTTCTTCTTGTTCAGCCGTAGTAGATGCTGTTGTTACTTGTTTCCCATTCTCTATAGGTATTGGATATTCCATTTGTCTGACAATCTGTCCATCTGACAATATTTCTTCTGAATAATAATAATTATTATTATTCTCTGCATCTTTTTCCTCATTATCCCGTCTTAAGTGCTCTACATGTGAACGTGCAACATGCCCTGTAACTTGATTCTTAATAGTATATGATACTGGACCTTTTTTTTCTAAAATATAATATCCCGGCACCCAATGAGCATCAAACTTAGAATTTTTCCTATGTTTTTTGTAATAAACTCTATCACCTATGTTGAACTCTTGTAAGTGTGCATTTTTATTTGTGTATTTCTTCTGTCTTTCTCGAGCCTTAATTATATTATTTCTTAAACGTATATGTGCTTTGTGCATTTCTTGCAACCTTGTTTCCTGAAAATCTTCCCCCATATATTTTCTCCTAGGCTTTAATAAATTGTCAATTGGTAATATTGGTTCTCTCCCATGTACTAGGTAAAACGGTGAGAAACCTGTTCCTTCATTTTGGTGTGTACGGATCGCCCCTAATGCTATTCCCAAATAAAGATCCCAATCCATATCGTGTTCTTCTACATTTTTCGCTAGTATGTTGTATAATGTCCTATGTTGTCGCTCATTTTTGGCATTCGAAGTTGGTCTGTAATATGAAGTCTTAATGTGTTTTATATTCAAATCTTTTAGTAATTTTTCAAACTTTCTATTTACAAATTCTTTCCCATTGTCTGTAAGTATTATTTGTGGACACCCAAACCTTGGTATAAATTCTTGTAACAGCATATTTATAACTGAATCAGCACTCTTGTCTGGAATTGGATAAACTTCTGGCCAAAGACTATATGAATCTACGATATGTAGGAGGTATACGTTTCCCGATAATGTTTTTGGATGAGGACCTGAAATATCCAAACTTACTTTCTGCATTGGAAATTGAGGAATATCGGTATCTTGTAAGGGACATTTAATTATCTTCATGTTTCTTACCCTACACTTTTCACATGCTTCAACATATTCATATACACTTTTTAAATAAATTCGGCCAGTAATATTTACTGCTAATAGACTTAACTAACTTATCTCGTCCAAAATGACCATTATCATCATGATATGCCTTTAAAACTTCCCGTTCTAAATGTTTCGGAATATACTTTCTTAATCCCTCACCTTTTTCATTGATATAATATAATTGATTGTCTTCTTGTAGCTCTACAAATTTTCTTTTAAAACTATTTTCCCCTGTTTCTTTCAGTTTTCTTTTTATCTGTACTATTTTTGGATCTAATTCTTGTTCATCTTTCATATTAAATTGTGATAAACGTGGGTCTTCCGCTCTAGGTTCAGACTCTTGATCTGACGGTAAACTCTCAAAGTCTTCTCTATTTATTATGGCAGAATCTAATATATTTACTTGCCAGTTTCGATCGTCTATTTCTGGTTCTCCTTCATCTTCTGTGTTTCCTGATGACTGTGGATATGGGACCCTAGACAATAGATCGGCGCATGTATTATGTTTTCCTGAAACATATTCCACTTTAGCATTGTATCCCTGTAGATTCAATGCCCACGTTTGTATTTTCCTATTTTGTATTGGTGCTTCTAATATAGACTTTAATGGCATGTGATCAGTTCTAATAATGAAATTGGCGTTATGTAAGTAGTAATTTAGTTTTTGAAGAGCGTAGTGTATAGCGTAAGCTTCTTTCTCAATAGTCGTCCATTTGCGTTGAGATTTGCTAAGTTTATGAGATAAGAAGTATATTGGCCTTTCATTTTTAACCCCTGGTATTCCAGACTCTTTTCCTTCATATGGTTGAACCAAACATGCTCCTATTGCATTGTCCGAAGCATCTGTATATAGTATTAATTGTTTGTTCAAGTCTGGATGTGTCAATAGTGGTACCACTGTTAAACTGTTTTTTAACAAATCGAATGCTTTTTGACACTCATCATCCCATTTAAATCTAGCGTATTTGCCCGTCAAGTTCGTAATTGGTTCTGCAATCTTTGAAAATGCTGGGACAAACCGCCTATAATACCCACAGGTTCCTATAAACGCACGCACTTCCTTTATGTTAGTTGGAGGAGGTAACTCTTTAATAACCTTTATTTTGTCTTGGTCTGGTTTAATACCGTCTCTATTTATAATATACCCTAAATATTTTGTTTCTGTCTTTAAAAACTGGCACTTACTAAGCTTCAATTTAACGACATGTATTCTTAGTCTATCGAACACTAACCTAATATGCTTTAAATGATCATCTACATCTCCTGCTGTAAATATGAGAACATCATCTATGTATGCTAGTGCAAACTTTTGCATACCTTCTAAAACTTCATTCATTAAGAGCATGTAGTGAGACGGCGCAGTTCGAACCCCGAATGGCATACGTAAGAATTCGTAAGAACCCATATGAGTACAGAAAGCACTTTTCTTTTGAGCGTCCTTCGACATCGGAATACACCAGAATCCTGACCTTGCGTCTAGTGTTGTGAAAAATGTAGAGCCATTAAGCAGCCCCAAAATATCATCAATTACTGGTAGTGGGTACGCTACATTCTTAGTGATTTTGTTCAACGCCCTGTAGTCGCAACAGAAAGCGACTCGAACCATCAGGTTTGGCCACGATGACGACCGGAGATGACCATTCTGACTTCGATCTTGTTATTATCCCTGCTTTCAACATATCTTCTATTGCCTTTTCCACAATCTCTCTATTTCTTAATGGAGTTCTATATGGTTTTAAACTAATTGGTGGATGGTCTCCCGTATCTATTTCCATTGTAACTGTTTGTGTCCTTCCCAATTCTAAATCACTAACCGCAAAAACGTCTTGATTTTCTTTCACCAATTTTTCTAATATTTCTCTATTCTCCGGTAGAGCTTTTAATTGTGACAACAATTCTTGTTCTCTTGTCTTTTTATCAACTGTATCTATCTGAGATGGACGTTTCTTACATGTATGGATCAATTCATCATTTCGTCTTGTCCATCTTCTTTTATACTTATTTCTGGCATTATTTCCAATCCTGGAAGTTTCTGAATACTTATTTCCCAATATGTTTTCTTTTTCTATAGTTAACATGTTATTCTCACTATACTCTACTTTAGCAATTACACAACCTCTATATAATGTAATATTTTTTCCTGTATTATTTAGGAGCATTACTGGAAAGCTGAGATGTTTATCTAGTACTATTAACCCATCGGTGACTTCTAAGCCAGGTTCCTGTATTATTTCCCTCTCTAATTCCGTTATTTTAACTGTTTGTCCAACCGAAAAGTACGGATTTTTTTTCATTTTTGCCTGTATTAAATTAACTGTTTGTGGTTTCAAATTCATGGTCGTTTTGACTCTAACTAGTGTCGACACATGCATATCCTCTTCTAAATCTACGTAAACACCTTGGAATTTTAATTTATGCAAATCAAAAAAAAGTCTCACCCCATTTTTCAATAAAAAATCTCTACCCAATATCATATTTCTATTTAAATCCTTGACCACATGGAACATATGCCTAACATTTATCCCTCCTAATTTAAAATTTATCATCGTTTGTCCAAGCACTTCTAATTTGTGTCCAGTTACCGAATGAAGATTCTCCTGAATTCTAAATATTTTACAATTTTTTAACATTCGATATAAAAATGTTTCTTTAATCACGCTAACTTGCGCTCCCGAGTCAACTAATGTTCTAACTTTATATTTCCCTATTTCTATTATACACGAGCTAGGATCAACCATATTTAGTGACAACTGTTTTATCTCAACTTGGGGAGATAACTTCTTATGTTTATTATTTCTAAATGTCCTATTATACTCATCATTTGGGTTTTTAATACATTGCTTCATCTTTTGGATCTTACTATTTTCCCCCCTACTGCCGATCCTGTTCAGTAAGCGGGATGCCAATTTCCCTGATTTCCTGACCTTCCTAAAATTTCTCTGCACTTCTCCATAATTCCCATTTGCTGATCTACTATTTGTAGTTCTATTCTGTGTACTATTCTGAGCACCTCTATTATTTTGTGTATTCGATGGGACACGTCTGTTACCACAGAAGCGAAAAATGTGCCCACGTTGGTGGCATCCCCAACAAACCACATTTGCGTTATTTGTGTTACCCCCCATGTTTCTTACAGTATTTCTCACTTGTCCTTCTCTACCTTGATTATATACGTTACTGTTTCCTTGTACCATCTGTATTTCTCCTCGTCTTCCTCTCCATTCATGTCTATACTGTCCTACTTCCATAGGTTCTTCAATTCTATCTTCCGAACTACTACCTAACTCTCGTCCTACCCTCAATCTAAACCTTCTCCTCAAGCTTTCTTCTTGTATAGCGATATCTACCGCTTGTGACAACCTTGCAGGATTCTCTCTCAATAATTTAAATTTCAGTCCATCTGACCTAATCCCATCAACAAAAATCCCCACCAACATCCGTTCCACTTCTTCAGCTCGTACATTCTGTCCCAAAAATGACTCTTCAGCTAAATTGATTAATCTATCACTGTATAGCTGTACACTTTCTGTAGTATTTTGTCTCGTTTGTCGCAACACTGAGAATGCGTGTTGTGGATCAGTAATTTCCGCGTATTTACGTGCGAGGTCGTCTTTAAATTGTTCCCAGGTTTCACCTCCTCCCGCTTCTAGCTTCCTTCTTATATGGTCAGAAACTGGACTTGTACTAGTTCTATATGCTAAATTCTTTTTATCCTCATCTGTAGCGTTCACTAGATAAGCATGTTTCTCAATAGAAATAACCCATTTCTTAAACTGATTCGCCTGTCCATTAAATCTCTCAACATCACTGATTACACTTTGCTGTCTTAATACTGCGTCCAACTTTGATATCGCTCCACCAACTCCACTTAGTACCTGAGAAAAATCTTGGGGCTCCATCCTAAAAATCTATAATGGAAATTATCAAGCAATATAATATACAAATATTTTCAGACAATATTATTTCAAAGTAAGCAGCAAGAAATATTCTGTTCAATTAATTAATCTAAAATTATCCATTACCTAAACTAGACGAAAAAGACTCCAACCGATGATCTTGATGAAAAAGGTTCCAGTTCCAATCGCGAATCCTGACAAAAGGGATTCTAATTGACCATTTTGATGAAAAAAATTCCAATCGAGGATCTTGATTAAAAAAGGACTCTGATCGACAAACTTGAAAGGAGCAGAAAAAGAAGAGCCTCTGGATTTCTCACTTCAATCGAAGTCGATTCCTTCCAGTTGTTTACATGCCGCTGATTATGCTCGTTTGGCCTTTAAATTTACAACGCTCGATACAATACTGACTGATTGATTGCTTGATTGATTGATCGATTGATTGCTTGATTAATTGATCGATTGATTGCTTGATTAATTGATCGATTGGTTGACTGATTGATTGATCGATTGACTGACTGATTGATCGATTGACTGATTGATTGGTCGATTGATTGACTGATTGATCGATCGATTGACTGATTGATTGATCTTAAGCGTTGGCTAAAAAACTCTGGACTTTACCTTCAGACAAGCAAGGTCACCTTCACTGTATTTCAACCAAGAACGGTTACCAGTTCCAGCAAAACCAGATTTCACGGCAGCACATCTGGAACATCCACACGTTTCAAAAAAAAAACGAGCAAGTCAACAATGGATTGATTCAAGCCTGACGATGGCCACTCTGTTTCATCACTCGGAACATTACGTGTTATGTGGCGTTCCAACAACGGTTAGTTCAATTCAACTGAAACAATTTTGACTTGAGACAAGTTAAACAGACTTAATGTCTTCACTCAGCTGAAGTGACGGTTGACGACCTTGATTCGAGAATTTCAGAAAGTAAAAATCGACCTTGATTTAACCTCTAACAGTCCAGTGAGCTGAGATCGTGCTCATAAATTTTATCATTCTCAAGATTTCTCGGTTCCAATTGGAGCTGATCATTCGGTTGTATACATAATTTATTTCTTGTACCTCGGGACTTTATAAGTTGTAAGATGTATCTAGTGGTGACTACATCATTACATCATTTATGAACTTCAATGTAAAATAGCAATTCTTGACTTCTACTAAAGAAACAGCGTATATCAGCAATCAAGGCCCTATATACTGGTGAGTCAGGTATATAAAAAATTATCAGTCTCTATAAATCAAGATTATCAAACCTTCTGACCTTGACTGAGAATCCCCTAACAAACACTGAGAAATCACAACAACTACCCCTGGGCGGGCTTTCAGTTGTTGCGTCTCTTATAATCTACTTGAGAACTTCCATAACATCCGTCTCTAGACGCAGACAAAATTCTTCGCTTTAGTCAACAATCTCCGCGACATCCCATGTTTGAAATCTTGAGGTCGACGGCACCAAAACAGCCTGTATAACAGTGTGGTGATGATATGATAAGGCTGTGTGTGGAAGGCTCGTGTCAATATAGTGGACAAGTCTCGGCTGTTAGATAAACATTCGTTTATTCATTGAAATCATACGTCCTCTGACTGATGATGGTAAACACCGACATCTTTCCTAGTTGAATCCCAAGTCCCCAAGTCTCCCCAGTGACGTGTGTGCAAGCCCTGGATACGTCTACCCATTCGTGTACACACGTTCACTAACTAATGATTTCCCACTAGTTAATGAATGCGCAGCATCCATTAACTCCTAAGCTCCCTTTACTGTTACACATGGTATGTGATATGGGGACAGAGATACACAGTTACAAGTGATGGATAATGTGAAGCAGGGATAGAGATGCAATGTGACAGGTGATGGATAATGTGACACAGGGGTAAGGATGAAATGTGACAGTTGGGGGATAGTGTGACTTGGGAATAGGGAAAGAAATTGTTGTGTTGTGGCAAAGTGGTTACAATGCCTGACTCTTGCTCTGAGGGTTGTGGGTTCGATTCCGAGCTATGTCATTTGGTCCATGAGTGCAGCCTTTTTGGAGACTCCTGCAGGTCACTGCTATAGATATGGAGTGCTTGCTTTGTGTGATATTTTCGGCAGGCGATGACAGCGCCTTGTTGCAGGGAAAAGTGTACGTTGACACATGACCAACTAGACACCTCCACACGATGACAGCACCTCATTGCAGGAACAACTGTACATCGCCACATGATCAACTAGACACATCCACATGATGATAGTGCCTCATTGCAGGAACAAGTGTGCATTGACACATGATCAACTAGACACCTCCACACGATGACAGTGCCTCATTGCAGGAACAAATGTACATCGCCACATGATCAACTAGACACCTCCACATGATGACAGTGCCTCATTGCAGGAACAAGTGTACCATGAGACATGACCAACTAAACACCTCCACATGATGACAGTGACTCATTGCAGGAATAAGTGTACACTGACACATGAACAACTAGACACCTCCACATGATGACAGTGCCTCATTGCAGGAACAAGTGTACATTGACACATGAACAACTAGACACCTCTACATGATGGCAGTGCCTCATTGCAGGAACAAGTGTGCATTGACACATGATCAACTAGACACCTCCACACGATGACGGTGCCACATTGCAGGAACAACTGTACATCGCCACATGATCAACTAAACACCTCCACATGATGACAGTGCCTCATTGCAGGAACAATTGTACCATGAGACATGACCAACTAAACACCTCCACATGATGACAGTGACTCATTGCAGGAATAAGTGTACACTGACACATGAACAACTAGACACCTCCACATGATGACAGTGCCTCATTACAGGAACAAGTGTACATTGACACATGACCAACTAAACACCTCCACATGTTGACAGCACCTCATTGCAGGAACAAGTGTACACTGACACATGACCAACTAGACACCATGTTGTCTCTTCTTAACTGGTGTTGGCCCAAGCATATACAGTCAGAGTGTTGGGGGAATAGAGACAGGAGATATAAGGACATATACAGGACAATAGAGATATCAGAGACAGGACAGGTGATACGTCATAGACAGGACAACAAGACCCAGCTATAAAGTCTATGAACAGGACACAGGGACATAGAGACAGGACTACGTCCTTGACCGACACTCAATCTTGCACTAAAGAATCTGGGGTCAGACAAGACCAGACAGCAGTACAGCGAGAGCACTGATACAGCCCGCCTAGCACGAAATACACGGGGTTGAGTACCGCGTGGTTAGCAGGACGGAGAGCAGAGACCGTCAGACGGAGACAAGACGTGTTAGTGGGAAGACGCATGTTTTGAGAAGCGAGTGTATTGATTGCGAGTGTGAGAGCTAGGCTTGCCGAGAAAGATAGCGAGTAATGAGTACGGGGTTTTCTGTGATCGAGTGTGTGGTAAGTTAAAAAGAAATGAGGATGGGATCCCCAAATTTTAATAACCAACTGTTTAGAGAAACTTGAAAATGGCTCGTTAAAGACTCCCTAGGGGTGGAGGGTGATCAATAGTTGAAATTTCTTCACAGAGGGCCAGTGGAGCCCCGGAAGTTCACAGTACTCCAATAAGGGAAATTTTCCCCCGGGAAAATCTGAGATACTTGTATTTATCCGGCCACACTTGGCACCACTCTTATGTTGTAACTAATATATTCTAATTAATATTATACAACGCCAAGTCAAACACCAAAGACCAAGTGAATCATCAAAATACTATAATGAGATAATATAGTGGTGTGCTCCTGTGTTGTGTGTGTGTGTTAGCGTGGTATATGATGTCAGATACACACATTAGAACAATACCATCAATGAGGTAGTAAACAAATCATCAGCACAGTTAAGGAATTAAAGTTCCAAACTCTAACTAATGTTTCGGTACACCGTGTTTGATTCATTAATGGCACTAAACCAAATGTATGTCACAGTTCACCGCATAGCATACATATATATATATATCACAGGAGGAAGAATATAAAGGACAGGAAGATGTAATTTCCTATACTTAGGTGCTCAAAGACAAAGAAGCGCAACACTGACTTCTAATGGGCCAGAGAAGAAAATGACAATAAGAAGAAGTAGAGAAAAAGCACTGTATATATTCTCCTCAGTTAACAAGAAAAGGGGTAGAATTAGACAGAAGATTCCAGGAGTTCTTAGGGCGGGGGATATACTGTTGTATACCCCAGACAGAAGATTACACTGCTGGACTGTAACAGGATCAATGAGTTTACACAACAAACTACAGACTAAACAAAACAAATTAAGAACAACAAAATTAGGCTTTTATTGACAGAACTGCATGATTCAGGGACAAACAGGCATCCTGACATGTCACATAACTGACATATACAGAAATGGGAACCTATGTTCCCACAGTAATCACTGCTGCCTAACATCGCTATGCACATGACTAGGTACCCATCTCCACAAACCAACAAGGACATGGCAACAACAGAGCCTCAAGGTAAACAACAGAAACAGCAGGCATGGACTCTCTATTGTAATCATCTCAGGACTCATGGACAGTCGGTACATACAGAAATGGGAATCTGAAATCCCACATTTAGAGATAACTGCTGCCTAGCACTGACTACAGGGGCGGTCTCTGAATGACAGTGAAACCTCAACCACGTTCAGTTGAGTCGAAGGGCACCCTCAGTACCCACACAAGACACCCGCATCACATAGGCCAACTGGGACCAGATACAGCAAAGAGCCATAACATAACGAATAACAGAGACGCGTTACAGGAAGAAATAAAATATCTTCTTAAGGAAGGGATTATTTCGCCATCCGAATCTCCGTATAGCGCCAGTGTCGTACTATTAAGAAAACCCAGTGGCGAGCATAGACTGTGTATTGATTACCGCCAATTAAATGGGGTAACAGAATTCCAAGCTGAACCCTTACCCGACCAGGGACTGTTATTTGCCAAACTAAATAAGGCTAAGTATTTTTCAAAAATCGACCTTAGTAAGGGCTATTACCAGATCCCGGTAAGGAAAGAAATTCGGCCATATCTAGCCTTCAGCACCGCAGATGGGCATTATGAATTTAATGTACTACCATTTGGGTTAAGCAATGCGCCGGGGGTATTCACCCGCATGATGAGGTTACTGTTAGAACCCTTACAAGATCCTAACATTAGCAACTTTATGGACGATATCCTCATTGCGTCAGAAACATTTGAGGACCATCTACAGTCACTCGACAGGCTGTTGGGAAGATTAGCAGAGACGGGATTGACCGCTAGACCTACTAAATGTCAGCTCGCCTTTAGACAGTTGGAGTTCTTGGGACATACTGTAACGCAAGGACATATGCTCCCGGAACAGAAGAATGTTGATAAGTTGTTGAAAGCGGCCAGACCCAGGACAAAGAAAGATGTACGATCCTTCGTATCTTTGGGCGGGTTTTATCAAAAATTCATCAAAAACTTTAATGTCCTTGTGGCACCATTGACGGATGCGACAAAGAAAGGGGCACCAGAGCAAGTTAAGTGGACTCCGGAATGCGAAGAAGCATATACAGCATTGAAGGACAAGCTTACCGATAAACCCATATTACAGTTACCAGATTTGTCTCGCCCATTCACCTTGAGGACGGACGCGAGCAATGTGGGGATTGGGGCGACACTTTTACAACACGGCCGGGAACAGGCAGAAATGTTATTCCCTGTGGCGTACGCGAGCCGGAAGCTCAATGGGGCAGAGAAAAATTACTCTACCATCGAGAAGGAGTGTTTAGCCTTGGTCTGGGCTATTCAGAAATTCCAACCATACTTGTATGGGACAGAATTCACCGTGCAAAGCGACCACCAACCCTTGATGTTTCTTGCATCATCGAAACAACTGAACACCAGATTGATGAGGTGGTCTTTGCTACTACAACCGTACGCGTTTAGAGTAGAATACATCCCAGGTAGTCAGAATGTAGGGGCGGATTTCTTAAGTAGGCATTGTTCTACTGAAGAAGAGGGGGAGACTGGTTCATATGTCCCAGGGTTGTTGGAGTAAGTGCCAACAATATCTGATGGGTGTGCTGGTTGGAGTAAAGCCCGAATTCTCGAGCTTTACTTTCAACGGTGGGCATATGTGACGAAGTCTCCAGCTTCCCCATCATCTTTTGCTTAAATTGGGGAAGAATCCTTGTAAACCCCTTATGTAATTATAGAAGAATTTAATTGCGTTTTTATTCCTATATATCTATGTATAGATAGTCCATGGCTATAGCATAAATCTACTGCTAATTGACGGTATTAGTTTAATATGAAATAATACGTTATAGTAGGATTGGGGGAGAGGCTGAATTTACAAAGCCAAATCTACAAATTTGGCTACGACTATTGCACAATTTGGTCGGATAAAGTAAAGGAAACGAACTCCCTGGCATGACCACTTCCGGTCAGGAGAAAAATACTAAAATCGTTCTTTCGCAATCTAGACGTCGGTGCAAAAACATCTGCTAGTCGCTAGGCTCTATAAAATACTTATAAAGTGTTAAGAGTTTTATCTTTGGCACGTATTACGGCCATAAATATATTTACAATATATTAGAGAGATACCTAGAGCAAAGTTTTTGTACCTGACAAGTTCGGTCAGTAGATTAGAAGGATTTGACACCTTCAGCGCCAAGCTTTAGATGCGCCAACCTGTGTGACTCTTTTGAGAAGCATCACTTCACTACCATCTCACTTATGCCTACTAACTAGGGTTTACACGCACTGTGTAAGCCGGAGAACCAGAAGATAAGTGGCCAAACTTACCGTTGGCCACCACCCACCATTTACATGCAAATAATACCAGCTTTGTCAGGCCATGTCAATGATTAAAATGCAACAGTTGTAGTTTCTTAAATTTTACACCCACTAGTTGTTACCTTACTTAGTACCCTTAGTCATAGTAGAGTGAGAAGTCACGAAAGTTTGTCTCTGTTATATATTTTACTCTGTCTCTCTCCGTGTCGGTGAGAGGGATTAGAGTTGGGGGCTCGAGCTTTGTTTTATTTCAGGCAACGTAGCTAGACAACCTTGGCAGACTGTCTGTATCAAACCAGTATAGTTGTACGCCATTCCTGTCTGCCTGAACACTGTCAGAAGATTAGACTTGTTCTGGGACCTTTATTCCGCCTAGAATTACGAGCTGTTCAGTCTTGTCTTCTCCTGTGACCTATTTTTCTATTCTTAGAAAGTCTATCCACAGCACTTTGATAGATTCCTTATCATCGTAGCTGACGCCCCGCTACACTCAAGCACCTCATGTACTATTTCACTCTTTCCTGTAAGTTGTCATTTCTCTCAAATCTCTTGTTGTTTCACTGGCTAATGAGTCTGCAAAATGGTCAGCTGCTTGCTTTCCTGTTCAGATGTTTCCGTCTTTATGTAGTGCAATGTTTGAGTTTCTCCCTGTGCCCTCATCGTTAAGTTGTTTTATTAGTTTCCACAACTTCCGTGTGTCTCTATCAAAGTTCAGTGACTCTGTTTTCTCCTGCCAACTTTTCCGTCTAGCCATCTTGGCCATTTGAAATTTGACTGTTGCGTGCTGGTATTTATTGTGGTGCTCTTGGCTGGGTGTGGCCTCTGTTTGCCTTCTACACACTTCCACATCATCATGCAACTGTTCCAGTTCACTACTACTAATGTTTACAGGCTCCTCTTGGTACAGTTTCTCGCGCTGCCAGTAAAATGCACTTCCCAAACTCTTCACCTACTTTAATTATGTCTTTCTCAGTGTTCAGATTTCTAACCAGTATGCTGGTGTGATGCTTGTACATTGCCCAGTCTGCTTTCTTGTAGTTCCACCTCAAGAGGGTGCTGCTTTCACTTACAAGTTCATTTTCTACAGTTAGAAAGACTGGCAAATGGTCACTGCCACCAAGTTGTTTCCAAACAATTCATGCGATGTTCTACTCCAGGTCTGGTGAGTGAAGAGCCAGGTCAGGTGTAGTTATAGTGTGCCATGATCTTGAGTTGAAGGTATGTGGGTCAGACGGCTTGTTAATCAAAATGAATCTATTCTCATCCTGCCAGTCTTCCAGTCTTTCTCCTATAAGGTCCATGTGATCATAGCCCCAGCTCTGCGGGTGGCTGTTGAAATCACCACACACAACAGCTCTTTTTTTCTTTTATGGCAGTGTGTCCAGTCACTTGGACAGTAGTAATTGATCAGATGTAGGTCTGTATTGCCTGTCTTAAGTTTAAGCGTCTGATACTTGGCCCCTTCCATGTAAACTTCAATTTGGGAAACAGTGATGTTTTTTACAAGAGTCAATACCCCACCTTTTTGCCTGTCCTTGTGGTCAGATCGGTAACACTGGTAGCCTTTGATTTTGAAGCAATATTTTCATTGAAGTGAGTTTCTAGCACTATATTTTTGTTGCTGACTCCCTCCGTGTTCCAGTGCATTATATTTAGTCTTTGTTTAGTATGACCAGACTCTCTATTCTCAGGTCCCCTGGCTCCACAGGACATCTGAGAAGAACCTCCAGTCGTTTTGGTTGGACCTTTTTGAGGCATAGGGTCCGGTACTGCACCTGCCTGGGGATCCATGGGCGGGGCGAGCACCATGATATTTTGCAGTATGGGACATATTTCATCATGTAATTGCATGGCATCCTGATTTCTGTTCTGTGCCCCCTTACTGTCTGCCTCTGTCTTCATCACCTTTCCTTTCCTGGAGTAGACTGTGGCCTTACTCGAGTTTAGATATGTATGTGCATAAATGCATGTCTGTGCATATATGTACATGCAGATATACCCAGAGCATTCTGGTTTTTTTGTATGGTGCCAGAGACTCTCCACCGACCCATCACCTGTTAGTGAATACAGTTACACCACATGAAAGCCAGGAGTTGGACTTTTGTTGCCAGAGGTGATGAATGCACAAGCAATGGGTATTTTGCAAGGTTGGGTATCACCCCAACTCTGCACCCTAGGCTATATAACAGCATTTGGAACTAATTATACTAACAATTTTTAAGCAATCTCTCCTTTATGTGTTGTCTTCTGAAGTTTCAAACTTCTAGCTTCAGGGAAACATGAAATACATTCATCACTCTTGGTAAGATTTCTCTCTTGTATGTGTTCTCATGTGGCATTTAACATGGCTTGATTGAGCAAAAGATGCACCGCATTCATTACACTTGTAAGGTTTCTCTCCTGTATGTGTTCTCGTGTGGCACTTCAAAGCACTAGCATCGGTAAAAGATGCATCACATTCATCACACTTGTAAGGTTTCTCTGCTGTATGTGTTCTCTTGTGGCGCTTCAAAGCACTAGCATAAGTAAAAGATGCACCACATTCATCACACTTGTAAGGTTTCTCTCCTGTATGTGTTCTCTTGTGGCACTTCAAGCCACCAGCACGAGTAAAGTATGCACCACATTCAATACACTTATATGGCCTCTCTCCTGTGTGTGTTCTCTTGTGGCGCTTAAAGTCACCAGCACGAGTAAAGTATGCACCACATTCAATACACTTATATGGCCTCTCTCCTGTATGTGTTCTCTTGTGGCACTTCAAAGTACTAGCATAAGTAAAAGATGCACCACAGTCATTACACTTGTAAGGTTTCTCTCCTGTATGTGTTCTCTTGTGGCTCTTCAAGTTACTAACATGAGTAAAGGATGCACCACATTCAATACACTTATATGGCCTCTCT
>JACEFZ010015386.1:0-29428 GCA_014155875.1 Cepaea nemoralis
AAGTATATTGATAAACATGTTCCATTTAAGGAAGTTCGTGTTAAACATCACACAAAGCCCCCGTGGATCACACAGGAGGTAGTTGAACTTATGAGAGATCGTGACAGGGCTCACAAAAATAGAGATCTAACTATGTACCGTAGTCTGAGAAACAAAGTTCAATATGTTATTCGGAAGGAAAAGAAAAACTATTTAAGAACATAGTAATAGATAAAACCAACACTAAAGATATATGGAAAGCAATTAATACCTTGACAAACAAACACAAATCATCACAATCATTACCATCAAATCAGGTTACATGTGATCAATTCAGTAGATACTTTCAGTCCGTCATAAACCAACTGAAGGCTGCAATACCAGATGCGCCTCATGACATATCTTTATTATCATCATTCTGTGAGAACAAATGCTATGGACACATTTCCTCCAACATACCGCTAATGACGACAACTGAAGTATTTACTCATCTCCGTAATCTAAAAAACAATAACTCATCAGGACTAGATGGAATTAGTAGTCGGATCCTTCGCCATGCTGCACCGGCGATCTGCGAGTCACTAACTTTTATATATAATCAATGTCTAACCAGAGGTCACTTCCCATCAGCCTTTAAAATCGCTAAAGTGTATCCTCATTTAAAAGCTGGTCCTCTAGACGATCGTCTCATGAGTAATTATAGACCAATTTCCATATTATCCTCATTATCCAAACCGCTAGAAAAGCACATCCACAAAACAACACTAGATCACTTAGTTCGCCATAAACTGATAGTTGACATTCAGTCAGGATTTCGGCCAAAATATTCTTTCCATACGGCACTAACAAACATGATAGAAAACTGCATCAAAATATTAACAACAATACTCTATGTGGAGCGGTGTTTATAGACTTTAGGAAAGCATTCGATATGATAGATCACACTATTCTAATTAAAAAACTAGAAACAATGAAAGTAAGTTTAATATAGTGACATTAATAAAATCATTCTTATTAGACAGAAAGCAAGTAGTATCACACAATAAAGTTTTATCTCAAGCCATTACCATTAATATTGGAGTACCTCAGGGGTCTATTCTTGGCCCTCTATTATTTGCCATTTATATAAATGATCTTCCATTAAATCTGTCGTCGTCCTGCGATCTATTTGCTGATGACTGCACAGTATATACAAACGCTGTTGATCGTAATGTGCTAGAATTATCCTTGCAACAGGAAATAAATAGTGTAGTTAACTGGAGTCATGCAAACCGCATGCAAATTAACATTACTAAAACAAAGTCTATGTTAATAGGAACCAGGCAAAGACTTCACACTCTAAAATCGCAGAGAACTCTTCAGCTGCACATTGGCAGCGCGCCTGTAGAAAGTGTCACCGAGCACAAGACACTGGGTGTTATCATAGATCAAAATCTAACTTTTAACTCACATGTTCATGCTCTAGTTAAACAAATAGCCAAAAAAGTATACCAACTTGCCAAAATTAAAAATTTCCTTGACGAAAACACAAGAAAGATATTCTATACTTCTCATATACAAACACATATTGATTACTGCTCCACAGTCTGGGATGGATGCTCCAAATCAATAACAAAACGCCTATATTCACTCCAGAAAAGGGCAGTGCGTTTAATTAATGGTGAAAAGCTTACCGACAATTCTAACCTATATAAACGTCTCCGGTTACTGCCACTCCACAAGCGCCTGCTTTTTAATAAGACCAAACTAATTCACAAAATCCTATTTCAAAATGCTCCAAGCTACCTTTGGCCATTGTTTAAATATAACGCTAGACATAGCGAACGACTAAATATACTTCATATCCCTAAACCTAGGATAGACTTATATAAAACAAGCTTAGCATACTCTGCCGCTCAGTTGTGGAACAATCTTCCACAAGAAATCAAAGACACCACCAATCATGATACATACATTCGCAACCTGTTTGAACACTACCTTAGTACAGACTACATGCACCCAGAACAAATAACACAAAAAAAGACAATAATGGTAACTTATCTCAAACGACAACTAGCCAAAAAACATTCCCTTATGTATGGCACGTTACACCCTCCTTAGGTATTTATAATGCCCATGTTAAACACTGCCTCAGTGAGTCATTTGTTATTGATTATTTTTCATGAGTTTTAAATGTTCTTTGTTGTCAAAAGTTGCTTCATAAGTGATGTTGAATGAAAGAATGTATGAGAGGAAATAGAGAAGAAGGGCAGAATGTCAGACGGGCCTGCGTGCCCAATTCTTAACCCTTTGAAAATAAAGACTTATTATTATTATTATTATTATTATTATTATATACCTTATGTTGTTATTTATTGTATATTCTATTAACTCCCTGAACAACCTTATTATTTACCTTATGGTTTTATTTATTGTATATTCTATTTATTAACTCCCTGATCAACCTTATTATTTACCTTATGTTGTAATTTATTTCATATTCTATTATCTTCCTGATCATCGTCTCTCGATAACTGAAACATTGACCACATGAAACGTCAAAGTGGCTTGGACAGAACAGTGAAGGTAGACATTGTTACTGTTTATGGGCAGGGATCGACCAGCAGGAAGATGGACAAATGACATCGCTGGCACCTCATGCATGACCATGCATAATACTGGAGAACTGGCCAGGGATCGAGAATCTGTTCGGCCCAACGTGAGGAGAGCGACGTTCTGCATAGTACCTGCTACATGACAATTGTGGAGTCAAATCTTGAGATGGCAGCAGACACATAGGTATTGATTTCTCTTACATATTAAGTGTCACGGGATTATTAATCGTCTCAATGGGCTTGAATATCTCCGAAATGTTGTCATTGCGTTATAATACAAACATGATTGCAGCCATATTAACATCATTAAAGTCATATTTGTAACATACCCTTACATTATATTTTTCTTCTTCCATTTTTGTTAGGTCCAACCCCATTTTTGTTTGGCACTGAATCTGTTAAGAAGCCAGAACATGACGCAGACTGGGTTGATTGAAACAATATTTGTGTGTCAGTGTACCATGGGCTGAGAGAAATTGATATGTGTGTTCTCGCTGGACAGTATACCATGGGGTCAGAAAAGCAATACTTTTCCCAGCTGGACAGTTTACCATGGGCTGAGAGAAACAATACGTGTGTTCCAGCTGGACAGTATACTGTGGGCCGAGAAAGTAATACGTGTAATCGAGCTAGACAGCATTCCATGTGCTAAGAGAAACACTATTTGTGTTTTAGCTCTACGGTATACCAAAGAAATATGTAATTAGTTTCATGAGGTACACATGTGTGTACCTGCAAAAAATTATTGTAAAGTAAGAACATACGACAATAATTGAGTATATTAGAAACTGCAAATGTATAATGCTTATTAGGAGTCACAAATAATTACAATATTATCGAAAATGTAAAATAACATGTACGTGCATTGTTTTGAAAGTAAACTGTTTATTCAAATTATAATACCTTAAAAAGGATTTCAACCTTTTCGGCAATTCTGCAAGATTTTATATTTTGTTTAAAGAGTAAGTACATTAACAATTTGACAAATATTTTTAATGTTTTGAACTGCAGTTATTTACCTTTGTATCTATTTATTGTATGTTGAATTATCTCCCCTATAAACTTTGTTGATGCCCAAATGTAACGTACTTGTGCTTTTGTTATCGTTGTGTATTTAACTTATGTTGTGGTTTGTCTATGTATATTGTATGTGTTAAAGATCGTTGCTGTGTGGCATTTGTAGGGACATTGTAGTCCATCTTTATCTGGTCCAAACCGATTTTTGTTTGGTACTGAATATGATATTAAGAAGCTAGGACATGGAGCAGGCTGGGCTGATAGAAACAATTTCTCAAGCCCTTGAATATGTTGATAAAAACACAAATTGCGTACATGTCGGCAAATCTGCCACGTGTGTATAAGCGATAGTATGTTGTTTTAGTTATATAGAGAAAAAAGTATAGCAAAGTGACAAAAAAAACATAAAGTTGTGACCCTTTTACTCACCTTAAGGGACTTTTGATGCTAGACACACATTATCCTAGACCAGATGGATCTCACTGAGTGATGTAGTCAGGTTTACACCGGCTGCCTTTACTTCTCAAGTCATTTCATGGTACTCAAGTTAGTCTTGGTCGACCTGGGATTTACTTCAATATTACAAATCCGAATCCGACATAGCAAACTCATACCAAACTTGTAAGTGTCTGTACATAGGTAAAGGGAAAATAATATCTTTTAAGAAGTATTCTTTGTCATTTCATGTTATGTCCCTTTAATTGTTAAAGACTGTTATAAACTTATGGCAGCTTGTTGTTTCCAATATATGGTTTTTACAAGTCTAAGATCTTTTCCATCAATCTGTAGATCTTCAAGCATATCCACCATGTTGACATGTCTAACTCTATCAAAAGCCTTTGTGTAGTCAATAAAGCAAAGATGTATATTCTTGTTTACTTCTATAGCACGTTCAATAACTGTTCGCAACATATACACAGCATTTACTGTACCCTTGCCGCCAATACCACCATTGTCATAATCGTCACCAATAGTCGACATTTCGCACTGGAAACTTAAAAGGTAATGGTCACGATATATCAAACATATTGTGCTAGACCCAGTTTACCAAACACTAATCGACACTGTGAGGTGATGTCAGTATCACGCGGGCGCCTTTACTTCCCACGACATTTCCTAGCACCTATTTTTAGCTGGTTCGACCTGTGAGCCCAAGTCAGTTTTAAGAACCGCCTCTATGCTAATTCGAGCCCATTTCCTCCGGACTGGCAGGCAAGCGTTTGTCATGCCGCGACGCCTCCTTGACCCACCCCTTAGCCAATTCATACAACAAAGTAAAGGACCCATAACTGATTCAGTGCCAAACAAAAAGTAGGTTTGTATCAAACAAAAAGTAGGTTTGTACCAAACAAAAAGGATGGCGGAAAATGAACAGTAAAGGTGTGCTACATTTATGCCTAAAAGTCGTTGATATGGTAGCAGACATGTTCTTTCATTCCTCCATTCATTCAGTAGCATGTCCAATGCATAACCTTGCTCCAATAACAACCTTTCGGAAATTTTTTCGGTCATAAGCAAGATGTCCCGCGTCCGATACACCCATCTGGAGATCATCTGCCACAACCAGCACCTATCTTCTCTTTGGTCTTCCTCTTCCTCTCTTCCCGGGCATATGCCCCTTAATAACATTCTTCTCCAAAATTTCATGACGGTTCAAGTGTCCAAACTATTTCAACTTTCTTTTTTTATCATCTTTAGTAGCGAACCTTCTTCAATATTCAGCTCTTGTCGTATGGATGTTTTATTTACATTTTTACATTGGCACCTTTCCGTCTTGACAGACGATAGTTTGGTACATTGTGCTTCAAAAAGGCTTAATAACTACAACCCATGGCGGTGGCGAGTGTGGCTGGTAAGGCCAATTCTTGCTGCAAATGTTTGCCCACAGTAGGTGCATGTGAAAACATGGTCATTTCCACCATTTTGCACCATCTTACGTCTCTCACGCTCTGTGTGTGCTTTATCTGCAATCATTTTCTCCTTTGTCTTTATTCCTTTTCTGATAGTTGCCCTCCATGCAACACGTTCAGCGGCGACGTGCTCCCATTGTGCATTATCAATGCCTGTATCAATCATGTCCCGCTTACACACATCTTTGTATCGTAGTAGAGGCCGACCCTGAGATCTCCTACCCGTCTGTAATTCACCAAAAAAGATGTCCTTTGGTATTCTACCATCATCCATCCTCCTAACGTGTCCTATCCATCTAAGTCTACGAAGACTGAGCATGGAATACACCGTCACACAACCTGATCTTTCCAATACTTCTGTATTTGTGATTTTGTCTTGCCACTTAATACCAAGTATTCTTCGCAGACACCGCATATGAAAGCTGTTTAAACGTTTCTCTTGGCGTGAGTAAGTTGTCCAGGTTTCACTGCCATAAAGAAGAGTACTAAGGACACAGGCTTGGTAGACGAGGACTTTTGTTTTGGCAGTAAGCTTCCTGTTCTCCCAGACTCTTTTTGCTAACATGTTCATTGTTGTTGCTGCCTTGCCAATCCTGATGTTGATTTCCTGATCTAGGGATAATTTGCTATTTACCTCTGATCCAAGATATGTAAAATAGTCTACTATCTCCAGTTCGGCGTCGTCAATAAAGATTGATGGTACACCATGTGCACCTTGTGACATAATCTGTGTCTTCTTTTTGTTAATTGTTAAACCAAATTCAGAACAAGCATTGGAGAATGCAGATAGTAGATGTTGTAATTCTTCCTCAGAGTGGGTCGTAATCGCAGCATCATCCGCAAAAAGCAACTCTCTGATTAGTACCCTGCTAATTTTGGTCTTGGCCTTCAATCTCTGAGCATTATAGAGGCCACCATCTGAGCGTGAGTGAATGTATATACCGTCATCCTGATCACGAAAGGCATATTTCAGTAGAAGTGAAAAGTATATCCCAAAGAGGGTGGGGGATAGTACACAACCTTGCTTAACTCCACTCTTGATTTCAAACTCTTCTGAAGTTGAGCCATCAAACTTGATTATACCCTTCATGCCTGTGTGGAACGATTCCACAATGGACAGAAGAGTTGGTGGACAGCCAATCTTCTTTAGTGCTTTGAACAGACCCTCACGACTGACCAAATCGAATGCCTTTGTGAGGTCGATGAAGGCAATAAACAGTGGCTGATTTTGTTCCCGGCATTTTTCTTGCATCTGTCGCAATGAGAATATCATATCAATGGTAGACCGGTTCTGATGGAAGCCGCACTGTGATTCGGGGTAGACTTGATCTCCCAGGACTTGAAGTCTGCGCAGGACAATTCTGGCAAATACTTTCCCAACAATACACAGAAATGAGATACCCCTATCTCATTTGTTCTTGTACAGCGTTATGATGTTTGAATCTTTGAAATCCTGTGGGACTTGTCCTTCTCGCCAGCATAGCTCTATTAGCTGGTGGATCTGTAGAGCGAGGGTGTCCTGCCCACTCCTGATCACCTCTATTGGAATCCCATCCTTACCTGGAGCCTTGCCAGATGCAAGCTCATTTAACTTCTGTTATAGTGGGAAGTGTGTCCAGGTGGTCAAGAGTTGGCAGGGCCTCTATGGCATTGAGGGCATCATCCGCCAGCTTGGTCTCACTTGAGTAAAGCTCTAAATAGTGCTCGACCCATCTATCCATCTGCTGTTTCTTATCAGTGATGATTTCTCCAGTCAAAGGTTTTAGCGGTGCACTTCTTTTGATCATTGGACCACAGGCTTTCTTTATCCCTTCATACATGCTTCTGATGTTTCCCTTATCACTTGCGATTTGAATGGACTCACATAACGTGATCCAATAGTCATTCGCACACTGCCTGGCAGCCTTTTGTACATCCTTCCTCGCTTGCTTCAGCTCACTCAGAGTGTTACGCGTTGGTCTTTCCTTGTTTAAGAGGGCTATCTTCTTTTTATCAATCAAGGGCTGCAGTATCTGGCTGTTTGCCGCAAACCAGTTCTGCCTCTTATGATCCACAGTGCCGTAAACCCCTACCGCAGTTTTATAAATAGTTTCCTTAAGTTTACTCCATTTATCATTTACTATACAATTTTCTGATGTATCATTGAAAGCGTCCTCAAGTTGCTGTTGAAATTCAAAGCACTTTCCAGGATCGTGAGTGTTAATAATATTAATCCTGGGGCTAGACTTGTGTTTAGCTGTGTAGATTCTCTTTGGTCTCAGTCTAACCCTTGCAACAACCAAAGAATGATCTGTATCACAGTCAGCACTGTGGTAACTTCGAGTTAATGATGTATGGTTCAGATGTTGTCTCCGTGTGAT
Organism: Cepaea nemoralis; assembly: GCA_014155875.1. Taxonomy (NCBI): domain Eukaryota; kingdom Metazoa; phylum Mollusca; class Gastropoda; order Stylommatophora; family Helicidae; genus Cepaea; species Cepaea nemoralis. Next base: position 7,861 of record JACEFZ010015386.1, read on the forward strand.
AATGAAGTCCAGCTGATGCCAATGGCCGGGTCTTGGATGTTTCCATGTGACCTTATGCATCTCCTTTGTTTTAAAAAAGGAGTTTGTAATACATAGGTCATTTCTAGTGCAATGCTCCAGCAGCCTTTGCTCATTATCATTCATGCGACCGAAGTTGTATTTTCCAAGGCACACTGGCCATGAACTTGAGTCCTTGCCCACACGAGCATTGAAATCACCGAGCATATAAATGTAGTCGGATTTTGGAACTGCCTTGATCGCAGAGTCTAGCTGCTCATAGAAAGTATCTTTCACATCTTCAGAGGAAGTGAGTGTCGGTGCATAGTTAGTGAGAATGGTGGCAAATCCACAATAGGTTGCCAAGCGCAGTGATAATAATCTTTCATTACATCCAGCTGGGATATCAATCATTCCCAGTAGCAAATTCTTCACTGCAAAGCCCACATCATGTTGCCTTTTTTCTGCCTGCCCTCTTCCCTTCCAAAGAAAGGTGTAATTGTTTTCCCTGAGTGACCCTTCCTCAGCGAGGCGAGTCTCCTGCAGGCCAGCAATATCAATGTTAAGACGATTGAGTTCAGCATCAATCACAGCCGTTTTTCTCACATCGTCAATATTTGTCAAGTCAGTGGAAAATCCTGGACACATGGTTCTCACGTTCCAGGTTGCAAGCCGTAGCTTGAGGTTTCTATTATTCTTTTTATTAGTACCTGGTGCATTGGTTTTACAGCCTGCGATTCCGATTTTGTCCTAGCTCCAAGCACCCATTGAAGCAGGCAGGCTGTGGCGGATCAGCACCCAATTGGCCGGGGGCTGCCCAGCTTGAGGCGGGCGGTAGCTGATCAGTGACACCTGTAGGTGTCTCCCACCGTCAGAGGCAACGCGTGGCGCCCCATATCTACGCCAACTGACAAGGAATTATAACCCGTAACAGTTGCCTCTCGCTTTGATTCCGAGACCGGTTAAGACCAGGGATGGAGTTATTGCCTCTCCATAGCACAAAGCCTGGGCTAAAATAAAGAAACCATGTGTTGCCCATGCAGCATGATCGCTCACTCGGCCTGCCTAGTTCACTCCAGAGGAAAGTTAACACCAACACATCTGGAACAAGACAAGCTGCAGAAGCTGCCGGATCAGCAAAGCAATGCTCTAACTGTCCGCCTATCGGAGCTTCGATCCTAGACCAGCTGCCAACCAAGGCTTAGGGCCTGGTCTGCCCTGCCATGACTTATTTTGTCTTTGGGTTGCATTTCCTCGCACCAGGATAAGGCTAGTACCCTCCCAATTGCGCTCTTCCGCCCGAAGCCGTTGGCACAATGTGGGGTGTCGGGTTTGGTAAGCGCCGCCCAACATTCGGCGCTGACAGAAAGCAGTAGTACCGTCTACTGTCATACGGTAGCTCAGTCATATCTGACTAAGACCTGACTCTTGGATGTTTTATTATATATCAAATTAAACAGGGTTGCTAAAGGAAAACTACTGTAATGGTATTTTAACTGAGACAAGAATTCGCTATGACAACATTTCTCTGATATATAAGCTCATAGCAGATATGGGAGGTCGCTAAACACGATTAATCATCCCGTGGCAGCTAAGACACATTGGGCTATTATAAGGCTCCTTTAGCTCAGCTAAGATGATTTGGTCACACGGAGCTAGACTCATTTATTTATAGACCAGTTAGCTTTACGTAGGTAATGTGATCAGAATCAAGCCGGCCGTTTTTATTCCCAAGACATTCTTGGTACCTGTGGCAAGGTGGGTCGACCTGGGAGCTCAGGCCTATTTTCAACATTCGAATCCAACCCGATGCATATCGAACCCTGGACCACAAACGCATGCCAGCCGTCTAAGCTGCTTTCCGATTTCCAGGAGAAATAATCTCATTTCAGACGTATCCTGTTTTTATGTCAAGTTATGTCTCTTTACATCCCAGTGCCAGTGATGAACTTGACGCAATTACTGTTGTTGTTTGTCCGTCAAGAATGATGATGACCATTCATTTCATCCAGTGGGGTTGAAGGTATGGAGCCGTGGGTACTAAGATGGCTGATAAGACCTATTTTGGCTCGAAATTATCTTTGACAATGTGGGCAAGGAATGCTTGACGTTTCTGGAGGAGGATTTCCTGCAGTGGTTTTTCTGTCCTGCCTTTTCTTCACAGCTCTTGCAGTCCTGGTTGCCTCACATTTGATTGCACCCTTGCGTAAAGATGCACGCCACGAATTTCGGTCTCTGGCTGCAGCCTCCCAGGTGTCATGATGAATTCCTGACGCAATTAACATCATCATCAAGCAATATTCTACATTTAAAGTTGGCCATTAAGAAGATTTTACAAGGAAAGATGATCGACTTCACAGCACCGGTTTTATTTCATATGGCTCTGTCTCTTTCCGTAGGACGACCTGCCGTAAACATAGCCCAAAGCACGAACACCGTAGTTCCAGCGACGACCCCCGAGACAATGGCACTCGTGAACAGAACCCGTTAGGTCGGAATCGAAGCCACATCATTCGGAGTGCAAGGCAGGCAGCCTAAGTACATCCCTACAGACACTCTCCATAAATCTGACAATACTGTTGCAGCTGGACAGGATGCCAAGGGCTGAGAGAAATAATATTAGTGTTCCCGCTGGACAGTATACTATGGGCTGAGAGAAACAATATTTATGTTCCAGCTGGACAGTATATCATGGCCTGTGAGAAACAATAATTGTTTTCCAGCTGGACAGTATATGATAGCCTATGAGAAACAATAATTGTGTTCCAGCTGGACAGTACACCATGGGCTAGGCGAAACAATATGTGTGTTCCAGTTAGTTAGTTAGTTATTCGACAGATCATCCTCATTGCACATCGAACCATTCAGTCCATAAGTGCTCGGATCCCCTCCTCAGCAAATCCCGCAGAGTGTAGCGGCTAACGACACCAGTTCTGTGTTGGTTTATCAGTCTTTTTTGGCTTCCTGCGTAGTGTTCTTGTTTGGCCACCCCTCTTTTAATTTGCTGTTCTCGCAGTCTGGCCATGGTTGTAGATTCACAGTCATCAAATGGTTCTCGCAAAAGTCTTACTTCTCGTAGAGCATTCAGAATGTCAGCCTGGTCCATGGCGCGTCCGCCCTCCACAGTAGCCCTACCTGCGAGCTTGTGAGCCCGCTCATCCCCTTTTACTCCCACATGCCCTGGCACAAAGATGAAACTAATCTTTGCCTGCCGAGACCGTTCCAGAGACAGCAACCATTGTCTTCGGATCCCCCCCCCCCCCCATCTCTATCCTGTTGAGCATGCTCATTGAGTCGCTAAGGAAACATGCCCTAGTGAACGTCTGTGTCTCGAGCCATGCTATTGCTTTACTTACTGCCATGACTTACATAGTCAGACTACTTGTAGTCTCAGCAAAAGCACCAGAGTCCTCCTTCACAATTCTCCCTCCGGCCTGAGCGAGTAAAGGCCCATGATCTTCTCACATGTCGGACGACCGACCCATCTGTGTAAATGACAGCATCACAGTCTAGCGAATTCTCGAAAATCAACGCTTGTACTTCCGCCTCCACAGCAGCCGGGTTTTCTTCTCTGCATTTTCTGTCTAGTTGGATGCAAACTGTAAAGGATGTGCAGAAATATGTTGGCACGTGTGCCCACTCCTCGCCAGGTTCTAACTCCTCAAGTGAACACACCTGTTGAAGAATGTCTTCGGCTTGACCCATCCACGACCGTCCTCTTTTTAACCTGCTGCCCTTCACCTTCATAATTTCACTATGCAATGGTTGTTGTGTATTTGCAATAACTCTGAGGTAGGCGTGTGCACTGCAAACTTGTATTCTGTCTTCAATGGTTGGAAAATCAAGAAGGTAGCGCATCGTCCTGAATGCTGTATCTCTTGTACATCCAAGAATAATGCACATAGCTTCATTCTGTATCCTTTCCATCCTTTCTATCTGCTTACGGCTGAGAGTCAGGATTGCCATCGCATACTCAAAAACAGACATGACCAGCCCCTCGTATAGATGACACAGATGGCGCTGCTCACAGTTTGCTCTGGCCATCACCCGCATCGCAGCCAACCCCCTCTTGGCCTTTGTTATCACCTGGTCTGTGTGCTCATTAAAAGCAAGGCTTCCATCAAACCATATCCCCAGGTAATTCATTGCCTGCGTTCTTTCCACCGTCTCGGATCACAGATTTATAGTTGGTATTGGAGTGTTGACAATATGATTATTCAACGAGAACCAAGTCACTGTTGTCTTTGTTGGGTTGACCATTGCCCCAGCCTCAACACACCAAGTACTTATGCGATTGAGTTCGGTTTGTAGTTCCACAGCAACCTGATCTCTATCCTTACTCTGACGATACACTAAAACATCGTCGGCATATGACACTGTTCTACCAGGTCCAGTGATCTGCTCGCTGGTGATTCTTACAGTGTAGGCGATGAACAATACCGGAGATAATGGTGATCCCTGCGTTAGGCCAATATATATTGTTGTTGGTTCCGGCGTCCAACTGCCACTTCTAAAAACTACTTTCCGTTGGAAGAGGGCTGCAGCGATCCGACTAAAGAGGAATGGACTTATTTTGAGTTCAAGAAGCTGAAGCATTAAAAAACGCGTCCTCAAGATCAATCTCTGCAGCAAAGGTTTCAATGCCTGAGTGGAAACCTTCATAGACATCATGGCCAAAAACTGCTGCATTGGTCCAGGTTTCTCTTTTTGGACGGTACCCACCCAGGGTAGGTTGGAAAACACCTTACCTCTCTAGCTGGCTAGATATTTTCCTGGCAATTAACTTCTCCAGCAGCTTGCCTATTGTATTCTGCATGGTTATAACTCGATATCCCTGAATTTTTGTGTTGTCTTTACCAGGCTTCACTTATTCAGTGTCGTTCAGTGGAAGGATGGGAGATGTGGTCACAATAGACGAGCAATATCTCCGGTGATATCTTCTGCGGGCCAATTCCCGGTGGTTTCGGGATCCGCACAAGTTAGGCGGAGAGTCTCACGGTAGTACACGCTTTACACAGGTCCTGACACTTGTGATTGACAGAGTACGCGCCCTACAATTCAGGCGCGTACGAGGCCCGCACCTGTGGGACTTGGCTGAACGTCTCTAAGTCGGGTCCCATGGGTTCCAGGGTCTGGCCACCACTGGCCACCTGCTCGTGGAGGCGAGGTCTCGGAGGTCTGACGCAGCTGCCGCCAGCGTCTGCAGATTGCCTTGTGCCAGACGTACTGGTTACCCATTCCTCTGGAATACACAGGGCTAGGCCGAGAGAGGGAACATGTCGCATGGGCACCACATGTTTCTCTAAAGCTCTGCCCAGGCATTGTGATGGAATTTTGGCCACATTCCAACTCACATACTTTGGTCTGTCAAGACTGCAAGGTGCCACTCTCATGCCTGCTAGTTTCTCTAGCTCGTTGTCGGTACACCTATTGATGTCGTTGTATATTATGCCATCTGGCACTAGAGCGCTGTTTTTTTTTATCGTCGAAGCACAGCCTTGATTTCTTTCACTGTCATTGTGTCTTCATCCGAAGTATTCTGGGACTTGCACCTGTCTGAGGTGACCAGGTGATTTGTGTTACAGCTGGACAGTATACCATGGGCTGAGAGAAACAATATTTGTGTTCCAGCTAGACAGAATACCAAGGGCTGAGAGACACTATATTTGTTTTCCAGCTGGACAGTACACCATGGGCTGAGAGAAACAATATTTGTGTTCCAGCTGGACAGTGTAATATCGGCTGAGAGAAACAATATTTGTGTTCCAGCTGGACAATATGCCCGAGAAATATATAATTAGTTACCTAAGGCACACATGTATATGCCTGAAAATAATTAATGATGGTGAAATTAACTGCGACCGTAACGATAAGTATCAGATACAGCGAATGTATTAGATTTATTGGGAGTCCAACATATGTACAATATTATCAAAATTCTAATATCGCATGTCTGTCTATTTGTTACAAAGTGTACGCTTTACAGAAATCTGCGTAACTTCAAAAAAATTTTTAACCTCTTCGGAAATTCTGCAAGATTGTATATTTTGTTCAAGGAGTACATAAAATATTTAAAACATCATCGTAATGTATTGAATTGCAATTATTTCCCTTATTTCTTCTTTCCACTGAATATTATTTTATTTCCCCTATCAATCTAGATGTATGAGTTAAAAAATATCTGTGCTCTTGTCATCTTTGTTTATTTACACTATGTTGCCGTTTATACATTTATGTTGTATGGGTGAAAGAACGTTGACACGTGACAGTTGTAGGGAGATTTATTTCAAAACAATATATTCCCCTAGTGAATTTAAACATAGACGTTGTAGTTATTTACAAAATGGTGAAACGGGTGATGACGATTATATTTACTGGTGAGGTGATGGAAATATTGAATTTAACAATAATTGTTCCAGCTGGACAGTATACCAAGGGCTGGGAGAAACAATAATTGTTCCACCTGGACATTATAACATGAGATAAGAGAAACTGAATGTGTGTTCCAGCCGGATAGTCATGGGCTGAGAGAAACAATATTTATGTTCCAGCTGGATAGTATAACGTGCTCTGAGAGAAACAATATTTATGTTCCATCTTGACAGTTTATCATGGGCTGATTATAGCAATATGTGTCATCAAGCTTGACAGCATACCATGGGCTGAAAGAAACGATATTTGTATTCCAGCTGGACAGAATACCATGTGCTGAGAGAAACAATATTTGTGTTCCACCTGCACAGTATACCATGGGCTTAGAGAAACAATATTTGTGTTCCAGTAGGACTATGTACCATGGGATGATGGAAACAACATATTTGTTACGGCATGCCAGTATAGCTGGGAGAAACAATATTTGTGTTCTAGCTGGACAGTATACTCTATGTACAGAAAAGCAATACTTTTTTTTCAGCTGGACAGTATACCATGGTATGAGAGAATCAATATTTGTGCTCCAGGTGGACTGTATACCATGTTTTGAGAGAAACAACATTTGAGTTCCAGTTAGACAGTATACCAAAGATATATGTAATTTGTTCAATAAGGCATACATGTATGTGCCTGCAAACGATAAATGAATGCCCCATTTATGCACAAATGTAATATCAGATACCGCAAATTTACATTGGCACTTTTCTGTCTTGACGGACGATAGTTTGGTACAGTGTGCTTCAAAAAGGCTTAATAACTACGTACAACCCATCGCTGTGGCGAATGTGGCTGATAAGGCCAATTCGAGCTGCAAATGTTCGTCCACAGTGGGTGCATGTGAAAACATGGTCATTTCCACTATCATGACCATCTTACGTATCTCACGCTCTATGTGTGCTTTATCTGCAATCATTTTCTTCTGTGTCTTTATTCCATTTATGATAGTTGCCCTCCATGCAACACGTTCAGCGGCGACTTGCTCCCAATGTGCATTATCAATGCCTGTATCAATCATGTCCCGCTTACACACATCTTTGTATCGTAGTAGAGGCCGACCCCGGGATATCCTACCCATATGCAATTAACCAAAAAAAGATGTCCTTTGGTATTATACCATCATCCATCCTCCTAACGTGTCCTATCCATCTTAGTCTACGAAGCCTGAGCATGGAACACACAGCCACACAACCTGATCTTTCCAATACTTCAGTATTTGTGATTTTGCCTTGCACAAAGCCGGGGCTAAAATATAGAGACCATGTGTTGCCCAAGCAGCATGATCTTTCATTCGGCCTGCCTAGATCACTCCAGAGAAAAGTTAACACCTATACATCTGGAACAAGAGAAGCTGCCGGGTCAGCTAAGCAATGCTCTATCTGTCCACTTGCCCGAACTTCGATCCTTGACCAGTTGCCAACCATGGCTTAGGGCCTAGTCTGCCCTGGCATGACATTTTGTCTTTAGGTTGCTATTCCTCGCACCAGGATAAGGCTTGTACCCTCCCAATTGCGCTCTTCCGCCCGAAGCCGTTGGCACAATGTGGGGTGTCGGGTTTGGTAAGCACCACCCAACATTCGGTGCTAACATAAAGCAGGTAGTACCGTCTAATGTCATACGGTAGCTCAGTCATATCTGACTAAGAATTATGTGTCAAAAATATGTAAAATAGTATCGAAAATGTAAAATCACATATGTATGTATATTGTTGTTGTTGTTTTTTTTTTTTTTAGAGAGTAAACTGTTTGACGGAAAACTACACTACCTCAAGAAAGATATCAACCTTTTCGGAAATTCAGCAAGTCTGTATATTTTAATTTAACACACAGCCACAATGTATCGAATTGCAATTATTTACATTATAGTGTTATCTATTGTTTATTGTATTATCTCCCTTATCAGCATCGTTGGCGCTTAAACTTAACTTATTTGTGCTCACTGTTTCTTTGTGCATTTACAATATGTCGCCGTTTGTCTATGTGCAAGTATGTTGTATGTGTGAAAGGGCGTTGCTGTGTGACTGTTGTAGGGGCATTATAATTCAAAACAATATATTCCCCTGGAGAAGTTAAACATAGATATTGTAGTTATTTACAAAATGGTGAAAAGGGTGGTGACGATAATATTTACACGTATGGTGATAAAAATATTGAACTTAATTTGAATTTTGTGTGCCTAGTGAGAAAACACACACCAGACATCTTACTAAATAAGTGAGTTATCTTGTTCTGAGTAATGGAACATTTCGTAATTACTTATCTTGAAGATCGGAGAATATGAACCTAAACAATACAGCAACTTTCTTAGAATATCATGGACCAACAAGAAGACAAACAAAGATATTCCACAGAATGTGAAAATCGAAGACAACTGGCATTTAACATCATCGTGTCTCGGAAACTGACACAATGACCATATGAAAAAGCCGTCATGGTAAACATTGTTCCTAAAAATATAGACGGGTTGACCATCACGAAGATGGACAAAGGACATCGCTGGCATCCCATGCATGAAATTGTTTGATACTGGAGGGCCAGGGATCGAGAATCTGCTCGGCCCAACGTGAGGAGAGCGACGTTCTGCAGAGTACCTGCTACATGACGATTGTGGAGTCAAATCTCGAGATGGCAGCAGTCACGTAGGTATTGAGTTCTCTAACTGATTAATTAACAAGGGATAATTAGTCGTCTTAATGTGCGTATATATCGCCAAAATGTTGTTATTACGATATAATACAGTATGACCGCTACGATATTAACAACATTTAAGTTATAACTGTGACACGCCCTTACTTCACATTTTTTGACATATATGTTTGGTCCAAACCCATTTTTATTAAGAAGCCTGAACATGACGCGGACTGGGTTGATATAAAAAATATTTGTGTGTCTGTTCGACAGTATACCATGGGCTTAGAGAAACAGATATGTGTTCTCGCTGGACAATATACCATGGGCTTAGAGAAACAGATATGTGTTCTCGCTGGACAATATACCATGGGCTTAGAGAAACAGATATGTGTTCTCGCTGGACAATATACCATGAGTTCCGAAAAGCAATACTTTTTCCAGCTGGACAGTATATCATGGCTGGACAGTATATCATGGCAGAAAAGCAATACTTTTTCCAGCTGGACAGTATATCATGGCTGGACAGTATATCATGGCAGAAAAGCAATACTTTTTCCAGCTGGACAGTATATCATGGCTGGACAGTATATCATGGCAGAAAAGCAATACTTTTTCCAGACGGACAGTATACCCTGGACTGAAGGAAGCACTATTTGTGTTTCAGCTTTAGAGTATACCAAAGAAATACGTAGTTAGTTTTTTTTTTTTTTTTTTAAGGCACACATGTATGTACCTGCAAAATAATAATGAAAAATTTCTACAACTCAACGGTTGATATCATTACCGCAATATAATACCGCAAATGTATTACTCTTACTAGGAGTCAAAAATATTTAAAATATTATCGAAAATGTAAAATCTCATGTGCGTGTATTGTTATGAAAGTAAACTCTTTGAGGCAAACTGCACTGTCTTAAAATATATTTTAACCTCTTTGAAAATTTTGCAAGATGTTAAACGTTGTTTAATGGTTATTTTTAATAATTTGACACATAGTAGAAATGTATTAAATTGCAGTTATTTCCCTTGTGTGTCTATTTATTGTATATTGTATTCTCTCCCCTATCAACCTTGTCGATGTTAAAATGTCAAATATTTGTTCTCTTGTTTTTCTTTGTGTATTTACAATATAAACTAGTAAGCGTAATCTTGCCAAGAAATCAACAATCAGCTGAAAGATGCTGATGTTGACAGCGATGTCCTGTAAAGGATATGCAAAACATTTACAATATGTTGCCGTTTGTCTATGTATGTTGTATGGGTGAAAGAACGTTGCTGTGTGACAGTTGTAGGGACATTGTAATTCAAAACAATATATTCCCCTTGTGAATTTAAACATAGACATTGTAGTCATTTACAAAATGGTGAAAAGGGTGATGACGGATGTGGTGATAAAAATATTGAATTTAACCAGTGAGAAAACATACACCGGAAATCATATTACATGCCTCCCCCAGAAACCCCTAAGCCAGACCCTGACGAGAGCATTTACTCGAACTATTTCGGCACACGGACCTCGGCTCCAGAATCTCGAGGCAGCGTACAAGTGGATTTACCACCCTTAAGACACTTCACTCCAAAAAGTAGCTCTATATATGGGAACTTGAGCGACACTGTACCGACCGATGAAAACGCATACGACGCTATAGTCACTCCTTCAACTTCTCCTTCTCCAAGCTCTAGACCAGGGGTCACCAAACTACTTATTTAGGCGGCCTTATTTATATATTTTGCAAACCTTATGCTTGCTTGCTTGTGTTCGTTGGCTTGAGCTCCAACGCGAAGTCCTGTATGTCGGATGAAGGCATCCTGTTGTCCAACATCAGTGTGACGTTATACAGGACCTGAGGTTTGCGTGAGTATCCATTGTCCCATGTCTGGCTTATTGGTGTGCAGACTGGTGGTTCCTCGCCGTACAGGCAGACACTCTCCGACTTCGGAGGAATCGGCGATCCTACTGACTTTAGCCAGGACCCCGAAGGGACCTGTTGCCCAGACGCTCGAAGAGGACGCCTCAATAGGTCTTGGCCAGTATATAACCCGGCCCTGGTGCCTTGGAAAACGTCTGCGTCCCTGCAAACCTTATTATGACATATATTCTATTACAAAATAAAGCCGCCTGTCGCGGCTCTACAAGAGTATGGAGTAGCATATCCCATGATACCCTGGTAAAAAAAAAATACATAGGATGCTGGGATGTTGTGTTGGCGTGCCTTTAAGAGCCCAGTCACGCCATGTTTCCGCTTCTTTGGCCTTGAAAACAACTGAGGCCGAAGAGATGCTGATGTCTAATTTTCAGCAGAGGGTTTGAACTCATTCCTCTGAGCCACTACCAAGCTGATGGACGAACATGCCCCAGGCACGGCCGAGCGTGGCCACTGTTTTTCCAGACCACAATTGAAAGGGCAGGCCTGTGAAGATCCAAGAGATCCAAGGGGATCTTGATTGTGGATTGACGATTATCTACTATGGGGTTAGTTTTGAATGAACCTTCATAGTTTAAATAGGAATATAGCAATATAATAGCTATGTCTGTGCCTGAGAACAATAATGGAGGGGTATATGGCTAAGCAATGCTCTATCTGTCCGCCTGCCCGAGTTTCGATCCTTGACCAGTTGCCAACCATGGCTTAGGGCCTAGTCTGCCCTGGCATGACATTTTGTCTTTAGGTTGCATTTCCTCGCACCAGGATAGGGCTTGTACCCTCCCAATTGCGCTCTTCCACGCGAAGCCGTTGGCACAATGTGGGGTTTGGGTTTGGTAAGCACCGCCCAACATTCGGCGCTAACAGAAAGCAGGTAGCGCCGTCTAATGTCATACGGTAGCTCAGTCATATCTGACTAAGAATTATGTGTCCAAAATATCTAAAATCGGATATGTATGTATATTGTTTTTTTTTTTTTTTTTTGATTTTGTTTAGAGAGTAAACTGTTTGACGGAAAACTGCACTACCTCAAGAAAGATATCAACCTTTTTGGAAATTCTGCAACACTGTATGTTTTGTTTAATGAATACATTAATAATTTAACACACAGTCACAATGTATTGAATTGCAATTATTTACCTTATGTTGTTACTTATTGTTTATTGTATTATCTCCCTTATCAGCGTTGTTGACGCTTAATCTTAACCCATTTGTGCTCACTGTTTCTTTGTGTATTTACAATATGTTGCCGTTTGTCTATGTACGAGTATGTTGTATGTGTGAAAGGGCGTTGCTGTGTGACAGTTGTAGGGGCATTATAATTCAAAACAATATATTCCCCTGGAGAAGTTAAACATAGACATTGTAGTTATTTACAAAATGGTGAAAAGGATGGTGACGATAAAAATTACACGTATGGTGATAAAAATATTGAATTTAATTTGAATTTTGTATGCCTAGTGAGAAACCACACACCAGAAATCTTACTAAATAAGTGAGTTATCTTGTTCTGAGTAATGGAACATTTCGTAATTACTTATCTTGAAGATCGGAGAATATGAACCTAAACAATACAGCAACGTTCTTAGAATATCATGGACCAACAAGAAGACAAACAAAGATATTCCACATAATGTGAAAATCGAAGACAACTGGCATTTAACATCATCGTGTCTCGGAAACTGACACAATGACCACATGAAAAAGCCGTGATGGTAAACATTGTTCCTAAAAATATTGACAGGGGTTGACCATCACGAAGATGGACACAGGATATCGCTGGCACCTCATGCATGAAATTGTTTGATACTGGAGGGCCAGGGATCGAGAATCTGCTCGGCCCAACGTGAGGAGAGCGACGTTCTGCAGAGTACCTGCTACATGACGATTGTGGAGTCAAATCTCGAGATGGCAGCAGTCACGTAGGTATTGAGTTCTCTAACTGATTAATTAACAAGGGATAATTAGTCGTCTTAATGCGCTTATATATCGCCAAATGGTGTTATTGCGATATAATACAGTATGACTGCTACGATATTAACAACATTTAAGTTATAACTGTGACTCGCCCTTATTTCCCATTCTTTGACATATATGTTTGGTCCAAACCCATTTTTATTTGGCACTGAATCTATTTAGAAGCCTGAACATGACGCGGACTGGGATGATATAAAAAATATTTGTGTGTCAGTTCGACAGAATATCATGGGCTTAGAGAAACAGATATTTGTTCTCGCTGGACAATAAAGCATGGATTCCCAAAAGCAATACTTTTTCCAGCTGGACAGTATACCATGAGTTCAGAAAAGCAATACTTTTTCCAGACAGACAGTATACCAGGTCTGAAAGATGCACCATTTGTGTTTCATCTCTACAGTATACCAAAGGAATATGTAGTTAGTTTTTTTAAGGCACACAAGTATGTACCTGTGACGAAACGGCTACAGATCGGCAGATCTCTGCATAATATCCCTTTGAAGGGAGTGAGATGCGTTGGTCTCCCTTGAATTAATATCAATTAATAGGGGATTCCCCATCAAAAAGTAGTGCGGGGCGGAGCTATACTAGTTATTTATAGAGAAATCTAGAATGCTCCCTCAAGTGCGTACGTGGTAAAGATCTCTAAGTTCACGAGTGCTTCATGCAGCCCGGGTTGGTGGAACTCATCGTGACTCTGGTTTTTTTCATGAATCATGAAAGTCACGCGGCCCGTGTAGGCGAGTGGAAGGCGCACTGACTTAGTCGTGGTCAGTCGCCAACCAGACCTCAGCGTAGACGGATCACAGCCAACAGGCTGCTGTAATTTTGATGTCAATATTCGCGGCCAGAGCGGACATCTGCAGTCAAGTTTGTGATTGTTCAATCACAGGTTAGTTGAATACTTATTCTATTATTTAACTGTTGTCTTGATGCCGTGCGGACTTCCCCGAACGAATTAATTGCCGTCGGAATTGAGTTGTCGCGTAGCGTTATAAGTTACAGCTGGCTGTCGGCATATTTAAGTAGCCTTTATCGATCAGCGACGTAATGTGTTACCTGACGGAACAAGCCGTATTCCACTGCCAGTGGTGTGTAAATAAAATAGGTCGAATGATGTGCGTTACAAAGTGTGTAGCAGTTACTTGTTTGGTTTATTAATTACGCATGCAAGGCGAAAGTTTGTCAGTCATTACATCAACATGCTAGACGCTGTAAATAATGATAAGGTAGAGCTTATTATTAGAGATGTGTAATGTGCTTCGTGACATTAGAATTGTAACTTAATTGTTCTATCAGTGATGGTGATTTTTCGAGGAATCAAGGTGAGATCAGCCGTGGTCTATTTGCTGTGTGCAGATAGCAGTGTTATTCCGCGTAAGCAGAATGGTGTTGCATCGGTAGGATAACAGTTGATAAGAGGTATTCATGATACTATTGTTACTGCTTGTTATCATGTCCGTCCGCTAGAATGACCGTGCGTGTTCCATCGTACGTTTGTCTAGGCAGCCGACTGGGAGGTAGGCCGGTACGACCAACCCGTTAGATTACAGGTCCGACCCAAAGCGATCGAGCATATCCGATGGGTGGACATACCCGATGGAGGGTGATGCGGCACTTCGTAATTCGAGGCCGTGGTGTCTAGATAGATCGAGGTTTGAACCTAACCGTTTCTGTCTCTAATATTCTACTCTTCTGGAACCCTGACTCGGTTCATGGAGTACTGGGAGTACTGCCGTGAAGTAGTAGTAGATGAGGGGCATAATCCCCCCCCCCAAAAAAAAAGGTGGAGCCAGAGTTTGGTAGTGGAGTCTGGAGGCTTGCTACATTGGATGACGTGACTTAAGTCGTCACGGGACAAGGTACACGGGACCCACAGTAGCTGTGGGAAAGTGTAATGGTGGATGGCCACCACAGCTGTGCTCGACCGGCACAGGTATGACTGACCTGGAAGATAGTCAGTGAATAAAAGGGCAACTCAGGATCTGGGGCAGGGATCCCAGAACTGACAATATGGCTGTGACATGAGTTTGTTATTTAAGTGTAACAATTCATGAGTTCTCCTTTGTTAATGCTATAGTAATGAATTATCAGGAGTATAATTCATTATGGTCATATAGTTATTAATGTGTGTAATTGATCAGTCCATGGGTTAAGGGATTGGTGAATTGATGAGTCTGTCAGGAAGGAGATGTCCGGCTGGACACCTTCTCGATACAGTAATCACTACACTGAAAGGGAAGTAGGTGTATATGTTGATTGATGATGGAAGGTGAAACAGGATTGGACTGGCACCAGGCGAAGGATGCTTGACAGAGTCATACAGTCGACTCTGGTGCTAGGGGTTATTTGTAGCCCAGAAGTGTTACTTGACTGAACAGGTGTGCTGTTGCTGTTTCTACCATCATTATGCCTATATATTATAGTGACTAAGTAGATCTATGATGTAATGATTTCATACTCATGTTGGTAGACATGAGGAATGTCTGAGAGGCAGGTGACATGGTGGAGATGTTGTTAGTCTTTGTTGTAGTTGAGTACTCACACCAACCTCTCCGTGTTTCAGGATCTGTTATTACTAGCCTGAAGAAGATTCAAGAGCTTCACCATGAGCTCTATGGGTCCACTCATTCCAGTGCCTATCCAGAAGTTGATTGAGGCCATACTGGGAGTGGTCGTCTGATTCTGCGTGATCAATGTTGGAAGGAGCTGAGTGCTGAATAAGTCGGTAGGTCTAGGTTAGGACCTCCGTCAAGAGTCCGACGAGTGTCATTCGATCCTGAGAGGACCCAACACTGAAACGTCTGGTGATTCTAGCCAGTGAAGCACTGGTGACATTCAACCTCAGTGTAAACCTTGGTGATTGCAAGGTCATGAACTTTCAAGTTGAACAGGGTGATCAGTGTTACCGGTCACCATGGCCTGTGTGATATGCTTCTGGCCCGGCTGGGTTATGGGACACCATGTATACTTTGATGCTGAAATAGTGTTTCTACATTGGTTACCTTTATGAAGCCAACATGTGGTCCAGTGACCTAAGACATTGATTACATCATTGGTGGGAACACCAGAGGGACATGTTTGTTAAGGTAGTGAGCTACCTCAGTCCAACGTGGTGAACTGTTGACAGGGTATGTTAAGGTAGGGAGCTACCTCAGTCCAACGTGGTGAACTGTTGACAGTGTATGCTAGGTTGTGATTTATACCCATTGATCAGGGTAGTTACATGAGACTGTGTGAAGATCTATTTGTCCAAGGACATGGAAATAAGGAGAAGTGTTTAGTCACCTGATAGACTTTGCCAGTGACATTTTGTGCTCATGTGGAGCAACCGCTCATTGTGTAGGTGACATATCAGTGTGGGGGTCACTTATGAGATAAAAGAGTGACCAGGCTCTTGTGTATTTTGAGACGGTGCTACATGTACTTTTTCTGCCGCTAATGTTTTAGGGTCGGCCCAGACTTCATCAGGAGTGTGACGAGGGAAATAGTACGACAGCAAGGAAGGATCCTTGTTCATCGGTGCAGTGTCAGTCAGGCAGTGGTACTGCGCTTGATCAGCCCGTGATTGGTTCTCTGTGTGAAGAGGGAACTTAGGAGAGGCAGCAGACCTTGGAGTTCCAGTCCACTGGAGGAGCCTGGGTGAGTCGCTACCACGACTGGACAACCGCACGAGCTATCGTCCGCCTTCATGATGAAGAATACTCATCTGCATAGCTGATCTTGTACATAGTTCTTCTAGTCTGGCTTTCAGCCATCCTTCTCTGTGTTGTGGTTGACGTAGTTCAGAATTAAATTTTTGTTCTCTTAGCTATGACTTTGTGCAGTGATATGACTGGTGGCTGGTCCGAGCCCCCTTGGGGTTTGGAACCCTAGGTGAGGGAGGGGAGGTTCAGCTGTCCCGGCTTGTGTGGGGCCTGGTAGATGTAGAGTGCTATTGAGGTGGTTGGAGCAAAGGCAGGGATAGTATCTATCGTGGCAAACCAGTCCAAGCCCCAGCGGTCTTGTCACAGTACCTGCAAAATAATAATACATGTGCAACTACCATCCATTAACAGTTAGTATCAGGTACCGCGAATGTATTACTCTTATAAGGAGTCAAAAATATTTAAAATATTATCGAACATGTAAAATCTCATGTGCGTGTATTGTTATGATAGTAAACTCTTTGAGGCAAACTGCACTGTCTCAAAGTAGATTTCAACACTTTTGGAAATTCTGCAATATGTTAAATTTTATTTAATAGTTACATTAATAATTAGAGACACAGTAGCAATGTATTAAATTGCAGTTATTTCCCTTGTGTGTCTATTTATTGTATATTGCATTCTCTCCCCTACGAACTTTGATGTTAAAATGTAAAGTATTTGTACTCTTGCTTTTCTTTGTGTATTTACAGTATGTTGCCGTTTGTCTATGTATGTTGTATGGGTGAAAGAACGTTGCTGTGTGACAGTTGTAGGGACATTGTAACTCAAAACAATATATTCCCCTTGTGAATTTAAACATAGACATTGTAGTTATTTTCAAAATGGTGAAAAGGGTGATGACGGTAATATTTACACGTGTGGTGATAAAAATATTGAATTTAACCAGTGAGAAAACATACACCGGAAATCATATTAAATACTGAAGTTATCCTGATATGAGGTGTGGAACATTCAGTAATTTGAAGATAGGACAATGTGAACCTAATCGTAAAAACTTCGACGTGGAGCAAACGCGGCAGGGGGATTCTGACCGTCAGAAGACACCTTTCCCCAAGTATTTCGGACATTTAATTTCTTGATACTCTTTAGGGGCTGTCCCGTCCGGGTCATGACTCCTTGCGCCTTACCCCTGCCGTGGAGACGTTCGTTCACATTAGATATCCCTCATGTTATTATGCTTATCCCTTCGCTGTTACCTTGTCCACTCTCAAGTCCTCCCTCCCTCGGTGGAGAGAGCCCGTGCAGCCTGTGCTTGCGCCTAAGCACGTGTGGTCGTGGGATGCTAGCTTCATCCCCCGCCACGGCCTCTGTCGCCTCCATATGTCTCTGTTGCCGTGTTCCTTCCCCGTGCACCGTTCACGGCGCCGCACCCTATTAGGAAGCCGGATCTTCCTCTCTTTCGGGACCCACCTCTTGGTCTCTCTGCAGCTGATTGGGTGCGACTTACGGTCGATTATCGCTATATTATGGAGGTTGGACTTTGGCCGACATTTGCGTGATTGGCTGCATTCAGACTCACCACTCACGCTCGAAGCAAGGCCTAAAGAACTCAAACGAGACGTTGCAAAGTTCGTGGTCTTTGGTTGGGAAATTATTGGTACTGCAGTCACCTCTTCTATCCATACTAGTTTCGAGACTCATTCCACTCTAGGTTGCGACAGTTCCACAGACAGCACGAGGCCTCTTCAGCTTCCTCAGACAGTTGTTTTTGGTCCCGGGCTCTTACTCGTCCTTTCACGCTCATTCGCTTCAGCACATCAAACACGGAGTGGGAGACAAGATCTCTTGCGTCTACCTCGACGGCGAACAGCCTGACGGTGTAATCATCCCGCCTTAGACTTGCGACAATGTCATTGTACTTCTCTATTTTGTACAGGTGCTGCTCCTCAATATTCGATTCGTACAGGACAGTCAGCTCAATCAGTGTTAGCTGCTTGGCTAACGAGGACCTATGTACAATGTCAGGTCGCAAGCCAAACCTTCAGATCATGCATAGCTCTCATTCGTGCGACGTCCACTATGGCGGCCAATTCAGTCAAGACTTTGTTATGCCGCCACGTAAAAAGCCCTAGGGTCACGGTGATCTTACAGGACAGAACGGGTCGATGGTTTTCCCCCACTTGACCAAGTTGGCACCTGATGGCAGGACGTCGTAGAGGGATCGGATGACGAAACTTAGACGCAGTGGTGCCATGCGTCAGATCTCATTCCACGTAATGGATCTCTGCACTAGAGCTTCCGATGACATCCATCGCGCTTGCTGCGCCGGCTGGGCAGCCTTGCTGACTCTTTCACTATCTTCCCCCTTGCGGATCTCCTTCGACCACATCGGACCATTGCTATGGAAGCCGAACCCTGTCTTGTCTAACTGGGTTTTGCCCATTACCTCCTTCAGCTGGAGTGTAGCCTGGGCTTCATCGACTGCGCTGACGACTTGCCACTTCCTTCGTGTATTCAAGGCGGGAACTGAGAATAAGCATGATTTGGAGCACCCAGATTTTAAACTTGCCTATCAGCCTGGTTTTGTCGATGGTATTCAGGCCGTTCGTCAGTATTGTTTGTATCTCCGCCACTGCGTTCCCTCCCGTCAGGGTTGAGTCGTACACCCGACCGAGACATTTTACGGGTTCCGCCATCACAGTGGGAATCGCTTGTCCGGCCACCACGAACACATTTTCCACCGCATTACCCTTCATGATCGACAGGCTTCTCGATTTCTTAGGCTTAGGCTTTTGAACCGCTGTCTCTATGTACTTTTTCCCCATCAAGTAAACCGTGATTCGCCTGGCCATGATCGAGAAGGATAGCTTCCCCTCAACGTTCAGAAGAGAGCGGCCTGAATTGGGTAATACCGGCAGAGTTTTGCTCTTTGGGAATGTGGATTCCGTTGGCCGTCTTCCACTCCGTGCTGACATGCTTCTGCTTCCACGCTGATTTCAGTATCCGGTGTAGCTTCATAAGGACTTTCAGGCATCTTTTATAAACTGTATTAGGCACACCGTTGGGCCCCGGTGCTGACTTGCCTCTCGCTTTCTTTACCACCGCAACCATCTCGCTCCACATCGGAGGCCTGGCATTGAACTCGACAGTTGGTTCTTCCGGGCATTTGAGCCTTTCGATCTCTCTGGACGTTCTGTTGGGCATCGGAGTACGTCGTCACGGGGTGGTTCTTCAACTCTTCTTTGCTGACATCGAGGAGGCCGGATCGCGGCTGCTCGAACAAGTTCCGTGCAAACTCGTATAGTTCCCGGAAGAACCTTCACGTTCCTTCCGGGTTTTCCGCTTGTTTCAGCAGAACCGTTCCGCTCGGGACAGGGCGGTGTGTCTGGCTTTCAGATGTTGCCACACTTGGCGCAAGCCCTCCTTCTCATGATCGATCGCTGATTTCCATCGTCTCCGAGCGGAATTTTTCTGTTTCCTCACCTCCTCCAGCAATCTCTACCGCCTGGTTTTCTGCGTCAGAGCTGCTTCCCTCCTCTCGCTGCTACCAAATTGACGCAGCGATTGGAGGTAGACAATTTATATCGAACTTTACCAACTGCTCCTCAATGGATATGTGTTTTAGCTCTTCTTCTAAAACACGGCTTAACGTTGCGTCTAATGACGCCCACTCTTCCTTCCTGGTGGCATTAGGGAACTTGATCTTCACCCTTTCGGAAGATTGCTCGGGTACATCACAGGTGACCTCGACTGGAATATTATTAGCTACAGAGCACTGGGGTTCTCTGTGGGGTTCGCCCTAGCCGATATTCTCTTGCGTCTCATCATCCCTTTCAGGATAGCGCTGCCGTGCCTCCTGTTCCGTACTCGAGCACTTTTTCCGTCCAGCGTGAATTCTCATTCCCCGGAATGAGTCTAAGCTTTTACCACAAACGCATGGATAACCCAACGGTAGTTGGAATAAACTTAAGGTTGATTGGACAGTCCGTGTCGTCTCCGTGTGGTCGCCAATGGATCCTTCATTCTCCCCCGCTTTCGCAGGATCCGTGGGGAAATCTTTCTTTATGTTGTGTTTCCATTATCATTTGTCTCATCATCTCATCTCATCTCATCATCATGTTCCTCTTGTACCTTGCGGTGTCGAGGTGAAGTATAAACAGCGGAAGTGTGCTCGTTTATGGGCTTCATGTATCGACATTTCCATGGACTCTGTTATTCCCTGCGTCCATCGTTTACGTGGTCGGTCTCTTCCTCTGTTTCCTTCTGGTCTGTACATCATTGCTTGTTGTGGTATACTGTTAGTTGGTAACCTACTTGCATGGCCAAACCATTTGACTTGCTGCCCTCTAATAACATCTAGCGCAGCTATAATCCCCACTTTAGTGCTGATTTCTTCATTTCTGATCTTATCTCTTCTTGATACATCGAGTATTCTTCTCAGGAATCTCATTTATGTTGCTGTGGTTTTTCTTTTCTCTTTTTATGTCATTGTCCAGGTTTGGCATTGGTAACATAGAGTTGGTAGGAAGATTATGTTGTAAAGTGCTTTCTTAGTAGTTATTGATACATGTTTGTTCTTTAGTATTGGTGCCATTTGTCCAATGAGTTGGTTTGCCTTATTGCATCTATTTTCGATCTCGTCTTCTGATTTGCCATTTGATTATACTATACCTCTTAGGTACTTGAAACTCTTTACTTGTTTCAAGGGAGGTTCGTTTAGGTGAATCGTTGTTGCTTTTTCTTCTTTAGTTATAGTCAGTAACTCTGTTTTACTTGTGCTAATTTTCATGTTATGTTCTCTACACATTTCGTTTAGGACAATTCAAGTGGTCTTGTAATTCAGCTTCTGATGTTGCTATTAGGGCTTGGTCGTCCGCAAACAGGAGTTCTCTAATGGTTAGATTTACAGATGGCTCTTCTTCTGTGTTCTCGTCATGCGGTGTTCTAGCGGTCTCTGCTT
>JACEFZ010015387.1:0-28645 GCA_014155875.1 Cepaea nemoralis
TTTTAAAAAATTTTTTTTTAAGAAATGGCCGCTTCAGTCTTTGTTTTCCCCCTCGCCAGGATTGGCCAGATAAGGGAGAGAAAACAAGCCAAACTAAATTTAGCTGTGCCACGGTCAGTCTATCGCTGTTTTATTTTCTCCTACATTAAGTAAGTTACTTAAACAGTAATTGTAAGGGTTTGTTTATTTTTAAGGGAGTCCATAAATAGGAAAGGGTAAGGACGTTTTATTATACCACACGCGTGTACAACCAAAGAGCAACGTGCTGTTGTGCGCTTTTTGTGAGCAAAAGGATATTAACAAGAACATGCTTCCTGTTTATGCCGACAAATGTTTGTCCTTTAAAGCAGTGCATAGCTGGGTAGAACATTTTTCTCAAGGACGCTCTAAAATTGATGATAAAATCCGATCTTGTCGTCCTGTTGAGATAGCAACAGAAGCATTCGTGCAGTAGGTGGAGGAGATGATTAGAGGTGACAGACGAGTAACAATAGACTCTGTAGCATCTGTAATATGGTGCTCACATGGTTCAGCATACAGCGTAATGCATGATCGATTGAAATTTAAGAAAGTGTGCCCAAGGTGGGTACTCCGACAACTCAAGGAGGAAGACAAAATGAACCGATTTGGCCTGTCCTTGCATCATCTCTGTCGATACGAAGATGAAGGAGAAGACATGCTGAACAGGATTGTTACTGGGGACGAATCATGGGTGCGTCACTACCAGCCCGAATCAAAGCGTGCTTCAATGCAATGGAAACATCCTTCTTCGCCTTGTGTTCAAAAATTCAAGGTTATGCCATCAGCAGGGAAGGTTATGCTGACAGTGTTCTGGGATTGCCAAGGAGTGCTTTTAACCAATTTCAAGAAGAAAGGTGACAATGTGAATTCTGAATCGTACTGTGAAGTTCTATCGATGCCTCATGTTGCAATTCGAAGAAAACGTCCAGGACTGCTGACTATAGGAGTGTTGTTTCTTAATGGCAATGCCAGACCACATACGGCTCTATTAACTCAGGAGAAAATTAACCAACTTAGGTGGGAAGTTCTGGAACATCCACCTTACAGCCCCGACTTAGCCCCTAGCGATTTCCACCTTTTTGACCCACTGAAAACCCACCTTGGTGGAAGACATTTCGCGAATGACGCCGAAGTTAAATGTGAAGTGAAAACGTGGTTTAGAAAATAGAGCACGCAGTTTTATGCAGCCGGTTTGGGAGGACCGATAAAACGATAGGATAAGTGCACCATTGGTGGTGGAAATTATGCTGAGAAATAAAGGGACAATGTATGTATAAAAATAAACTGGTTTCATTTTGTTATCATATTTAGTTATTTTTCTACAGCCATTTTGACTTACTTATTGACTTCCCTCGTAATTAACGCAATAACTGTCCGGGAATATATGCGATAACATAACTACTTAACGCTTTGCGTTAAAGTGATAACTGTCAGGGGATAAAATAAATTACATAACCACTATTAGCTTGTTAAAACAATAAATGTCCGGGAGAAAAAATCAATACTATAACCAATATTGGCTTGTCAAAATAATAAATGAACGGGAATGAAAGAGATTTCATAAATGCTAGTGGTGTGTTAAAGCACTGAATTTTTTATATTAAAATTGATAACGTAGCTATCACAAGTCCAGTCAAAACTTTAACTGTACGAGACTAAGGGAAGTAAGGTCAAATCTACACGGCGAATGAAAGTGGTAACCGTCCAGGAAAACAAAAATAAAAAAACTATTGGCGTGTTAAGCAATAGATGTAGCCACTACAAATTTTGAATTGAAGTAATAAATATAGGCTACGGGACAAAGGGGGGGGGGGGGGGGTAATAACATGGTATGACAGAATCACTAATGTAGATCTCATCAAGAGAACTAATCACATTCACATGAAAAAAGAGGTGAGGAAAAGAAACTGCCGCTGAATAGGACACATAGTGTGAACACATGAGGACAATATATCTAGACACTCTCTTGTTTGGAACCAACGGGACAAACGAAATAGTGGGGGACCTAAAAAACACACGGAGAAGAGAATTACAGAAATGAGTAATATTGGGAGGACATGAGAGATCTGCAGGAGATAATTAAAGACAGGACAGCTTGTCGTGGTTTTTTGAAGGCCTATGACCCAATGGGGGTATATAGGGTAAAATCAGCAAGATAAGAGGTATAATGTAAGGATAACACGGTGAATTAAATAATGTGTTGTCTTAGTTTAAGCGAGATAACGTAACCACTAGATGGTGAGTGGCGGGGTACAGAATGGGATATCGAATACAAAAAATTTCGCAGTAAAATTTATAAATTCATATCGATCTTCTAACGTTCATAGATGACAAATACACATAAGTAGATCTTCGTTGACACACCTAACAACAGAAAACAGTTACTGCGTTGACACACCTAACAACAGAAAACAGTTACTGCGTTGACACACCTAACAACAGAAAACAGTTACTGCGTTGACACACCTAACAACAGAAAACAGTTTCTGGAAAGTATAACTAGGCACAAGGAATTCGAAGCCTTAACTCCAAGCGAGGCTTTCGCTTTCACCTAAATAAATTTGTGTTTATTTGATTCAACAGGCTAAACAGCACGAGAATTATGCAGTGACGAACCAGTTCTGCCAGCCACAACAATCAACAAATATGCTGTAAGACGTTTCAAATAGTTTGTCAATTAATTTCGGTTAAGAAAACTTGATTACTTCCCTTTGCGCCGAATGCTACAATTGCTTAACTAGAGTTATCTCATACAAGTCAGTTCATTTTTTTTTTTTTCAATATCCTTTACAGGACATCGCTGTCAACATCAGCATCTTTCAGCTGTATGTTGATTTCTTGGCAAGATTACGCTCAGTAGGTTGCCATTGCTTTCTGAGTGGCCGGCTCAGTTATCCCGCAAGTCACCAGCGGGGGTCGAACCGCTCCCAGCTCTCGCCCTGCTACGAGACTCTGCGTGATAAACGGGATTACGGAGAAAGTGCTGTAACCCCTCGGCCAGAGAGACCGACAGTCAGTTCATAGATAGGATAAATGCATTTGCATGTATTATATAATACAAGTGGATGCCTAAATAAGATGCGGTATTACCCAGCATGCCGGCTCCCTGGCCTAGGGGTTAACGTCTTTCTCCGTAATCCCGTATATCCACGTGAGGAACGTAACCTGCGCGAGAATCGACAGCGGTTCTCGCTGCGTTGGTAACTTACGGGGTAAGTGAGCCGGTCGCTCAGAAAGCAATGGCAAACTACTGAGCGTAATCTTGCCAAGAAATCAACAATCAGCTGAAAGATGCGATGTTGACAGCGATGTCCTGTAAAGGATATGCGAAAAAAAAAAATCCCCAGCATGCTGCTGCTGCTGGAAATGGAAGTGCATGGCGATACAAAATTGAATGGCAGTAATATTGATAGAGAAACCTAATTTCTTAATTGATATTTCTTCTTCTCTGACTACGCTTTTGTGTTGTATTTCTTAATTTGATAAGTTATTCAGAAACGCAGGTAAGATATGCCCACGTCTTTAACAATGTATGGGTGCTCGATTGATGCGATCTTCATTGTCCGCTCCTTTCTTACAATCCGTTCACTACTGGTCGGGGAGTTGTCTGTTAGTTTAGAAACAATCTTACTGTGAGCTAATAACACAGCAATTAACAATATTCTGTCCTACTGTCCTATCTGCTAGAACGTTCCCTAACAACCAGACTGTCCCTGTCCATGCTTCTTCCCGTTTATATAGGTGCATTATTTGCCAGCTGGCCTGCGCGTTCATTATCTTTTACTCGGGCATCTCAAGAGCTGGTTAGTGGCCTATACACTATTGGTAGATGACAGGCAGCAGCAGTAGCAGTAGCAGCAGCAGCAGTAGCAGTAGCAGCAGCAGTAGCAGCAGTAGCAGCAGTAGCAGCAGTAGTAGCAGTAGCAGCAGCAGTAGTAGCAGCAGCAGTAGCAGCAGTAGTAGCAGCAGCAGTAGCAGCTGCAGTAGCAGCAGCAGTAGCAGCAGTAGCAGTAGCAGTAGCAGCAGCAGCAGCAGCAGTAGCAGCAGTAGCAGCAGCAGCAGTAGCAGCAGTAGCAGTAGCAGTAGCAGCAGCAGTAGCAGTAGCAGTAGCAGCAGCAGTAGCAGCAGCAGCAGTAGCAGCAGTAGCAGCAGCAGTAGCAGTTGCAGTAGCAGTAGCAGCAGCAGTAGCAGCAGCAGTATCAGCAGCAGTAGCAGCAGCAGTAGCAGCAGCAGTAGCAGCAGCAGCAGCAGCAGCAGATGAAGGAGATTAAGAGGCAGAAGTAGTCGAGTTTAAACTCAAAATAAAGCTAAGGAGCACATTAGTTGCTGAAGGCCGCCCGAAGGTAAGTAAGACCAGTTGGTTCTCGATGGGCTATCAATACCAGGCCGATGGCCTTGACTTCCGAGGAAATGTTCTGGTACCCATATTAGATTAGCTCGACCTGAGACCTACATACATTGTAACATATCATCCTTGACCTGAGACCTACATACATTGTAACATATCATCCTTGACCTGAGATCTACATACATTGTAACATATCATCCTTGACCTGAGATCTACATACATTGTAACATATCATCCTTGACCTGAGGGCCTACATACGTTGTAACATAGCCTCCTTGACCCGAGAGCCTACATACGTAGTAACATATCATCCTTGACCTGAGAGCCTACATACATTATAACATATCACTCTTGACCTGAGACCTACATACATTGTAAAATATCCTCCTGGATGGCGATTCGAACAAAATATCACTGGATCGACAAGCTAGCACACTAGCTAGTATATGATCAATCAATTTAATGTACAGACAACAATGTGCCTTATCGTTGACGTTAAGACCCCCCCCCCCCACTCCCCCACCGTGAGAGAGAGCTAAAGCTACCTCAAATAAATGTCTACATATACTCGCACATCACACAATTAGTATCCATACAATTGTATAACATCATTAATTACTTCAATTTGTTGAATACTAGAAACAAAAATAAATGTAGTCATACAATTTCTTCCCCACTAGTGAAAAATAACATAAATCTAATAATGCTGTCTACCCCTCTCCTGTTCGTCCCCTGGGAGTTTCGGATTTTTTTTTTTAGCGCCATATCTAATCGTACTAATTGAGCCTCTCGCGAGTTGCCGAGAACGCTGGGTTCTAAATCCAATCAGCGGATTCCCTGGCAACCTACTCGCCTGTCAATCAAACAAGGATGATGCCCTATTTATCACTGAAATTTCGGAATTTTTCCCTCTTCCCCTTTTCCACCCCCTCCCTCTCCACCATGAGGACGTGAATGAGTTTGATTTGGCTTGCTTTCCACCCCTTTTCCTCTCCCTCTCTTCTTCTTCGTCGCCTCTCCTCCCGTTCTCGGCGTTGTCGCGGCTAACAAAAATGTTCGTGCTCCGCTCGATACATTTGTAACTGCGAACGGGAACATGGAAATGTGTGATGAGCATCTTGGTGATAGATGTAAAACCAGCGTGGGTACATGAATAAAACAATACATAATCAATACATCAACGACTGATAGCGGAGAGGGTAGGGCCGAGGAGGCTCTTATTTGCAATAGTGCATTGAAGACTAAATCCCCACTGCCGTGTCTCTACCTTACAGTGGTAGATAGGTTTGTATATTTCAATGACAATAAGAGCTAGGCTGACGGTATCACAGCTACTGGTAGGGTTGCCCGTGCCGGACAGGTCAAAGGATAGGAGCCAGACGTAGAGAGACACAAACCTGCTGCCTTGTAGGTAGACTGGGGACAGTCAAAGACTAGGGAAAGCAAAGCGAAAATGCTTGTGGAAGTCCGATGTACTGAGCCACAGCCTTGACGAAACAATGCGACAGCATTCATTTTATGATGAATACTATTCAACCTCTGTCTCTTCTGTTTCTTGTTGTCCTGCCTGTTCTTGTTCGTCTTCTTGTTATTGTTATGCCTTTTTCCCTCCAGTAGAGTATGGGCCGTTAACCATCTCATGTCAAACTCTAGTATCTGTTGCGGTCTCTTGCAGTTTAGACTACACCCGCCCCCCCCCCCCCCCCAATTACTCACCCCGTCTCCAATTCTCATACCCGTGTGGTTATGTCTCCCTACGCCGTGGGTTCCTGACGCGGGATTCTCTAGCTATGCTGTTGACTGTTATCACAGCGCTTGTCTTTCCAGCGTGTCTTCCCCATCTTTGCATTTAAATGGCAATGTCTGGTTGCCTCCACGAGCGAATGCCAGGCCAGTGTAGTTCTCGCATTGTGCGCAAACATGTCTACCAACAGTCCGTTAAACTGCCATACATGGACTCTTATTTATCTTCATTAAACGAGAGGATATTCGTTAGAAATGACATGAAATGTTTGAGAAACACTGCCGACTTCACATGCGAAGACAGAATGGGGGGGGGGGGGGGGGGGAAATGACATTAGAAATATCATTGTCGCTGGACCGAGCAATCTAATTTGCAGGAGCAACTAATAGCATGATTAAGACATATTACGCAGGACTTTTGAGAGATCTGTTTGCGTTGATTTACATTGATGCACAAGTTATGCGGTTCAGAAAGCGATAGCAAAACTGAACTAACAGTGCCTAGTAAATCGAAAACAGCCAAAAAATGTTGGGGTGGACTACAGATGGGTTGATTCTGCCAAGCGTATATAGTACTACAGATGGGTTGATTCTGCCAAGCGTATATAGTACTACAGATGGGTTGATTCTGCCAAGCGTATATAGTACTACAGAGGGGTTGATGTTGTCAGGCGTATAAGTACTACAGATGGGTTGATTCTGTCATGGGTATACAGGACTACAGATGGGTTGATTCTGTCATGCGTATACAGTACTACAGATGAGTTTATTCTGTCATGGGTATACAGGACTACAGATGGGTTGATTCTGTCATGGGTATACAGGACTACAGATGGGTTGATTCCGTCAAAGCGTATACAGGACTACAGATGGGTTGATTCTGTCATGGGTATACAGGACTACAGATGGGTTGATTCTGTCATGGGTATACAGGACTACAGATGGGTTGATTCCGTCAAAGCGTATACAGGACTACAGATGGGTTGATTCTGTCAAGCGTATACAGTACTACAGATGGGTTGATTCTGTCATGCGTATACAGTACTACAGATGGGTTGATGTTGTCAAGCGTATAAGTACTACAGATGGGTTGATTTTGTCATGGGTATACAGGAATACAGATGGGTTGATTCTGTCAAGCGTATACAGTACTAGAGATGGGTTGATTCTGTCATGCGTATACAGTACTACAGATGGGTTGATGTTGTCAAGCGTATAAGTACAACAGTTGGGTTGATTATGTCATGGGTATACAGGAATACAGATGGGTTGATTCTGTCAAGCGTATACAGGACTACAGATGGGTTGATTCTGTCATGAGTATACAAGACTACATACAGATGCGTTGATTCTGTCAAGGATATACAAGACTATAGAAGGGTTAATTCTGTCATGGGTATACAGGACTACAGATGGGTTGATTCATGGGTATACAGGACTACAGATGGGTTGATTCTGTCATGGATATACAGGACTACAGATGGGTTGATTCTGTCATGGGTATACAGGACTATAGAAGGGTTGATTCTGTCATGGGTATACAGGAATACAGATGGGTTGATTCTGTCATGAGTATACAAGACTACATACAGATGGGTTGATTCTGTCATGGATATACAGGACTATAGAAGGGTTGATTCTGTCATGGGTATACAGGACTATAGAAGGGTTGATTCTGTCATGGGTATACAGGACTACAGATGGGTTGATTCTGTCATGGATATACAGGACTACAGATGGGTTGATTCTGTCATGGGTATACAGGACAATAGAAGGGTTGATTCTGTCATGGGTATACAGGAATACAGATGGGTTGATTCTGTCATGGGTACACAGGACTACATACAGATGGGTTGATTCTGTCATGGGTATACAGGACTATAGAAGGGTTGATTCTGTCATGAGTATACAAGACTACATACAGATGGGTTGATTCTGTCATGGGTATACTAGACTATAGAAGGGTTGATTCTGTCATGGGTATACAGGACTATAGAAGGGTTGATTCTGTCATGGATATACAGGACTACAGATGGGTTGATTCTGTCATGGGTATACAGGAATACAGATGGGTTGATTCTGTCATGGGTATACAGGAATACAGATGGGTTGATTCTGTCATGGATATACAGGACTACAGATGGGTTGATTTTGTCATGGATATACAGGACTACAGATGGGTTGATTCTGTCATGGGTATACAGGACTACATACAGATGCGTTGATTCTGTCAAGGATATACAAGACTATAGAAGGGTTGATTCTGTCATGGATATACAGGACTACAGATGGGTTGATTCTGTCATGGGTATACAGGAATACAGATGGGTTGATTCTGTCATGGGTATACAGGAATACAGATGGGTTGATTCTGTCATGGATATACAGGACTACAGATGGGTTGATTCTGTCATGGATATACAGGACTACAGATGGGTTGATTCTGTCATGGGTATACAGGACTACAGATGGGTTGATTCTGTCATGGGTATACATGAATACAGATGGGTTGATTCTGTCATGGGTATACAGGACTACATACAGATGGGTTGATTCTGTCATGGGTATACAGGACTATAGAAGGGTTGATTCTGTCATGAGTATACAAGACTACATACAGATGGGTTGATTCTGTCATGGGTATACAGGACTACAGATGGGTTGATTCTGTCATGGATATACAGGACTACAGATGGGTTGATTCTGTCATGGGTATACAGGACTACAGATGGGTTGATTCTGTCATGGGTATACAGGACTATAGAAGGGTTGATTCTGTCATGGGTATACAGGAATACAGATGGGTTGATTCTGTCATGAGTATACAAGACTTCATACAGATGGGTTGATTCTGTCGTGGGTATACAAGACTATAGAAGGGTTGATTCTGTCATGGGTATACAGGACTACAGATGGGTTGATTCTGTCATGGATATACATGACTATAGAAGGGTTGATTCTGTCATGGGTATACAGGACTACAGATGGGTTGATTCTGTCATGGATATACAGGACTACAGATGGGTTGATTCTGTCATGGATATACAGGACTATAGAAGGGTTGATTCTGTCATGGGTATACAGGAATACAGATGGGTTGATTCTGTCATGAGTATACAAGACTTCATACAGATGGGTTGATTCTGTCGTGGGTATACAAGACTATAGAAGGGTTGATTCTGTCATGGGTATACAGGAATACAGATGGGTTGATTCTGTCATGGGTATACAGGACTACAGATGGGTTGATTCTGTCATGGGTATACAGGACTATAGAAGGGTTGATTCTGTCATGGGTATACAGGACTACAGATGGGTTGATTCTGTCATGGGTATACAGGACTATAGAAGGGTTGATTCTGTCATGGGTATACAGGACTATAGATGGGTTGATTCTGTCATGGATATACAGGACTACAGATGGGTTGATTCTGTCATGGGTATACAGGACTATAGAAGGGTTGATTCTGTCATGGGTATACAGGACTATAGATGGGTTGATTCTGTCATGGATATACAGGACTACAGATGGGTTGATTCTGTCAAGCGTATACAGTACTACAGATGGGTTGATTCTGTCATGCGTACACAGTACTACAGATGGGTTGATGTTGTCAAGCGTATAAGTACTACAGATGGGTTGATTTTGTCATGGGTATACAGGAATACAGACGGGTTGATTCTGTCAAGCGTATACAGTACTACAGATGGGTTGATTCTGTCATGCGTATACAGTACTACAGATGGGTTGATGTTGTCAAGCGTATAAGTACTACAGATGGGTTGATTATGTCATGGGTATACAGGAATACAGATGGGTTGATTCTGTCAAGCGTATACAGGACTACAGACGGGTTGATTCTGTCATGAGTATACAAGACTACATACAGATGCGTTGATTCTGTCAAGGATATACAAGACTATAGAAGGGTTGATTCTGTCATGGGTATACAGGACTACAGATGGGTTGATTCTGTCATGGGTATACAGGACTACAGATGGGTTGATTCTGTCATGGGTATACAGGAATACAGATGGGTTGATTCTGTCAAGCGTATACAGGACTACAGATGGGTTGATTCTGTCATGAGTATACAAGACTACATACAGATGGGTTGATTCTGTCATGGGTATACAGGACTACAGATGGGTTGATTCTGTCATGGATATACAGGACTACAGATGGGTTGATTCTGTCATGGGTATACAGGACTATAGCAGGGTTGATTCTGTCATGGGTATACAGGAATACAGATGGGTTGATTCTGTCATGAGTATACAAGACTACATACAGATGGGTTGATTCTGTCATGGATATACAGGACTATAGAAGGGTTGATT
This sequence comes from Cepaea nemoralis, assembly GCA_014155875.1. NCBI lineage: Eukaryota > Metazoa > Mollusca > Gastropoda > Stylommatophora > Helicidae > Cepaea > Cepaea nemoralis. The sequence continues at coordinate 10,454 of JACEFZ010015387.1, forward strand.
CTGTCATGGGTATACATGACTATAGAAGGGTTGATTCTGTCATGGGTATACAGGACTACAGATGGGTTGATTCTGTCATGGATATACATGACTACAGATGGGTTGATTCTGTCATGGGTATACAGGACAATAGAAGGGTTGATTCTGTCATGGGTATACAGGAATACAGATGGGTTGATTCTGTCATGGGTATACAGGACTACATACAGATGGGTTGATTCTGTCATGGGTATACAGGACTATAGAAGGGTTGATTCTGTCATGAGTATACAAGACTACATACAGATGGGTTGATTCTGTCATGGGTATACTAGACTATAGAAGGGTTGATTCTGTCATGGGTATACAGGACTATAGAAGGGTTGATTCTGTCATGGATATACAGGACTACAGATCGGTTGATTCTGTCATGGGTATATAGGAATACAGGTGGGTTGATTCTGTCATGGGTATACAGGAATACAGATGGGTTGATTCTGTCATGGATATACAGGACTACAGATGGGTTGATTCTGTCATGGATATACAGGACTACAGATGGGTTGATTCTGTCATGGGTATACAAGACTATAGAAGGGTTGATTCTGTCATGGGTATACAGGAATACAGATGGGTTGATTCTGTCATGGATATACAGGACTACAGATGGGTTGATTCTGTCATGGGTATACAGGACTACAGATGGGTTGATTCTGTCATGGGTATACAGGACTACAGATGGGTTGATTCTGTCATGGATATACAGGACTATAGAAGGGTTGATTCTGTCATGAGTATACAAGACTACATACAGATGCGTTGATTCAGTCAAGGATATACAAGACTATAGAAGGGTTGATTCTGTCATGGATATACAGGACTACAGATGGGTTAATTCTGTATATATGTGTGTGCGCTTGTGTGTGTGTGTGTGTGTGTGTATTTATACACACACACATGATTCCCATGCACATAAACATAAGTATGTGTGTGTGTGTGTGTGTATTTACACACACACACATACTTATGTTTATGTGCATGGGAATCATGTGATGATTTCATGAGCCTATATCTATGAAACGAAAAATATTACCACGACTTTGTGACGCTGGCATTCCTGATTGGAACCACCTCAGTAAACTAGGCAACTATTCCATGAATATAAGAAGAGAGCCTCCCCGATGTGTCTCCACCTTGTCGCGTTGGAGGGGAAAGGGGGGGGGGGCTTTGCGTATTCCATCCCAATGACTCCAAGAGCTAAGCCGACGGAAGTACAACTATGTGGTCGGACAGGACTTGGGTTAGGGGCCAGACGAAGAGAGACCCAACCTGCTGCTCTGCAGGTAGACTGAGGAAAGCAGTCAAAAGTTCAAATCAGGTGCGTGAAGGCAGAAATTCTTGGTCCGGACATATACTCTAAGGCTCTCAGCTGAGGGATATGGCTGAACGCCTCTAAGCTATAAATCCTCGGATGTGAGAACCGGGCCGATACTCACTTACTGCAAAATAGAGGTGAGATGCTGAGCACGCTACATGCTTAGTTCGAAGGCTCTCAGCTGGGGAATATGAGGGATCCCCGGATGAGAGGGCCTGACCGTCACTCGCTCTCTGATGCATGGAGGTAAGGTGCTGAGCCGGCAGCACATGTAGCCTACCCTGTGAGCGATACGTGAGGTGGCAAAGAGGTCCAGTTGCACGAAGTGGTTACGATGAAAGTCTATAACATCATTCTAGTGAGCGTAGTCAAAGGTGAAATAACGTCTCAAAAACACGAAATGGAAAGCTTGGCTAGCAAATCCATCACGTGGAAGTCCGAAGCGAAAGCTTGAAGAGTGGATGTAGTCCGCACACTGTCCGTCCCTGGTTTGTGGAGGGAGTGACCAGTGGCAAATCGAAATGCCTAATACATGGAAGTGAGGAATTAAAGCAGCCATGAGCAGGATGTGACGATTCCTCGGGTGAGCCCAGCCTCAGAGCACTATGTGCCGGCTCTGCAACTATGGACGCCTCCTTGGATAGCGGGCAATGCCTATGGTCTGCTCCTGCCTTCCCTTGAGGGTCGACCGTGATGTCTTTAACCGTTCTACCTTGACCAGCTGAGATGTGAGCGACACCACAAAATATTCTCTCGAAAACCCCAGGACGGTTAACCTGACCAAAAACGCCCGCCGAAGTCGGATGCGCAGGCCTAAGGGTGCCAAATTAAAACTGGCACAACGCAAAAACGTCCGAGTGAAATGTCTTACGTGCCCGGAACAGCTCTGACTATCTAGTTTTCCGAATGTCCTTGTGTCCCGAACAGTTCTGACTAGCTATTTTTCCAAATGTCCATCGTGCCGGAACGGCTCTGACTATATATGTCTTACTGTCACAGAATGATGATAGTTTATTGATTCCCAGATAGACGACCTTATAAAACGACTAACCAGGTAGGAGAAGGGTTAACAAACAAAACAGTAAGGACAACCAACCACGGTGTGACCGGAGTCAATGACCCCAATGTTAACGGATTGAAGTGTTAACGTAGAAATAACAGCGGCACAGGTCAACGAGAGTGTAGGATGACGAGGTTAAGTCAATGGTCACAAAAATCAACAAATGTCGGGTGAGTGACCAGGCGCATGTGTTTATAGGTCAAGACACGGAAGTGCCCGCAGACAGCACAGGTAAACTGTCGCGTGGACAAATAGGTTTGCGACAAAGGCAGACAGCACTATTGGACAGTATCGCGGTCAGGTGATAAAGACAGGATTGATAAACCAGATAGTGTCAGGTGGGTGTAGAGAGGGAGTCAGCGCTGATTACGCGGATGGTGAACTACCGGGAACAGAGTTAAAAGAGCCGCCAGAGTTGGGGCTGATAAGGAGGTGGGGAGATTGGTTACTGAGGAAAATTTCCACAGCATATTGCGGTCTAGATGACTCAGAGTGAAGGAACAAAACAATGAGGGTTTTAGAAATAACGGAAAAGTTTCCGATCAGTAAATTTCCACTAACGGGGATAATGAGGTATTGACTTGAGGTGTCCAGATAGGTCAAGGACTATGCGGCAAAAATGACCTATAAAGAGTGGCCACTTCTTTGTGGAAGTTTAGTGTGATTCTTGATTTCCATGAGACAAGGGAGTATGAAAAGGGTGGTGCTGCGTTCGGAGGAACGTTTGTGTATCTATTGTGCATTAGTACTCCCAATTCAGACAAGGATAATTATAAGGTAAAATCACAGTGAAGTAATCTTCTAGCATAGGGGAATAGAGGATGCTTAGCGGGTACAAGTAAATACTAGTAGGAATAGTATAGACGTTAGGTAAGCTTCTATCTTATGTCAGAGTGGGTTTTTTCGGAAGCCTTTTCATTTCGGCTGGAGGAAAAGACACTCACATAAGAAAGAATATGAAGCAGACACAGCTCTCATTATTAAATCTTTATTACACAGGTTCCAATACCAGTGCGGGACATATCAACGAAGATATAACACAGATGGCTGTGGTAAAGATTAATCAGTGTTGATAACCCCAAAGAAAGCACTTTCAAATAATAAAGCACGACACTTGTGCATAAGAAAGGAGAGAAAAGAAGTGTCATCGTAAATATTAAGGATGACAGAGAACGGAAAATAGAGACCCTATAACATAATAGTAAGACTCAAATGACTCAGTATCGAAGAGTTGCAAGGCGCATACCAAGTGTCTATACCAATTAAGAACTATCCAGTGTAGAACTTTTACAGGACAAAATAGAAAATACTAGAAAATCGATGTGTTTTCCAGGATGGAATTAGGAACGTTATAAAAAAAGAAAAAAGCAAAGAACATTCAGTCTAAGCTAACAATATATGGTGATCGGTTTAAGTACAGTGATACAGTGGTGAACATTTTTCCTTACAAAAAACGGATATATCTACAGACTCAAGCAGACGGAGCATTCAGGGTGAGACCGTTCCGTTGTATCTATGTACTGTCCTGTACTTTAGCCGAAAGAAGAGACGAGAGAAGACACGGAGACTATCTATCAACATCTTATCTGGCATCCACACTAGAAGAACATACCAACTACATAGACACTATCCATACATACACCAGACATAGTTTTTATTAATAAATCTTTTATTTATCGTTGAAAGGAACTGTTGTCGGAGTATGTGTTGAGGGAATAACAGAGAGAGAGAGAGTGAAAGAAATAGATATATGGAAGGGAAGACAGAAGGGAGGAGTGTAGACAGAAGTCAGTCAATAATCCCAACAGATAATAAGTTTGAAGATGAGCTTGTTGATTCCAACTTCCTCCCGGGAAACAAGTGACACTTACGGGCACAAAGGACAACACATGTCCGTATCGAAAGCTCGCTGAGTGGATACTGTCTGCAGACCGGCCTTGTTTGTGCTGAGAGCTGCCCGTAGCGAACGTCATGCACAATATATTGAAGTGAGGAATTAAAGCAGCCATGAGCAGGACGTGGCTATTCCCTCGGTGAGCCCAGCACCAGAGCACTATGTGCCGGCTCTGCAACTATGGAAGCCTCCCTTGGATGGCAGATAATACCAATGAACTGTCCCTGCCTTCCATTGAGGGCTTATCGTGAAGTATTTGGCCGTTCTAACTTGACCAGCTGGGATGTGGACGACACTACAAAAGTGAGAGATCCCCAGAAATGCTAACCTGGTCAAAAACGCACGCAAAAGTCTGTTGGCCTAAGGGTCTAGGCCCATGGGTGCATAACAATAGACTGCAAATACATCTGGGGAAAAAACACTCCAGATGAACACAGAAGAAGAAGAAGAAGAAGAAGAAGAAGAAGAAGAAGAAGAAGAAGAAGAAGAAGAAGAAGAAAAAGAAGAAGAGATGACATGCTCAATGCAGGAATGGGATGAGACATGTCTTGCAGACACGAGAGAGGGATGTCTGTATCATTTATCTATATGTGGATATTAGTCACATCCAATCACTGGAGTGATAATCCACAAAATAAGAAGGTCTGGCTAACCTACACATGTGAAATAATCCCGTCCCCTTTTCCTTTCACCCCATTTTTTAAAATGAGGATGGGTAAATATTTGAGTTCGTGTTTGTAACAGATGAGGGTGGTGGTCAAGTAGCCTACAGGGTGTGCCAAAACGGGGTACCTCAAAAGCATGAGTTGTGCAATCCTCAATGAATGAGTAGAATCTTCGCCTTCATACTGCATGGAAGGGCAGGGGATGGTTCATCAAAATTTGTCACTCAGAATGACCCAGTGCCACCATGGGAATGAAGCTAGGTTACAAACCCTATAACCTTAGTGACCACCAACGGCCAATAGCTTAGACTAAACTGGAATCAACAGTTAATAAGATTAACAATGTTTTATCATAACGAACCAGGAAGATGAACTATTGTTATCAGTAATTAAATTAGCCAAATTGGGAGTCTCTGTGGCGAAGTGGTCAAGCCGTTTGACTCGTGCACCGAAGGTTGTGGGTTCGATTCCGGGCCGCACCCTTCGGTTTACGAGTTAAATGTTTCGGAGACTCCTGTGGGTCGTCGCTAAAAGCTACGGAGTTCGTGCTTTGTGTGACGCTTTCCGCGCTGCGGAAAGAGACTGAGTCATATGGGATAAAACCCGGTGCGATGAAGTCGACCTTGTCGACTTTTAAGCGACTTTAAATTAGCCAAAGACACAAGGACAGTCCTATTTAGCTCGATTAAACCAGAACTTTAAGATAGTCCATGTGTTATTGCTATATATATATATATATATATATATATATATATATATATATATATATATATATATATATATATATATATATATATATATATATATGGACCAAGATATCTTGTGTGTAATTTTGGTTATGTACATTGTAAATCCCAATGGTGCATACACCTTTCCCATTTATTCATTGTAAAATTATAATCGTGTGCTACGGCGTTGTTCAATTTTCTTGGAGAATAATGTTTAATTATATTAAATAATAGTGTGATAGTACGACATCACTGACAACAGATCAGGAGAGCTGTGTGGCAGGATACTACTCTATTTCAGTATAACCAGTATGAGCTTTCTACTCTCTGAATGCTGTGACATGTCTGTGATCTCTTGGCCTTTTACTAGAAAACCTTACGTGATACCTTAGTGGAATATTACCACGTGTGTCTATTCCAGTACTAGGGAGTCTTACGAGCCATTTCTGGTTTTCATTTAGTAGTCGTGTCGTGTCCTCCTTTACAGTGTCGTCCCTGGAGTGAAGAGAGCCGACACCCACATTATAATATTTTCCTCCTTTTTAATATTCTGGAGAATCCACCAGCTTCCGTCCAACACACTCCATCAGCCCGTGGACACCTTTTCCTGTCACTCTCTCACTGTCGTACTATGCCCCCTCTCATACTTCTCCAACGCAACATACTCAACAACTCTTGCTTCTAAAAATTAATAAAGATTAATTTATTAAAAGAAAAGTGTAACGTATATGAGACGTGTATGTGAAGAAAATGTGTGACGTGTTCTATAAAGTGTGTAGAATCGGACTCTCAGACTACAACCCAGTCAGCTGATCCCAGCAAGGATAGACCACAGCACGTTACGTCAGAACATGTACATCTCACCCAGTGCCGAAACCATCCTGCTGGATACTGATTTGCCTCTGTAGACCTCTGGTAATCCCATTTCATGATCATCCGAAATAGACACCGGTGGTATTAACAGTTAATCATGGACCGGTTGCACCCTACACAATGTCCGTTCCTATCGTTCCTAAAAAAATGCACAAGTCCTTTGTAGTGTGTACACAGGTATTAATGTTAATTGTTAATGTAATTGATCCTCACTCGTGTCTATCTAGCCTCACGTATCATGTCTTGTGTTCTATTACACGAGATTATATCACACTAGGTAACTATTATAATTAATGTTCTCAGTTAGTTACTACTGTCTGATGCTGTGTGGTGTATCAGTAATCATCACCCCTCTTTGGTGAATCATCTTCCTTCTAGCTTCAGTTACGTTCTGTACGAAACTTTATTTGACTGTTCCACTGGTGTTCTTCCGAATGGGATTTGAACCTTTCCTAAAAACTTGTTGAGTTTCCTCGGATCTGGTAGGGAACCTAGGATAGAAACAACACATCTGGTGATAGTACTAGTCACTGATCCTATCGGCTGCGTGTAAGCCTATTGCCTTGCTTAATGATCTTTAGCTAACTAAACTATGTCATAGAGCAGATTAGCTACTTACCTAGGGCTATGACAAGGAAAGACCAATACAGAGTGCAACCTCAGTATTCTATTCACCTTAGCAGAGCCAATATCACTATTCTACTCTAACTAGTTTTCCACTAACAGTGCTAATCATCACACTATAGTTTTAACAAGGCTACAGTTTATATTAATTAGAGATAATAGACTATATTGACTACCTTATGCAAAACCGCCTCATTCCCGGGATGGCTACTACACTTTGCCATAACGACACATGCTAGTTAATGTTAAATTATTCTAACACTGTAGAGCTCTCCCACAAACACGTCCATCATAATCCACGGTTTTGATCAACTCTGTTTCTCCCAATCATGGTTTATGGCAAACCCTAAATTTGGTCACGTGATATGGGTGACGTCCTGCAGGTGTTATTTGCGCATATCATCCATTGTCAAGAATCGATTCTCCCTTGCCTTAGTCACTGTCAAAGTTGTCATCACTTGTTTCGACTCCCCCAACAAACTAACGAGTTACTGTATGATCCCAACAACAGTTTTTCTCAACAAGCTGTCAGTAGCAATCTGCCCATCTGCGTGATGTCCGGAAACTATATGACATATGGACTGTTTACTTCTGTGCTGAGTACTTCCGTTTTTCCATCCGACTTGTTTATGACTTGTCAAAGCGATGTCGGGATTCGTCTCCCTTACTTCCGAGTGTGGCCAATCCGTCAACCAGATGTACAAGTACAGCTGTTATTTATGCCCGACCTGTTTTGGAACACATGCAGCCACAACTATGAATGTTTTCTCTGTATTAGTTGAAACACTTGTTGCTTAACAGATAGTCCGGTTTATCAGAAAGCCTCTATAATAAGCAACTGGTTAAACACACGGTTTTATTTTGTGACATAGGCCCCCTCCTAAGAGAGTAGTCCATCTCACTCTTCTCCACCGTGAGTTTAATCTAGATGATTCATTCTTCTTCTTCAGGAGCTGGGTGTCTTGACAAGAAATCCGCTCCAACATTTTCCTTCCCAGGAATGTACTCTACTGTGAAATTATAAGGTTGAAGTAACAACGACCACCGCATCAATCGGGCGTTGAGCTTCTGAGAAGTAGCCAGGAACATCAGGGGTTGATGATCCGACTGGACTCGAAACTTAACTCCATACAAATATGGCTGAAATTTTTGCACTGCCCATACGAGGGATAAGCACTCTCTCTCGACGGTTGAATAATTCCTCTCCGCCTGTAAAAGTTTCTTACTTGCGTATGCCACAGGTTTCAAAACCGAAGCATCGTCTTTTCCTTCCTGTAACAAAGCGGCTCCAATTCCAATCGCACTCGCATCTGTTCTCAACACAAATTGTTTGGAAAGGTCAGGGAGCTGTAATACAGGTTTGCTGACCAAGGCCTCCTTTAACTGACTATAGGCATTCTCACATTCTGGTGTCCAAATGATTTGGTCTGGGAATCCCTTTTTCAAGGTATCCGTCAACGGAGCTCCCAGTTCAGTGAAATGTGGGATAAATTTGTGGTAGAACCCACACAACGAGAGAAAAGATCGCACATCCTTCTTCGTTTTTGGTCTAGGTGCATTTCTGATTTTCTCCAGGTTCTTCTCTTCTGGAACAATGTGTCCTGGAGTGATGGTGTGACCTAGAAATTCCAGAGACTGGTAACCAATCATGCACTTGGTTGGACGAGCAGTAAGCCCTGCTTCCTTGAGTCTATTAAACACTCTCTCCAAGGATTGTAAGTGGTCATCCAAGCTGTCACTGGAAATCAGAATATCATCCATGAATGAGATGATGGACGGATCCTGTAACGGATCTAGTAAAGTCCTCATCATGCGTGTAAACACACTAGGTGCATTGCTGAGTCCAAAGGGCATGATCTTGAATTCGTAGTGTCCACTGGGTGTACTGAAAGCCAACAGTGGTCGAATCTCCGGTTTGACTGGTATCTGATAGTACCCCGACTCAGATCCACCTTTGAAAAGTACCGAGCCTTATGGAGCCTAGCGAATAGCTGAGTTGGATTCGGCAAAGGTTCCACCTGAAATTGTGTGTGACTGTTCAGAAGTCGGTAGTCTATACACAACCGGTGTTCTCCACTTGGTTTGCGTAACAAAACTACCCCCGCATTGTATGGGATGTGGATGGTGCAATCACGTCATCCTCCATCAGTTTTTGTATTTCCTCCTCCAGGGCCTTTTCTTTAGAGAATGGCACTGGGTAAACCTTTTGGCGAACAGGCTCCTGTGTGGTCAAAGTCATCTCGAACTCAACCAACCTCGTTCGTCCTGGTTTATCAGTCAGTATCTCCTTATGAGACTTGAGAACCTGGGTTAACCTTTCCCTCTACTGGGAGGTCAGATCAGGGTTCACTTGCACATCCCTATAGGTTTCCTGGTGTTCCAAGGGATATTCCCTGCCCTCGCTGGTTCCCACTTCTGTCTCCACTGCAACTGCCATTGCCATGAGGTGAGCTGCCTTGTCTCCGGGTCTCTGTTCGTATTTCCGCAAGAGATTTATATGGAAAATCTTCGACTTTCCCCGGATCCGGATCTGATAGTTGGTTCTGGATATCACCCTTTCCACGGGAAATGGTCCTTGCCAACCTATCTCCAGTTTGTTGTTTCCCGTTGGGAGTAGCAACAAGACTTTATCTCCCACCTCTAGAGATCTTTCTTTAGACCTACGGTTGTAGTAAGCCGCATGTCTTTTCCTGGCTTTTTTCAAGTTTTGATTTGCCAGAGTCCATCCCTTGTGGAGTTTTTCTTTCAGTTCCTCCACGTATTTATAGGATGAGATCACTTCTTCTGACGTCCCCTCTTCAGTCCAACTCCTCAACATGGCTTCCAACGGTCCTTTGATTGGACGACCAAACAGCAACGTAGCGGGTGGTAGTCCTGTTGAGCCATGAGGAACTTCCCGATAGGCAAAGAGTGCTGCTGGATATATTCATCCCACCTATCAGGTTTTTCCTGCGCTAGTTTCCTGAGCATTGTCTTCAACGTGCCGTTGAAACGCTCCACTTGTCCATTGGCTTGAGGGTGGTAAGGGCTGGTATGTATGTGGTTAGAGTGAAACACCCTAAATACCTCCTCCATGAGTTTTCCCCAAAACTGAGATCCATTGTCCGTCAGAATTTGATCCGGAAAGCCTAATCTGGTAAAGGCCTCCATCAGTGCGTCCGCCACTCTTTTCGAGTCAATCGTGGTCAACGGTATAGCCTCACCCCACATTGTACAGCAATCCACCATTGTGAGTATATATATGTTCCTCTTCCTAGTCCTGGGAAGTGGACCCACGATATCGATGGCTACCCTCTCGAAAGGAGAGTTCATGATGGGCATCTCACCCAACACCACCGGTGCTGTCCAGTGTTTCGGTGCCACCCTCTGGCACTCAGGGCATGACTTCACATACCGACGCACATCATCTGTCATTCCCGGCCAATAGTAGTGGCAGGAAATCCGCTGCATGGTGGCGGCAATACCCATGTGTCCACTAAAGGAGATGGTATGCCCCATATGAAGAATCTGGGACCTGTGAGCTTTCGGGACCACCAACTGACCGTATAGGTGGTCTCCCCTTCCTGCTCTCCTGTAGAGTATCCTATTCTTCATGTAGTACTGCCCCCGTCCTGGTGGATCAGCACTTTTCTGCAGCTTTCTGTAGCAAGGACGTAAAGTATCATCCTCACTCTGGGCAGTTCGTAGCTCCCCCGGCATTGGGTTAGTCACAATTGCGTCTGCCTCTTCCGTTTTCGTTTGAGAGCGAGTCTGCATTGCTCCCATATGGATTGGCTCCCTGGGCATTCCCAGAAAGACATACCGGCAACCTAGGATGACTGGAAAAATGGGATCGGTCAATACAGCGGCCTTGATGGTGCCGGTGACGTACCTTGACCGAATCTCCACATTAGCAATAGGCAACTTCATGACTACAGCACTCTTCTGTGCAGGCTGTATATCCAATGTCTCACCTGTGAATTGTTCTGGATGTACCATATCCGCAGAAATCACGGCCTCCCCGTCCAGTCCTGTGTCGTATAAAACACTCCACTTGACGACCGTTAACCTCTACCAATTCCACTACAGGTGGTTTTTCCTGGTCTGGAGTCTCTTCCTCGGCCTCGACCTGTTCGGTGGGCTCCACCTTAGGTTTCCCGGGGCACCCGACGAATTGAGTGTCTCCTGACTTTCCCCTGCAGTCAATAGCATTGTGCGTGTTTGACTTGCATTGGTTGCACCATTTCCCTGTCCTAGATTTTCTATTGTCGGACTTGAGTGAGCTCTCCTGGTGGCGAGCTTCCTTGTTGACCTTGGCATTTTCCGTGACAACCTTTTTGGAAGTCACTTGACATGCTGCGAAGTGAGGGTTCTTAGCCTTCGATTTGCAGTCCCTCGTATTGTGAGAGGGTGACTTACAAATTGAACACCACTTCTCCGACCACGGTCGTTTAGGTGTAGAGCTTGAAGTGCTCTTGCTTCCCTCCTTATTCTTCTCTGAACTATCCTCTGATTTTTGCACATAAGGTTCCCACTTTTTGGTTTCTGAGTTTTTGGCTTTCTTCTTGTCATGTTTCTCTTGACTTTTGGTGTTGGTGGAAAGGTTTTCCCCTGCCCCCCCCCCCCCCCCCCATGTACCTCGACGAACCGTTCTGCTAATTTAGTCACGAGGTCAATACGTTCCGCTCCTTGTTCTCCCAGGAACGTCCTGAGAGGTTTAGACATTTGCTTCTTCAGCTGGTCGACCACCATGAGCTCTTCCAGACTCTCATAGTCATGTGCGAACCCAGCCAAATCCATCCACTTATGGAGATACGATTTTAAACGCAAACTGTAGGCGGCAAACAACTCCCCCGGTTCTCGTTTCGCTGCTCGGAATTTTTTCCGATAGGTATGTGACGTAACCTCGAATCGTTTCAGCAGAGCCGTCTTTAACTCGTCATAATTGTTCTCATGTCTTGGTGGCAGGCGAGTATAAACCTCGTAACCGGTCCCGCGTAAACCCTCGGATAGCTTAAGATTCCATTTGTTACGCTCCAGACCCATAGCAACTGACATAGCCTCGAAGCGTTGAAGGTACTGGTCAATCTTCTCTTTTCCTCCTCGTAGACCGCTAAAGGAAACTTCATAGCATGGTACCCATGTCCACCTACTGGTGTTGAGCCTGGGATGGAGGAACCTCCAACTGCTCCCTCAGTTTCTCCATTAGATTGACTCTTCAACTCGAGTTCCCTCATCCGGTACTCGTGCTCCCTTTTCTGTGCTTCCTGTTCAGCTTCTAATTTCCTAGCTGCTTGCTCAGCTTCCAATTTCCTAGCTGCTTGCTCAGCTTCAAATTTCTTAGCTGCTTGCTCAGCTTCCAATTTCTTAACTGCTTGCTCAGCTTCCAATTTCTTAGCTGCTTGCTCAGCTTCCAATTTCTTAGCTGCTTGCTCAGCTTCCAATTTCTTAGCTGCTTGCTCAGCTTCCAATTTCTTAGCTGCTTGTTCCAACTCCATCCTTCTCAATTCCAGCTCGGCCTTTCGATCTTCCCTTTCTGCTTGACGATACTCTCTCTCTCCACTTCTAATTTCCTAGCTGCTTGCTCAGCTTCCAATTTCCTAGCTGCTTGCTCAGCTTCAAATTTCTTAGCTGCTTGCTCAGCTTCCAATTTCTTAACTGCTTGCTCAGCTTCCAATTTCTTAGCTGCTTGCTCAGCTTCCAATTTTTTAGCTGCTTGCTCAGCTTCCAATTTCTTAGCTGCTTGCTCAGCTTCCAATTTCTTAGCTGCTTGTTCCAACTCCATCCTTCTCAATTCCAGCTCGGCCTTTCGATCTTCCCTTTCTGCTTGACGATACTCTCTCTCCACTTCCTGTATGTAATCCGTTAGAGCAGAACCCGACAGTCCCATTTCTTCCCCCTTTGCCTTTAATTCTAACGTGCTAAGTTTAGGGGTGGCCATTATACAGAGAGGTAAGCTAGCAGGTCTAGTACAATATAACTGCAAATTACTATACAGATATATGAACAAGTACTATAAATCTAGATATTACCACACACAGCACATTCACTCAGTGACAAGAGTAGAATCAGGACCACAGACCTATGCAGACGTGTGAAGTGTGAACAGGTAAGACATTTGTCCTAACCCCTATCCACATTCACTCTAGCTGGATTCTCCAAAATGATATCTCCCTCTTATAACTAAGGATCCCGTGTCAAAAAACCCCGTTGTCAGAAGATCCCACCGTCAAAGGTTCCTGCTTGCAGGAGATCTCGCTGTCCAAGGATTCCGTTTACGGGAGATCCCGCTGTCTAAAGATCCCGTTTACGAGAGATCCCGCTGTCCAAAGATTCCGTTTACGAGAGATCCCGCTGTCCAAAGATCCCGTTTACGAGAGATCCCGCTGTCCAAAGATTCCGTTTACGAGAGATCCCGCTGTCCAAAGATTCCGTTTACGAGAGAACCCGCTGTCCAAAGATTCCGTTTACGAGCCCCCAATAATGTCGTGTCCTCCTTTACAGTGTCGTCCCTGGAGTGAAGAGAGCCGACACCCACATTATAATATTTTCCTCCTTTTTAATATTCTGGAGAATCCACCAGCTTCCGTCCAACACACTCCATCAGCCCGTGGACACCTTTTCCTGTCACTCTCTCACTGTCGTACTATGCCCCCTCTCATACTTCTCCAACGCAACATACTCAACAACTCTTGCTTCTAAAAAATTAATAAAGATTAATTTATTAAAAGAAAAGTGTAACGTATATGAGACGTGTATGTGAAGAAAATGTGTGACGTGTTCTATAAAGTGTGTAGAATCGGACTCTCAGACTACAACCCAGTCAGCTGATCCCAGCAAGGATAGACCACAGCACGTTACGTCAGAACATGTACATCTCACCCAGTGCCGAAACCATCCTGCTGGATACTGATTTGCCTCTGTAGACCTCTGGTAATCCCATTTCATGATCATCCGAAATAGACACCGGTGGTATTAACAGTTAATCATGGACCGGTTGCACCCTACACAATGTCCGTTCCTATCGTTCCTAAAAAAATGCACAAGTCCTTTGTAGTGTGTACACAGGTATTAATGTTAATTGTTAATGTAATTGATCCTCACTCGTGTCTATCTAGCCTCACGTATCATGTCTTGTGTTCTATTACACGAGATTATATCACACTAGGTAACTATTATAATTAATGTTCTCAGTTAGTTACTACTGTCTGATGCTGTGTGGTGCATCAGTAATCATCACCCCTCTTTGGTGAATCATCTTCCTTCTAGCTTCAGTTACGTTCTGTACGAAACTTTATTTGACTGTTCCACTGGTGTTCTTCCGAATGGGATTTGAACCTTTCCTAAAAACTTGTTGAGTTTCCTCGGATCTGGTAGGGAACCTAGGATAGAAACAACACATCTGGTGATAGTACTAGTCACTGATCCTATCGGCTGCGTGTAAGCCTATTGCCTTGCTTAATGATCTTTAGCTAACTAAACTATGTCATAGAGCAGATTAGCTACCCACCTAGGGCCGAATCAGGCTATGACAAGGAAAGACCAATACAGAGTGCAACCTCAGTATTCTATTCACCTTAGCAGAGCCAATATCACTATTCTACTCTAACTAGTTTTCCACTAACAGTGCTAATCATCACACTATAGTGTTAACAAGGCTACAGTCTATATTAATTAGAGCTAATAGACTATATTGACTACCTTATGCAAAACCGCCTCATTCCCGGGATGGCTACTACACTTTGCCATAACGACACATGCTAGTTAATGTTAAATTATTCTAACACTGTAGAGCTCTCCCACAAACACGTCCATCATAATCCACGGTTTTGATCAACTCTGTTTCTCCCAATCATGGTTTATGGCAAACCCTAAATTTGGTCACGTGATATGGGTGACGTCCTGCAGGTGTTATTTGCGCATATCATCCATTGTCAAGAATCGATTCTCCCTTGCCTTAGTCACTGTCAAAGTTGTCATCACTTGTTTCGACTCCCCAACAAACTAACGAGTTACTGTATGATCCCAACAACAGTTTTTCTCAACAAGCTGTCAGTAGCAATCTGCCCATCTGAGTGATGTCCGGAAACTATATGACATATGGACTGTTTACTTCTGTGCTGAGTACTTCCGTTTTTCCATCCGACTTGTTTATGACTTGTCAAAGCGATGTCGGGATTCGTCCTCCCTCACTTCCGAGTGTGGCCAATCCGTCAACCAGATGTACAAGTACAGCTGTATTTATGCCCGACCTGTTTTGGAACACGTGCAGCCACAACTATGAATGTTTTCTCTGTATTAGTTGAAACACTTGTTGCTTAACAGATAGTCCGGTTTATCAGAAAGCCTCTATAATAAGCAACTGGTTAAACACACGGTTTTATTTTGTGACAAGTCGACAACACCGATTTTTGGATATCTATCTCCCATTTCAATTTAACATACCACATTCTTGAACAGTGAAAAGGAAAGGTCATCAATGAACATCACAGTAAACGGGTAGATACTAGAACAAGTGACAAGTTTCTCCTATCTTGGAATATAATAACATACGATGGCAGAGGTGAAATAGAAATCAACAAGAGAATAGGAATGGCTAAAAATGCTTTCAAACAGCATGAAATCAGTATTAATAACTAGAGAGATTAATAACGCATTAAAAAATGAGATTGTCAAATGCTACGTATATTCAACGCTACTGTATGGCGCGGAAGCCTGGACATTGAACAAGCAACTAGAAAGTCGCTTAGAAGCCCTGGAGATGTGGATATACAGACGAGTATGTCGTATTTCATGGAAACAAAAACAATCAAATGCAGAGGTTCTAGAAAAACTGGGGATGAAGAGAGAGAGAGAGAGAGAGAGAGAGAGAGAGAGAGAGAGAGAGAGAGAGAGAGAGAGAGAGAGAGAGAGAGAGAGAGAGAGAACGAACGAACGAACAGACTTTATTTTCAAAGGGTAACAAATTGGGCACGCAGGCCCGTCTTACATTCGGCCCTTCCACTCACTCAGCTTTCTTCATCAACAGTGCATAGGAAAAAAACATTGTCACATGAATTTTGTAAACATAAACAATGCATATTACTATGATATGAGACACATCCACCACCCACCCACACATCCCCCATTCACTTCAACGCCCCCACCCAACCACACACATAACCCACACACACATACATGCTAAGAGAGAGAGAGAGAGAGTTGATGAAAGAAATAAAGAAGAGGCAAGTGAAATATTTCGGCGAAGTTAAAAGACATGACACTCTTATAAAAACTATACTGGAGGGCAAGACTGAGGGCAAGCGAGCAAGAGGTAGACAATGATACAAGTGGGAAGATAACATCAAGAGATGAACGAACATCAGTCTGACAGAATGTACAGTCACGGCAAGAGACAGACAGTATTGGAGATCCATTGCAGCCAACCTTCTTTTTGGAGATGGCACCTGATTGATTGATTGATTCTTGAACAACACTATAAATGCCAATCGGTACCGTACTGACATTATGGAACCTTTTTTTTTTAGAACAGTTGAATGAACGTGAAACTGAAGAAGCGTGTTTCGAGCGAGATGGTGCAACGTCACACATGTCTAGAGCAACATTGCATGTTTTGAAGAAATTTTCGCAAATCCCATAATATCACGAAGAATTTAGCCTGCTCGTTCTCTAGATCTAACTCTTGAAGTCCGCAGTTGACATTTCCAGCACCTTTTATAATGAATACTTCATTGATACTTTCCCGCGTTCCCAAAAACAGCGTTAGACCATAGCAGTGACTTTTGTAACTAATTTAATGAATTTTTAGTATATTTTTAATGACGTAATGTACATCATTTTTCAGATTTGTTCTACATACAAAGTGTAGTGAAACTTTACAAACACATGGTAGTTATTAGCAGTTGATTCATACATGTATTAGTGTCTCTGAGAACGTACACAATATGGCTTAAGAAGTTACTCAACGCAGGAATTCAAAACTAAGAGAGTTCTCTCAATATTTCATTCTCTTTAGGACTGTCAGATATATTCTGCACCATCCGGCTCTGTGACTCGCCTGCAGTTTATTCGTCTGTGAAGTGATTTCTTCAATGTCAACTGCAGTGATTCGTCCTTGAATATTTTGTCAGTGACCGCAACTGGGTGTAGGAGATTGCCAGCTACGTTATTCCAGATTTCTAATGTGAGTTAGCACATCCTAGTCATCGTCACGCACTTGTCGATCTAGTGTTGACAGAATCATCGACCATGATCTTGCCAGGACTGTTCAATTAGTCATCATCCCAGTTATGAATATGACCCATCTCTAGATTTTGATGTTAGCAAAATATCATATTGAGAAATATCAAGTATATTCATCTAATTCTTGCAGGATGTAGTATAATAATACGTCCTTACCCTTTCCTGGCATTGACGCCCTTAAAAATATCACAGGCCCTAGGGATTACTGTTTAAATACCTTATTTTGGGGGAATAAAAACAACGATAGACTGAGTGGCACAGCCAAATTTATATGGCATTAATTTAAATTTTGGCCTTAGTTTGGTTCACGTACCTGGCCAGACCGGCAAGATTTTAAACAAAGGTAAAAGAATAGCCATTTGGTCAGTGTAGACAAAGGAATCAGACACGTATGCCTTTTCCTTCGGGGATAGGCGATTTTAGCCCTAAAAATATGTCATTCCCTGCAGCAAATGGTATGTTAAATCTACATTATTAATACGTATCTATGTATTTTTATAAGGTACATATACCATTGTGTTTAATTAAGAATTGGTTAAAATGATAAATCAACAATTCTAGTCACTAGAGTCTGATTGATTTTTACTACTGAGCGCCATGTGTATGCCACGCTGTAAAATTTCCGTACTTTACAATTTCTAATTCCTATGTTAAAACCTCTTCTATGCATTGTTGGAACTATATCGCACTAGTAATGCTTATAATCTAAAAATTTTTTATGTGGTTTTTTTCGGTTTTTTTTGAAAAAATAAATTTTTTTAAACTTTTTATTT
>JACEFZ010015388.1:0-19893 GCA_014155875.1 Cepaea nemoralis
TAAACATCTATTATCATCAAGTGTCTTGCCAAGTGGCATGGGCGATCATGCTTCATATCTTGTAATGATCTCTAACTGCATAGTCTGCATACTATATTTGTGTGTGCTCTGTTTCAGGGTCTGCCTATAATCAATCCATCTGGGAGAACTGGACTTTACGCCTGACGACTTTTTACTGGATGAAGTAGATAGTAAGTAGTGCAGTTATACGTGTATGGTTATACTTCACCTCGACAACCCAAGATACTAGAGGGATGAGATGAGATGAGTACAGAGTCAACATCATAGGGCTCAGGTAAACCCATAGAAACTCCACCTCTCTGTAAATACCTCTGAACATCAATGTAAACTGGCTGATAAATAGGATTGTGTCTCAGAAACTAAAATATGTTGACCACATTAAATATCAGAGGGTGTGGTTCCTGAAAGAATAAGCAGGGGTCGACTGACAGGAAGACTGGCACAGGACATTGTAGACGTCTTGGGCATGGGGATGCATGAGGTAGGAGAAATGACAAATAAAGATGCCCTGAACAAATAAAGATGGCCTAAACATCGAAATAAAGATGGTCTGAACAACAAATAAAGATGGTTCAAGCAAGAAATAAAATTTGAGAGACTTTTTGGCACATTGATGAGAGAGATGTTCTGCAAAGGTTCTGCTACATATTAATCATAGTAAATGTTGCAAGGTACAGATACTGATTGTTCCAGTAACTCATTGGCCATAAACACATCAGCTTCATGCACTCGCAAGTTCCTTTTTTCCAGAACCACATTTAGATCCATAGGCAAGCATCCTTAAAGAGGCTGTTTCATGTGTTATTATGTCTTCACTCAACAGTTGATCATAGATAGTCTTCAAATATCATTCATCTCATTGTCTATCATGAGTGTTCTTCATTTGTGCCCATAATCTGATAAATGATTTTGTCTCTATCAAATCACCTGGGGGTCTTGCATTGTCATTTTGCTTGGCCATTGTCATGTAGTAAGAAGTTTTGACATATATTTAACCTAATTTAATCTGACATGTTTAGGATTATCTGGCATATTTAGAACTACGACCTTTATGACTGTCTGAGATCTTATGCGCTAGGACCATCACATTTTATAGAATCTGAATTCACAGATGAACAGGTGGCCAGTCTTTCCCTCATGAAACGAGCCATAATCTGACATGTTTAGGATTATCTGGCATATTTAGAACTACGACCTTTATGACTGTCAGAGATCTTATGCGCTAGGACCATCACATTTTATAGAATCTGAATTCACAGATGAACAGGTGGCCAGTCTTTCCCTCATGAAACGAGCCATAATCTGACATGTTTAGGATTATCTGGCATATTTAGAACTACGACCTTTATGGCTGTCTGAAATCTTATGTGCTAGGACCATCACATTTTATAGGGCTGAATTCACAGATGAATAGGTGGCCAGTCTTTCCCTCATGTAACGAGTCATAATCTGACGTTTAGGATTATCTGGCATATTTAGAACTACGACCTTTATGGCTGTCTGAAATCTTATGTGCTAGGACGATCACATTTTATAGGGATGAAATAACAGATGAATAGGTGGCCAGTCTTTCCCTCATGTAACGAGTCATAATCTGACGTTTAGGATTATTTGGCATATTTATAACTATGACATTTATGACTGTCTGAGATCTTAACCAGTCTTTCCCTCATGTAACGAGCCATAATCTGACATGTTTAGGATTATCTGGCATATTTAGAACTATGACCTTTATGGCTGTCTGAAATCTTATGTGCTAGGACCATCACATTTTATAGGGCTGAATTCACAGATGAATAGGTGGCCAGTCTTTCCCTCATGTAACGAGTCATAATCTGACGTTTAGGATTATTTGGCATATTTAGAACTACGACCTTTATGACTGTCTGAGATCTTTCTGGAACATTTAGGATGAGACCTTTGGAAGTGAGACTATTTGACCCATCTGAGGCTGTTATGACTGTCTGAGACCTTTCTGGGACATTTAGGACTTAGACTTTTAGAATTGGCATGTTTAGGACTCATAGGAATATCTACCACATTTAGAAAAATGTGGGAAACATGTAGGATGATCTAACACCTTTAGGACTGGACTATCTGGGACATTTAGGGCTGAGACTTTTAGAACCATCTGCTATGTTTAGGATTGTCTGAGACCCTGCTATTGAGACCTTTTGAACCATCCGAGACCTTTAGAACTGTCTGCTCTTTAATACTATCTGGCACATTTAGGACAATCTATGATCTTCAGAACTGTTTGAAACCTTGAGGCCTATCTGGGGCACTTAAGAACATATGTTATCTTGACATGCATGTCATGTGTTTGAAAAGGATTATAGATCTTGTTCATAATGTGAAGATTGTGCTGTGATCCCTGTAGGGTAAGTTGTTGATGTAGTCTCCCACGTTGGGTTGTGACATACTTGTATAAAGGTATTTTGCAATTGTGCCTGGCACCTATAGTGCATTCACAAATGTTTGCCCCTGTATAAAAATACATAAGTTAGTAACCAACTGAGGGAAAATGATGAGATTTAGCATATAATATATTAAAGCAACAACACCAAACAACAAAATCTTTGTTCTAGAGATCTCAATGTTTGTTTATATGTGGTATATAATTTACTGGTCAAAGATGAAGTGCATATTATGAAATGTATTACATCTTTTCATGGAAACAGCAGTGTTGAATAATGAATATTCTCCATGGTGCACCGGAATTTCCTTATGAGAAGTGCATTGCATAGTGGAACGGAAATGTTCAGACAATTGATGCGCATTACTGTAAAACAAGTTTGTTAGCGTGAATTCAATACATTTTCGCCAAAACATCAAAGACATTTTGCCACTTACCATGATTTCAGTTGCCTTTGGACCCATCAAAGACATATTCCATGGGTGGGAGTAAATATAAGACGGCAGGAAAAATTTTGTAACTATGCAACAGATACTTTAAAAATAATTGAACATAATCAGGGCAAACATTTGTGAATGCACTATAAAAGTTCATTGGCTGCTGTCTGCGGCCGTTACTGATCATATGCTGTTACTGCTGCTACTACTACTATTTGAGTCAAAGACACTTTTTTTTACGCCTTGAGGCGAATTAGGTATTTGGTGCTAGTCCCATATTTTTATAGACCAATCAGCATTTAATGGGAGATATGGTCAGTATCACACGGACTGGACTGTCTTTACTTCCCAGAACATTTTCTGGTATCAATTTTAGGCTGGGTTGAGCAGGACACCCAAGTCAGTTTCAGAAGATACCCCACTTTGATGGGAACTCGAACACATGACCACAGGGCTGGCCAGCAGGCATGCAAGACACTGGACAACCAGTGGAACACATGACCACAGGGCTGGCCAGCAGGCATGCAAGACACTGGACAACCATGGAACACATGACCACAGGGTCTCATCCTAAATGTTCCAGAAAGATCTCAGACAGTCATAGAGGTCGTAGTTCTAAATATGCCAAATAATCCTAAACGTCAGATTATGACTCGTTACATGAGGGAAAGACTGGCCACCTATTCATCTGTGAATTCAGCCCTATAAAATGTGATGGTCCTAGCACATAAGATTTCAGACAGCCATAAAGGTCGTAGTTCTAAATATGCCAGATAATCCTAAACATGTCAGATTATGGCTCGTTACATGTGTGCTGTTATTTCCTCGAGAGGAGATTGGAATCAACATGCACATCTTTAACCTGATTATCTGTTGGGATTAGTTACTGACTTTTTGTCTACACTCCTCTCTTTCGTCTTATCATCCATATATCCCTTTCTTTCACTCTCTCTCTAGTTTTCCCTCAACACATACTCCGACAACAGTTCTTTTTAACATTAAATAAAAGATTTATTTATAAAACTATGTCTTGTGTATGGATGGGTATTGTCTGTGTAGTTGCTAGTGTTCTTCTGGTGTGGCTGCTAGATAAGATGTAGATAGATAGTCTTCGTGTCTTTCTCTCGTCTCTTCTCTCGGCTAAAGTACAGGACGATATATAGACACCACAGAACGATCTCACCCTGACGGCTCCGTCTGCTTGCGTCTGTAGATAAATCCGTTCTTTGTAATGAAAATGTTCACCACTGTATCAATGTACTTAACCCGCTCACTATTTGCTGTCCGCTTAAAATGAATGTTCGTTGTTTTCGTATAGCGTTCTTTAATCCATTCTGGAACAACACATCGAGATTCTAAAATGTTCTATTAGTGTTCTGTAAAAGTTCTACACTCGATATTTTGTAATTGATATATGCCCTTGGTACGCACTTTGCTACTCTATGAGATTGAGTCATTTGAGCTTTTCCATTAGCTCATCTGATCTTTATTATTCTTTCTCTGTCGTCCTTAATTCTTCCGGTGAGACTTCTATTCTTTCTTTTTCTCCTGCACAAGTGTCGTGCTTTATTACTGTAAAGGGCTTTCTTGTGGGTTATCAACACTGAGTGATCTGGACCACAGCCATCTGTATTCTCTTATTTGATACGTCTCGCACTGGTATGGAAACCTTATTTAGGCATCTATGTTCCTTTATAGAATTAATGTAAATCCACGAATCGAAATTTATCCGCATCCAAGCACTTTATCCCATTATAAGGGAGGATATTTCTTTTCATTACAGGACACATAATTCTATCTTCTCGTCCAGTTGGGAATACACACACTAAACTGACAAAGAAAGTGGCTACTCTTTATAGGTCAGTCTATGTCGCATAATCCTTGACATTGCTGGACAAAGCAAATTCAGACTTCATTATCCCTTGTCAGTGGAAAATTTCTGATCTCAAACTTTTCCGTTGTTTAATACAACCAAACCGCATTCTGCTGTCCAGTCTTAGTCGCAATCCTACCTTCAGAACGCAATAGGCTGGTCCATGCTACTGTCTGTCTTTGTAGCAAACCAATTTTTCCACTTTACAGGTCACCTGTGTTGTAGTCGACTCTCCCGCCTTGACCTACATACACATGCGCTGGTCAATCCGTTGTTTATATCCTTCTGTTTCATTAACCCTTCTGCTCCCTGGGTATTCGCTGCATACAGTCGTCGATCTGGGAATCACCAACATACAGCATTTCACGACAACATGAGGGAAAGACTGGTTAAGATCTCAGACAGTCATAAATGTCATAGTTCTAAATATGCCAAATAATCCTAAACGTCAGATTATGACTCGTTACATGAGGGAAAGACTGGCCACCTATTCATCTGTTAATTCAGCCCTATAAAATGTGATGGTCCTAGTACATAAGATTTCAGACAGCCATAAAGGTCGTAGTTCTAAATATGCCAGATAATCCTAAACATGTCAGATTATGGCTCGTTACATGAGGGAAAGACTGGCCACCTATTCATCTGTGAATTCAGCCCTATAAAATGTGATGGTCCTAGCACATAAGATTTCAGACAGCCATAAAGGTCATAGTTCTAAATATGCCAGATAATCCTAAACATGTCAGATTATGGCTCGTTTCATGAGGGAAAGACTGGCCACCTGTTCATCTGTGAATTCAGATTCTATAAAATGTGATGGTCCTAGCGCATAAGATCTCTGACAGTCATAAAGGTCGTAGTTCTAAATATGCCAGATAATCCTAAACATGTCAGATTATGGCTCGTTTCATGAGGGAAAGACTGGCCACCTGTTCATCTGTGAATTCAGATTCTATAAAATGTGATGGTCCTAGCGCATAAGATCTCAGACAGTCATAAAGGTCGTAGTTCTAAATATGCCAGATAATCCTAAACATGTCAGATTAAATTAGGTTAAAAATATGTCAAAACTTCTTACTACATGACAATGGCCAAGCAAAATGACAATGCAAGACCCCCAGGTGATTTGATAGAGACAAAATCATTTATCAGATTATGGGCACAAATGAAGAACACTCATGATAGACAATGAGATGAATGATATTTGAAGACTATCTATGATCAACTGTTGAGTGAAGACATAATAACACATGAAGCAGCCTCTTTAAGGATGCTTGCCTATGGATCTAAATGTGGTTCTGTAAAAAAGGAACTTGCTAGTGCATGAAGCTGATGTGTTTATAGCCAATGAGTTACTGGAACAATCAGTATCTTTACCTTGCAACATTTACTATGATTAATATGTAGCAGAACCTTTGCAGAATCTCTCTCTCATCAATGTGCCAAAAAGTCTCTCAAATTTTATTTCTTGCTTAAACCATCTTTATTTGTTGTTCAGACTATCTTTATTTCATTGTTTAGGCCATCTTTATTTGTTCAGGGCATCTTTATTTGCCATTTCTCCTATCTCATGCATCCCCATGCCCAAGACGTCTACAATGTCCTGTGCCAGTCTTCCTGCCAGTCGACCCCTGCTTATTCTTTCAGGAACCACACCCTCAGTAACTGTTCTTTCCAAGTCCCTCTGATGTTTAATGTGGTCAACGTATTTTAGTTTCTGAGACACAATCCTATTTATCAGCCAGTTTACATTGATGTTCAGAGGTATTTACAGAGGGGTGGAGTTTCTATGGGTTTACCTGAGCCCTATGATGTTGACTCTGTACTCATCTCATCTCATCCCTCTAGTATCTTGGGTTGTCGAGGTGAAGTATAACCATTACACTGTATAACTGCACTACTTACTATCTACTTCATCCAGTAAAAAGTCTTCAGACGTAAAGTCCAGTTCTCCCAGATGAAAATTGATTATAGGCAGACCCTGAAACAGAGCACACACAAATATAGTATCGTAGACTATGCAGTTAGAGATCATTACAAGATATGGAGAAGCATGATCGCCCATGCCTGTTGGCAAGACACTTAATGATAATTGATGTATGTTTGGAAGGGTTGTTAGATAGGCGGAAGGAAGGGTCGAATTGAAGAGGGGCCTCTACAATGATGTAAGACACATATATAAATACAAGTTTGCTAATTAATCAGCTTAATTTAGCACGTTTCTTAATTAAGTCAGAATGGGAAAATATTCTGTAGAGAAATGTTGACTTCATAAAACAAACTTGACATATTTTTAAAGATATTATGTAGAGCAACAAGATAAGATGAGATGGGTTATAGTTATGTGTTGTATGGCTTACCAGTCAGAAGGTGTTATTTTACAAGGGAAATAATTTAATATAGATTGAGATCATAAAAACTATCAAGGGGAACAACTATACATTTTAATTATATTTATACTGACTGCCAATTTACATGTGACTTAAATGTTCATTCCAGTAAATTTTGTATTTATATTGTTGACAGTATAATTGTAATGTAATAATTGTAACATCTGCAACAAATATTTAAATTTTATTTAAAATTTCAGGCATCAAGTTTTGATATAATAAATATTGTTTAGTAAATTACCTATTTCTGTATCTGTGGACTCTTCTGTCTACACACAATGAAAAGTTACACTCTGGTTTCTCTTCACAACGTACAAATATTTTTCCTAATGCTGATGACAAATGAAACAGTGGTCTTTGGGACATAAGGACATTGGTGCAGTGAAACCAATTGGTGAGAGAGTAGCAAGGAAACAACATGTAAAGACTTTCCCCTATCATCCTTAGTATCATTTATTTTATAAGTATTATGGATATCATCACTATTTATTTTACAAACTTCATCTCCCTTGCGCCCCCTGTTGCTTTTGGTTTGCTACCCTTGCTGCTACCCCAACTGGTTGGTTCAAACATTTGTCCTGCCTGTACCATCATTACACTTTTCTTTGTATTCAGTATTTACCTTATTATCGCTTCTCGGCCTTTTGGCTAAGATCAAGTGTATTTGCTGGCCTCCAGTAGTGCGCTTGGTCTGGTCGGAGGCCGGGATGATCATTCTTGGTCCCTTGGCTAAGATCAGACGCATTTGCTGCCCCCTGCAGTAGTGCGCCTGGTCTGGTCGGGGGCCGGGAGATCAACAAAAAAAAACCTCACATAAGCATCACTTTAAATGTGGGCCCGGTGGACCACTGTGGGCAATAGCTCACAGTGGGACTAAGGGTCCACGCCAAAAACAGGGGAAGCGGGGAACCAGCTTGTCTGGGATGACCGCCAAACCCCCCCCCCCCCCCCCCCCCCCCCTCCCCCCCCCCCCCATCCCCCACCCCCCCCCAAAAATGCTGATTGTATTCTTGCAGGACTTTGAAGGCTCTTCACAAGAGCGGCATCATTTATTTCCTCCATTTGGGGAACAGTTTTTGTGGTGGTTCACACGGGATTATTCAAGTATTTTTATCAACTTTCAAGTGTGTTATTCTAAAGGATATTGATAGAAAATGACAAGTTCATCTCTAACACTGACGTCAGATGTGCTCAACGGAAACCCGCTCCATCACTCAGGTACAATTGTTGTCTCTCCCCGGCCCTGGAGCCGCCGCCAAGTCGACGCCAGTGTTCATAGCGAGTGCACTCGCTGGACTGGCTGGCGTGCCGCTAGGCGCAATAGCCAGTTTACACAGGTATGAGTCACCGACACGTTGGTTCCTGACTTTAACAGAAGACATGCATGTCAAACTGTACGATAGGCTACACCGGGTACAGTTACAAGTACCGAATTCGGACATCAATATTTGTCTGGAGCATGTAGACAAAGAAAGGCAAAAACTTACTTTGCATTGGATCCCAGCGGCAATGAAGATAGAGGGTGTTAAGGCAATCGCCGTACATGCCACTGGGGACCCGAATGTGGAGGTATTTCCACTAAAAACTCTGGAGGTAAATGGGGAGCCTTGTGTAACCCCGTCCAGGACATCCCCCATTACATAAATCTAAACATAACAGGGGTTACCAAAAACACTCACAAAATTCTGATAACATTGCCCAGCAGGAGAACTGCTTGTCATGTGTGTGGTATGGACGACCACTGGACCAACAAATGTCCAGCCAAACATACAAACAAGCCTGTTGTGGCACAAGAAGATCTAATAAATTTTCCACCTCTGAGAAGGCAAGGACCAGCACAGCATCAACAAAACGAACAATGCGGAAAACAATTTGAACAACAGCCCACACAACAAGAAAAACAACAAACGGATACGCCAACAGACAATCAAGAAAACTACATTCTGGAAACGCAAACAGAAGAACCCTTTACAACTGTTTTCAACTCCAAAACCAGAAAAGACAACTACGAGGATTAAGTCCAAACTCAACAAGCAGTACTAAGGAAGAAGAAGAAGAAAACTCACCAACCAAATCAACGCCAAAAAAGAAGGAAAGACAAACCGAAAATACTGATGAAACCATCGATAACGACACCTTTGATGATAAAACTAAATCAGAATTGACATCTAAGAACACCACTGACACTGACACCGAAGAAGATGGCCTACTGTTTTAACATCTACAATCAGATTACGCCTGCACCAAGACAAGGAAAAAATAACTATCTCAACTAGACAACCTCGTTCGTCTCTGATTTCTTATTACTGTTAGTCAACAATATCTTTTGCTTGTTTTGATTAATTTATGATGACTAATGATATTATTATTATTAGTCTGAACATTTCAGGTTTACGTACAAAACAAAAACACATCACACTCATACACAAATACAAGCATGACTTCCTTCTCCTACAAGAAACAAACATATGCGAATACACATACGCAAAGCAAATCACTACACAAATAGGGCTCAGACACTCATGCTTCAGCCTCTCGACACATTGTACGGGTTCTGGAACCGCCATATTGCAGACTTAAGACAAATGGGAAATTACTGGCACACACAAGGACGACCAAAGAGACATTACCATCATACACATTAGAAACACCACATACACATACGCTTTAGTCAAAATACATGCCCCAGCAAATTACAGCTACCAACCACAATTCTTAGAAAACACTTAGAAAACCTATTAGCACAGGCATTCAGAGAGAGGCATGTTGTTTTAGCAGGTGATTTTAATAATTGTTTAGCTTCGGCTGACATAATAGGCGAGGAAGTGAAAACGCAGTTAAGAATAGCTGGCCGAGACGACATGAATCAACTCGATACATTGCAATACATAATTGACACACATAACCTAGTAGACGCATTCAGGCACAAGCACCCCAATAGTCATGATACAACGCACAGAAACCATGCACATAACAGATCATCTAGGTTAGATAGAATATACATACTGTCATCATCTTGCTCTTATCTAGGTAACTGAACATGGGTTCATACAGGCAACAATAAATCTGTTCGCTATGAGATCGAATATTTATTGTATTGAATATACAGTTGGCGCAGTGGGTTAACAGCCCCGCGCTATATTATCTTACATATCACAGATAGTTAAACATCAAACACATAGTTGTCATACAACAATCTAGCACACTATCTAGCCTATGTATATATATATATATGAATATCTATTGAGTCCCCTCAGGCAGGCCTTGTTGCCTCTCTCAAGTCCGTCTGTCCTCTGCCGGTCTCCTCGTGTCCACCTTCGACACGGGCGGTAACTCTGTCCGAGTTCCTCGTGGACCCCGCATTAGGCGGGCCACATCAGTGTCCACGGAACCATGTACTCGATGACCAGCTCTTTCGAGAAGGTTCTAGATTACTCGGGTCCTGAGCGACTCGATGCTATCCCTTGGGCTGTAGTTACAGCCCTCTAATAATATATCTGAACGTGAGGCGGTGACATGATCCCCCCTCCCCCCTGATATGATTTGTTCTTGGGTAATTAGATCTGTTCTAATTCTGTCACCGAATCACATAAAGTTGGTGTTTGTAGTTTGGTGGATAGTAACCTGGTAACCTACCTACTAGCACTAAAACTCATGTATTCTACCATACAACACTTCTCTGATTTGGTGAAGAGATCCCTCTGTCTCTCGTGTGCTTAAATATGCTTATCTGACCGAAGTTACGTGACGTTTTAGTAGTTGTATTTACAACCCGCCCTTCTCATAGTACCCGAAATGGTACCAAGACAATTAACCTCTATATTAAAGAGGGTTAATAAGACCAAAGTCCTGGCTAAATAAGTACACCTTCAAATCTTGATCTGTGTGTATTTCCATACACTTTTACTCTCGTATGTTATATAATGCTAAATATGTAGTTACCTTGTTCTTTTATTCCCCTCAGACTACATATGTCCCTGTTGGCTTGTTAGTGTGTTGACTAATAAGTTGATGTTTCTACTAAAGTGACTGTATTTTAAATTGATAGTGTTGAGTTTTGAGGTTTGTGTAACGTGTGTGCTGAATGTGTGGCGTATTTCCAAGCGTCACGAGTTGGGATAACCTCAATCATGAAATACTGCACTGTGTGCAATACATGATCAGGCATTCCAAGTAGTGTTTTTTTTTTTTTTTTTTTTTTTTTTTTTTTTTTGGTATTTATTATCATTTATTTATGTAATGTATTTCTGTGTTGTGACAAGAGAATAAACGTGATAAATGTCACACTTGTATTTTACACCTTCTCATTCATTATCTGATGTAAACTAAATGAATGTATTGTATCAACATCATAAACATCATCATCACCAACAAACAGTATCCTGTAGAGCAAAGAGCCCAAACTGCTGCCACGCAACAAATTCTTTCCAAGTTGTGTCTCCATTGTAACATTGTAAAAATCAGCACTTGTGACTTATGGGTAATAAAACATCCACTATCTGGAAATAGTCTGATAGTCCACTACATGGACACATACAGCTGCAGTTTATAAAAACAATTATTTATATGGTTAAGACAGCTGCCATTTGGCTTGGATACGTCATCAGATACCATAAAATTAAGACGACAAAAGATGCTAAATTTTGGTCAGCTATATTTCCTAGAAAACAAGAGCAAAAACAGAAGCTAAACTCTAGTCCACTATTTCTCAAGACAATATTTAGTAATAACATTTCCCCTGGTCTCTGGGTAGTGAGATCGGACGCCCATGTGTATTGTTGCGCACTTAAAAAATCCCTTGGCAGTTGGAAATCGAAAAAGAGTGGCCTAACGGCGCTGCCCGAGCAAAATTTCTAGTTAAAAATCTACCAAAAGTATTTCAGGATCCTCGCCGGTGCTACGGAATTCGTGCACTGAGCTGAGTTTCTCCAGACTCAGGTTTGAGTTAGGAGGAGAACGGAGCACTTATGGGTTATACCCGTGTGCCGTGATGTTGATCCATCAATTAAACTAAACTAAAACAACACAAGCTAAACTCTGATCAACTCTTTTCTACAAACACAATTTAAATTACATCTAAGAAATATTTAAAGTTGCAACAAACCGGTGGTGTTTGCCTGGGACTGTTTATCTAATCTCACAATCGTAAATAAAATATTTTCTTTAGAATCTATCTTCAGAATCATCATTGACCTCTGCGTTATCATCAGTAATAGCCTCTGTACAAATATTAGCACCATTGTCAGGTGATTTGTGTGGGGTGCTCACGCACTCTCTATTGGGGAAGTTGAGTATCTGGATGGCCTCTTCCAGACTCACCTTATCATGCAGCAAGGCAAACCTATCATCCTATGGACCTACTCCATTCGTGGCCTTTGAGGCATCCCGCTGCCTGCTAACAGCACCTGATATAGCCTCTGTACAAACATTAGCACCATTGTCAGGTGATTTGAGTGGGGTGCTCACGCACTCTCTATTGGGGAAGTTGAGTATCTGGATGACCTCCTCCAGACTCATCTCATCATGCAGCAAGGCAAACCTATCATCCCATGGACCTACTCCATCCGTGGCCTTTGAGGCATCCCGCTGCCTGCTAACAGCACCTAATGTAGCCTCTGTACAAACATTAGCACCATTGTCAGGTGATTTGAGTGGGGTGCACATGCACTCTCTACTGGGGAAGTTGAGTATCTGGATGACCTCCTCCAGACTCATCTTATCATGCAGCAAGGCAAACCTATCATCCCATGGACCTACTCCATCCGTGGCCTTTGAGAAACCTAACTTACTGCCTGAGCTGTTGACACAACCCAGCACATCTCTGGAACCCTGCTGTATGCTGATATCAGCACCTGACATGTCATCTCTGGAACACTGCTGTATGCTGGTATCAGCACCTGACATGTCATCTCTGGAACACTGCTGTATGCTGGTATCAGCACCTGACATGTCATCTCTGGAACACTGCTGTATGCTGGTATCAGCACCTGACATGTCATCTCTGGAACACTGCTGTATGCTGGTATCAGCACCTGACATGTAGTGGTGCTTAGATGTATCCTAACAGCTAAACTAAGTATATTACACTAACTACTAAATTAAACTCACTATTAAACTAAGTACTACACATGTATTGACAAATTAGACAAGTCATGCAATTTTACATGAAAGACGCAGACAAATTACAATAAATACGTTTTGCGTACAATTTGTCCGCCAAGTGTATCGTTCTCTCATTTAATCCTTTCACGCAGTCATTCACTCACCTTTCATACACAATAGTATTTGGTTAAAATATATAATTAAAGTTGAGGTAAGTGTTATTGCCCTTAGAAAAAATGGGCTAGGCGATATTTGCCCTTTAAGAAAATACGTACTTTTTGTACGATGAATGGAAAATAGTTTATAATTTAACTAGAGACAATTGTATAGGACGGTTCTTTAGCCTATGAATGGCAACGTCTGTAATATTAAAGTAGAATATGTACAAATTACAGGTTAACACAATTTATATACATCATTAATGCAAATATAATACATATTTAATAGTAACGTAATTAATTAATTAAATAACTAAATAAATCCAACGATGATGTGCGCGTTGTCCTCCTGTCGTTAGCGTGTTATGCCATGAATGTCAAAGTTAGTATGGTTGTCTCTTGAGTGTTGTAGTAGATGTTCTGTTTCGGCTGTTTGCAAAGTTTCGTAGCAACAGCAAGTATGTTCTCAATGTTCCGTATGAAATATTACAGTATTCAGAGTCAGTTCACTGGTTGATATTATTTGTCGAAACAAACACAGTTACTGTTTCTTGCTGGAATCGTTCTAGAGCTTAGGCACTTGATAGTATAGTTCTTAAGTATAGCTCTTAACGTATAGATGGACTTAATGTATAGTTCTTAATGTACCATGTTCATGGGTGTCGTAAGTAACCTAATCACTGAGAGTACTCTAGCAGGTGTAGAGTTACACTGTTATATGCAACCGACTAAAAGTATCTCAGTTTATAGTATGGCTAATTGTCGATGTGATAAGATTCATTCTATTGGCGCATTTGTCTGCCGTGATAAAAGGTCAGCCATAATATTATCGGTGCCCTTGATATGGCGGATTTCGAAGTCGAAATCTTGAAGTAGAAGACACCATCTTTGTAACCTGTGGTTTTCGGGCGACCCATGGTTAAGGACTAATAATGGCGAACTGTCTGTAAGGACCACAAAGTGACTCCCCAAGAGGAACTTAGATAATCTCAATATACAGAACACTAGGCTTAAACACTCCAATTCCACTGTGGCATAACGAGTCTCAGCCTTCTTTAGTTTGCGGCTCACGTAGAGAATCGGGTGTCGTACGCCATCCACTTCCTGCATTAAACATCCTCCTATTGCGATCGCGCCAGCATCTGTGGTCAAAATAAAGGGTAAATTTATGTTGGGTAATCGTAAGACTGGTGGATTAGAAAAAATATGTTTCAATCTACACATTGCATCATCTAAGCTGGTACTTTTACAAATTTTTGATGGATGATCTTTAGTTAACATATCAGAAAAGACTGAGGTGAGTTCTGCCCAATGTGGAATGAATTTAGAATAATAGTTAATCAGACCTAGTAGACTTCTAATCTGTTTCTTTGTGGTAGGCACTTCTAGATTAAGGATCTTGGAAACAATTTTATCATCAGTCAACAATTTTCCTTCAGAAATTCTATGACCAAGGAAGTCTATTTGTGTATAACCTATTTCAACCTTGGAAGGTTTGATAGTAAGTCCAAAAAGAGAGATTTGGTTGAAGACTTGTTTCAGGGTAAGTAAGTGAGAAGTCATATCAGAAGAATGGACGCATATATCATCAATATAGGCTACTACATCTTTAATTCCGTGTAATAACAATCTTGTTAGTCTCACAAATGTGGCCGGTGTGTTCTTCAGGCCAAAAGGAAGATATAGCCATTCGTACAAACCGAGAGGTGTTGCGAATGCTGTTATATGTCTACAAGAAGGGTGTAGTGGAACTTGCCAATATCCTTTCGCTAAATCGGTCTTGGAAAATAAGGATGATTGAGCCATATTTAAAATAAGATCTTCACAACTGTTCATTGGCTCTGCATCCGTTGTTGTTCTTGTATTTAATACTCTATAGTCGATGCACAAACGGATTGTCTGGTCCTTCTTTTTCACCAGAACAATCGGTGAAGAATATTGAGACATCGATTTTTGAATAATGCCATTCTTCTCTAAATCTAAAATTTCTTTATCTAAATTAGATCTGTAATGGAGAGGAATAGAATATGGTCTACATTTGACCGGTCTCAGATCTGTTAGCACAATTGAATGTGTTATTCTATCAGTGCGTCCAGGTTTGTTGGAAAAGATAGTCTTATAGTCGTCAAGGAGCGTCAAAATGTCTTGTCGCTGTTGTTGTGTCAAAGTGTCAGAGATATGTATGTCATTATACTCCCGTCGTCAGTCATGATTGGTACAGGGATTTCAGTCTTGTCCACGTCTGTCTGATTTATCACAGATGCTACTGTTTTGTAAATTGTCTTCAATGTCATTGTCGTCGTCGTCGAGATCAATCGTCAATATGTCGTCATTGTCAATATCACAGCTTGTCGGTAATGTCCATATGTTTTCGTCGTTTTCGTCCACGTCACCAGTTCGTTGCGTCTGTTCATTTGTCTCATTGTCCTGTCTAGCATAGTATGGTTTCAACATATTTACATGGAATAATTTCAACTTTCCATTTACAGTGAATGTAGTAGGGTTATTCCCCTTGACCAGTTTATGACATATATCACAAGATGTACAAAATGTTTTAATGTCTTGGTCGAACTTTGGCCAATAAAAATGGGTCAGGACAATTGCCCTGGTCAATTTGTATCCCATATGACCTCCAACAGGGGAGTCATGGGCTATTTTTAGCACGTTGTTTCGATGTGCTTGTGGTAGCATTATTTGTTGTATCGTGGTCTGCTTTGTTGTGTAAAATCTAGTTAAGATGTTGTTCTGTAGCCTAAATGTCCACGATGCGTTCTTGGCTAATTTTGGTTTAAGTCCTACTAGCTTAAAGTATGGGGCAAGTGTTGTATCTGCTTTCTGTTCATTTCCAAAATTAATGTTAGTTGAGTTTGGCGCTACTATTTCTAATGATTCCTGCAGTTGGTCAGTGTTGGTTTTGTGGGTTGTCTGTCGTGTTATTGCGTTTGTGTGTTGTGTGTTTTGTTGCACATTTACAGGCTTGGTACTTGGTAGCTCGGTAGCATCCTCAATTCGAGGTTTTAATTCGGTCGTATCGTTCATAGATTCGACCGCCCCTGCATTGTACACCTCGGTGAATTCTTTCTGAATTACCTCAGTGGTTGTCTCCCTGGGTATTTTGGCAGCTTGAGACAAGCAAGAATGGTGTTTCTCTTTCGCATCGCTGTTTGTGTGGTGGATACCGTGTTTATGCTCCCACTCTTTGATTTCCTTTTCAGAGCATGGATGTATGTTGGGTAAATTACCAAGTATAATATCAGCGACTGGATTGTCAAGGACAGCGCACAATACTTGTCCTGATATGAACGGTGTTTGAATTTCGACCAGAGCAAGGGGGTATCTCTCTATAGTACCTGAGAATGTGCGACAAGTCACATGTTTGTTTGTGTAGTCTTTAGTGTCTATTAATGTTTTCTTAACCCCACAGAGCGTTGCGCCGGAATCCCGAATTAATGTGCACTTTTTGTTGTTAACAAACCCTGTAGAAAAAACTAGCTTGCCTGTAGATGATAAGGCAGCGTTAGCTGTTTCATTTGAAATTGGAACTATGTGGCCACAATGTAGTGTTGTGTCAAGTTGGAACTTCGTACAGGTGTTGCACTTACTGTCTGTAATGGTGTTTATAATGTGTACAGCATTCCCAAGCTCGCTTTCATTGTCGTGTTGATTATCACATTCATTCAGTGATTCAAGCTCTTCGTCAGACGACGTTTCTACTAGTGCAGCATTGGCCTGTTTCAATAACTTACGTCCATCACAGAGGCGACTATAATGGCCAGAACTTTGGCAGAAGTAGCATTTGACCGCTCTCTGGTAAGCGTTGCGCTTAGCCTTCTGCTTCTCCACCATCATTTTGAGGTGGGTAGGATAGGTAGGCGATTTGTCGCACATAGAATAAGTGTCGTGACTGAAACCGCAATATTGGCATTTCACTACTTTACCGACATTGGGGCGCGGTTTAAATTTACTCTGTGTTTGTTTGGAGTATTTGGTGTTCACTACTGCAGCTGCTGTATCGTTGTGACTTATGTTCAGCTGAAAAATGTCCCTATTTGCTGTGAAAAATGCATTCCCCTTTGCCTCTATTTCCTGAATACTCTTACAGTCCATTTGTTTTAAGAACTTGGCAAAAGGTGTGGGGATGGTGCTAACTATTTTGTCTATAATAATAAGCTCTTTAAGTTTGTCATGGCTATTGTTGGTTTTAGCCGAGTTGATCTATTTTTTGCACACGTCTTGGACTGTACTGACATAATCTATAAAGGTTTGGTTTGGTTGTGGAGATAATTTGGCAAATTGTTGTTGGTAACCTGCAGTATCTAAAGAAAAATGTTGGAGAATGCATTGTTTTAAGTAATCATAGTCTTTTCGCATTTCCTGTGGTATTGTCTCTATTACTTTTAGTGGTTCAAGAGCTAAGTTTCTCATTAGAATAAATGCCCAATCTGATTTAATGATCTTATGGTGGGACATGAGACACTCAAAATTTTCTAAGTAGGCGCTGATGGAATCTCCTGAGCAGAACGCCTTCACGAGGCCTTTATACTTATTATATTTTTGTTCTTCTTCTTTGCTTCGTAGCTTATTGTACTGATATTTCTGTGTTGGACTCAATCTCCATCTGTTTAGTTTAATTTGTGTCTCGGCATTTAATTGGGCCTGCTTCGCCGCCGCCTCAATCTCCTGAGCCTGCAATTGTATTTTCTTCTCTTCAATTTGCAATTGCATCTTTTTCTCTTCTGCTTCAATTAGCATTTTCTTTTCTTCTGCCTGCATTTGCAATTTCTTTTCTTCGGCCTCCATTTGCATTTGCATTTTCTTTTCTTCTGCCTCCATTTGCCTTTGTTTTTCCTCTCGTTCTATCGCTCTTTCTTCACGGGCAATGTTTTCTGCGTGCGCTTTCTGTGCCCATTCTGACAGTTTCTCTTCTTTATAACCTAGTTTTATTCCTTGCTCAATGCACTTATCTAAACTAGACATTTTGTGTTTTACTTATTTGTAACGTTTATAAAGTTAAATCCCTTAGAAAAAATGTTGTGTAGTCGAAAATTTGGTTAACTCCCTTAATTATTAATGTGTAAATCAAAATGCAAGGTTATGTTGGTGAAAAGGTCATGAATATGTAAACAAATCAATCTGAAACCCAATAATACAATGATGGAAGGTGAGAAGTACAGCTTAGAGTTGCAATGGGTATGATGTGAAACTTAGCTTTCAATCCCAGAACTCTTCGATGTTGTCTTGTACTCTCGTCACTGTTGGAAAGGTTACATAGGTTGCACGCGGCACTAGTTGCGGAACAATCTGCTCGTGGAGTGAGAAAACATTAGTCACAGTCACCAAAAAAAAATGTCAAAATAGTAACATGTCAAAAATAGTTTACAGAATCAAAATAATGAGGCACACTGCGGAGGCAATGGTGAGACGTTGCCGAGGGACTCAGATTAATTCTATTTTATCGCTAGATAGCTACTAATTTTATGTAAAGTTGTACAGTTAATTTTTTTGATTTAAACAAATCAATGTGTTATCAAAAATCAATGTGATATGATTAAATAAGTAATTTTACATGGCAATTAATAGCTCTTTCACAAAACATTTTATGCCAAAACCGGAAAACTAGCCCCCAAAAAGCCTGTCATCATCTTGCTCTTATCTAGGTAACTGAACATGGGTTCATACAGGCAACAATAAATCTGTTCGCTATGAGATCGAATATTTATTGTATTGAATATACAGTTGGCGCAGTGGGTTAACAGCCTGTGCTATATTATCTTACATATCACAGATAGTTAAACATCAAACACATAGTTGTCATACAACAATCTAGCACACTATCTAGCCTATGTATATATATATATCTATGAATATCTATTGAGTCCCCTCAGGCAGGCCTTGTTGCCTCTCTCAAGTCCGTCTGTCCTCTGCCGGTCTCCTCGTGTCCACCTTCGACACGGGCGGTAACTCTGTCCGAGTTCCTCGTGGACCCTGCATTAGGCGGGCCACATCAGTGTCCACGGAACCATGGACTCGATGACCAGCTCTTTCGAGAAGGTTCTAGATTACTCGGGTCCTGAGCGACTCGATGCTATCCCTTGGGCTGTAGTTACAGCCCTCTAATAATATATCTGAACGTGAGGCGGTGACACATACCAATAACACACCACATAACACAAACTAAACACCTACAAGAAACTCTCCAGTATACAGACCACAAAACAATACTAGCACACATAACTATAAATAACACAACCACACAGCCATTCACGCGATCACCACACTGGAAATTTAACAACACATTACTCCAAAACACAGAATATATACAATAAATGACAGACCTGATACATACATACACTGATAGTATACCAACTGATAACATTAGACAATACTGGGACTTACTGAAGAACACAGTATGGAGGCAGGACCCAGCAACTAGCATCCATCATTCACAAGCTGACTACAAAAGAAACAACATTACAAAAAGCAAAACTTTAAAAAA
>JACEFZ010015389.1:0-19997 GCA_014155875.1 Cepaea nemoralis
AACAGAATGTCACTCATCACACTCCACCTGAAAGATTCTCACTTCTTGACCAGTGTTCCTCCTTTACACACTTACATGCCCAGGGGATCTTGTATGTCCTGTCACCCCTAGCATGTTGCATGTCCCCAGTCTCTTCTTCCAGGAACCATAAATTACTAGTCTTTCTACAATCACTGACAATTAATATGGCCTTAAGATTTACATTTCCCTGTCATGGTGCTGTTTACGAGGTAGTTTTCTACGATGTTTAGGTCTTGCAAAATGTCAGCATGCGTCTTCTACTTTATCCACTCTTTTCTAAGAATTGTTCTGAAAAATTTAAGTTCAAAAGTCCCATTTGTCTTCTCTAGGTTTTGCCTAATGTCCATGCAAAGAGTTAGGAAGAAAATACAACCCGAAATAGGAGAAGAACAATGGAGTTTTTTGAAGGCAATGGTACAGTAAATGCTGTGTGCATGCAGAGAACAGTAATTGAACGTTCTACAGAAGTAAACAAAGACCTACATCTTGCTTTATTGACTACACAAAGGCTTTTGATATAGTAAGACATGTCAACATGATATGATGCTTGAAGATCTACAAATTAAAGGGAACGACCATAGACTTGTAAAGAATATATATTTGAAACAACAATTTGTCATAAGGATTGATAATGAAGTAGGTCAATATCAGCCTATTAAGAGAGGTATGAGACAGGGATGTGTAATGTCTTCAGATATTATTTCCCTGTACAGTAACAATATTTTCAGAATTGTAGAAGATATGAAAGGAATCATCATTGGAGTACGAAACAACAATAACATTAGATATGTGGTTGATACAGTATTGATTGGAGACAATGAGCAGGATCTGCAACATTTAGTAGATGCATTTGTTGCAGACAGTGAACAACTTAAAAAGTTAGTTGCATATCATTTACGGATGTAGCAGTCAACCCCAGCCTTTTTTTCTGTTCGTGATTAATGGGCAAGTTTACGTTCATTAGTTTGCCATTGCTTTCTGAATGACCGGCACCCATACCGTTTCATAACAAACCAACCCAGCTGTGTTTCGAACGCGGTATGCAGGATTACGAACTGCCGTCCGTAACTCCTGTCGTGTGTGTAAAGAATGAATGTAGTAGTAGTTACTTGTTCTTCTTTACCACTTTAGTGTCGTCCCTGGAGTGAAGGGAATCAACACCCACATTTGTTTTAATTCCATATCTCTATTCTGGAGATATCCAGCAGACTCAGTCCACACACTCCCTCAATCTGAGGACACCTTTTTCTCACTCTTGCTCACTCCTGGATCATGCCCCCTCTCATTCTTCCCCAACATAACATACTTGACAACTCTGGCCTCAACAAATAAAAAAAATAAATTTATTAAAGCAAAGAGTATATGTAGGAGAAGTGTGTGTGTGTGTGTGTGTGTGTGTGTGTGTGTGTGTGTGTGTGTGTGTGTGTGTGTGTAAGGTGTAGAATGTGTGACGTGTACACTAAAGTGTCTATAGACTCAGATCAGTGTTCATGAGTATAGACATTCCCATCCCTGTGCTGAAAATACACACCAGCACCATGTATCCTATACAAGTAGCCTCACCCAAGTGATGCTCCTCCGGTCCCGTGAAGACTTTCTCCAATCACTTGAACAAACAAGATGCTGGTCATCAGATAGACACTGTTAATCTTGGTCTTCACTCTACCACACTGTGAAGTTACTCTGTTTCATAATGTTTGTTGAACTGATAATCTTCCAATTAACTGAAATGTCACTTGGGGAAAATCTAATGTTCATAAGTCTCTGATTATAACATTTTCCCCCTCTTTTAGAACACAACCTATTAATGTTTGGTAGGTAGATGTGTATATATATATATATATATATATATATATATATATATATATATATATATATCCTTGGTATGTGAGTTATTAATCTTCGGTGATGAAGCTTATCACTCATTACACACAACACATATGTTCATTACGTCCTGCTCAGCAGAAGCCAGGTTTCGGGGAACCAACTAGGTTCTGAGCCCCGTGTAAAAATCTCTCAGTAACCTCTGTCTTCTTTCCATGAGCCATCATTGTATAAAACTTTGAAACTGCTTCTTCGTAATAAATCATCTCACACTCAAGTGGAACACTCAAGGGGAACTGTAAATGGAACCTGTAGAATAGAGAATACCATGGTGAGGGCAACTCAGTCCTGGCCGGAAATGGGTAAGTGTAGGCCAATAACAGCACTCACATCTATAACAGAGATCCGATCTCTGTGATACAGCCAAATAACTCAATCATATGATCTGAGACATGGCAACACCAGGAAAGAATAAAGGAACGGGTAGAAACCCAGCAGATGCCCTACTGGAAGATCCTACCATTTCACATTCCTCTCCTCCCTCTCAACCATCCTTAATCTCTCTAATTATTATTCCACTACATTGTTCTCATCTCCCTGAGTAAAATGATATATCACATAAGCTAGTTGAAGCCACACAATAGGATACTAGTGCCGACGCTCCTATGATACTTTCTAGCACCGCACTTATAGAACATTCTATCACTAATAATACATTATATCACCACACCTATAATACATTATTTCTATACCTAATCATACTCTTAAGTTAGATATTAGTAATAGCCTACCATATGCTTTTTTCTGTTGCCACTCGAGAAACTATGCAATCAAATTGGATCTATGTCCGCGGATAACTATCACCACTTAGACATAATAGTTTCACTCACTTAACGCAACTCAGAATAATGCACCTATCCTAACACTTCAGAATGTTTTTCGACTAACTCCACCTGTTTACCGCAACTGGGTTTTATATGGGTGCTTGAGTGACGTCATCAAAAAGTCCAGACGCCAATCAGTCCAGAATCCGGCTTTGTCCTCCTGTTTCTAGACTAACCCGGGTCAATCCGCTGCCAAGTTCACTTTCATCTGGGAAATTCTTTGTCTCATACAACAAAGATCCTGGCTGTCTGTGAGCCAGAGACCTTTCCCCCATATCACAGAATCCTTCCGACCTCTGGCAGACATTCTGTCCATCACTTTCAACGGCCGATTCCCGCCCTGCAGACAGATGACGCCAGTGCATGTCTCTCGAACAACAACCTGTCAACAAATTGTCGACCGTGTGTAGACATCGCGACGTGACTCACTTTGATCTCATACACCAATGCTGATCAGGTGCAGACAGTTTTAACAACGTATTTTTCTCAGTCTGTTCAACCTCAAAGGGTTGCTGTTTTTGCCGACTAAGGTCGGGTCAAGTTTGTCATCGATCGACACGAACAAGTTTATTTATCTCGTGACACTGATGGCATCGTCATTAAAGAGTGTGTGTGATCGAAGCAGCAAATGACTTGTGTCCTGAGAAAGCCGATTTATTTGGAACTATCAGCCTTTCAGCAAATTCAGTTGTGCGGAGAACAGAAGAACTTGGAGAGAACATAGTGCTATAGATACGAGAGAAAGCTAGGATCTTTTAGTATTCTCTGGCGCTGGATGAGTCTATTGATCTCTCGAGAACGTCACAACTTCTCGTGTTCATTTGTGGTTCAATTTGGACTTTCAGATAACGGAAGAGTTGGCGTCCGTTTGCAGCATGCATGGAAGAACAGCTGGGAAAGTCATTTTCGTGGAAGTGCAAACAATTTTCCAAGAATAGCCAACCTTCTTCGGTGGAATCAGTTTTGAGGTGTTACAGTTGATGAGGGAAAAAAACATGACTGGAGTGAGGAAGGGTCTGTTGGGGCAGATCAGGACTCATTTGGAAGATTTGCAAATTCCGGGCGCTCTGTTCATACACTGCATCGTACATCAGCAAGTACTCTGTGGAAAGATTTAGATATTTCTTGTGTACTGAAACCAGTAGTTTCTGCTGTGAACTTCATTCGGGAACATGCACTCAGTCACCGTCAGTTCTAGGCTTTTCTTGAAGAAATTGATTCTGAATTCTGCGACTTGCCTTATAACATATCAGTCAGGTGGCTCAGCTGCGGTAAAGTCCTGCTTCGTTTTTACAAGCTCCGAAACGTAATAGATGTTTTCCTCACTGAAAAAGATAAAGCTGATTTACAGCTGACAGATCCTACCTGGCTGTCAAAGTTGTCAATTTTGGTCGATATGAATGAACTGAACTTGAAACTTCAGAGAAAGTATTACCTCGTCTGTGATCTCTACAGAACCATCAGCAGATTTCGAAGAAAGCTGTCATTGTTGAAAGTACAACTGGAAGGAGAAAACCTTTCTCATTTTCACTGTTTCAAAGAGTTTGGAAGAGATTTTCAGATCTTGACAGATTGGAGAAGTGACATCCTTCTGTTCCAGAATCCGTTTGATTGTAACCTTAATGGTGTGCCAGTTGAATTACAGTTGGCGCTCATTGAGAAGGAAGTACCGCTGCTTACCTGATGTTGAGTTTCCGAAACTTAAGAAATTTGCCGCTGGTATGACATCATTGTTTGGAACAACATATGTCTGTGAGCTAACATTTTCAAAAAGGAAGTCTGTGAAGTCACCACATCGAATGAGATTGACTGATGAACATTTGAAAGCAATTCTCTTGATTGGATGCAGCAATTCCAAACCAAACATTGATGGTATTTTGAAAGCCACACGTCAGTTTCACAAAACTCACTATCCTCTTTTGCTGCTTAGGTTGTGAGATTCGGATATGTGCACAATATGTCTGATGTAACTATCTTTTTGCTAACGTCGCCTTCTTTGATAACTTTGTTTAGTAAATAAATATAAATATGGTGGTTGTCTTTGTTTGTTTGTTTGTTTGTTTGTTATGTGCATTGCACGCCCTTTCCATGATTAACTTAGTTTTTCGTCTTTTTTCCCAGAGCTTTCGTTCTAGCTTGAAATTATTGTTAAAGTTAGTTGTATATCCTTTACAGGACGTTTACAGTCAACACCAGCATTGTTTGCTGTTGTTGATGTCTTGGCAAGTTTACGTTCAGTA
This sequence comes from Cepaea nemoralis, assembly GCA_014155875.1. Taxonomy (NCBI): domain Eukaryota; kingdom Metazoa; phylum Mollusca; class Gastropoda; order Stylommatophora; family Helicidae; genus Cepaea; species Cepaea nemoralis. Next base: position 4,970 of record JACEFZ010015389.1, read on the forward strand.
GTTTACCATTGCTTTTTGAACGACCGGCATCCATAACATATGGTAAAAACCAGCACAACGTTGTCTGCTGCCAAATCGCTCGCAGCTGTATTTCGAACATGGGTATACGGGATTACGAACCGCGTCCGTTAGATCTTCGCCACGGAGGCCGGCGCAAATATTGTACAGAATGAGTATCCGGCCCGCGCTCGTCATTTTGTCAGTTATCCGTCCGCCGTGAAAAATGTTTGGTGACCCCTGCCCTAGTCCATACTTGCTTACTATGCATCCGTCCTGTTGATTTCCAACTTTGGCATTCAAGTCACCATTATGATAGTTACTTCAGAATTCTTGCATTTCTTGAAGGCTTTCTCTAAATCACTATAAAATTCATCGATGCTGTCATCACTACTGTCTGCTGTTGGTTCATAAACTTGTATGACGTTGACATCAAAAGGTCTTCCACTCAACTTCACCAGTCTCTCATAATCGTCTCTGTCTGATACAGTCCAATATCCTTTGATCAATTTTTCTCTCTCTGTATCCATTATAATTGCTACTCCTCGCTGTTGTTTCTCTCCATCAGAATAGATTATTCTATATTCCTCAGATGTCATATACCCATTCCTGTCCATCTAGTCTCACGTACACCTAACAGGTTAATATTTAATCTTCTCGTTTCATTCTTAATGTTATCAAATTTCCCATCCCCACTCATAGTTCTTACATTCCTAGTTCCTACTTTCAATGTTGATATTCTTTTGCACTCAGTCTCTTGATGACCTGTCTGGAGTCACCTCGTGCACATGACTACCCCTACCGGGCGAGGTTGCTCCTATGGAGCACCCATTTACGCCGTTTCTCTGATTATCGATAAGGCTTCAGTACATGATATTCTTGGCATGTGTAAAGAAGGTAGTTTACCATTAGCTTTCCTTCCTAGCAGTGACCATACTGGTCGATGACCGTAGCCAATGACTCCCAAAGAAGAGATCATCTGCCTTCCGTCGTGAAGCTGTGGAGACCATAACCTACAACTATCTGTCGGCTGCTCTTCAACTTCATCCACCACCTGCACCCAAGGCTTCACGTAACCCTGATAGGGAGGCTAAACGGGTACTCCACCTTGCCCAAGGGTGTCCCATAGGCTAGCGGAGGGAAGGAGGCACCCATCAAGGCATTACTATCATGTTATTATGATATTTTAAATATTCTCTAAGCAACCGTAATTGCACCAGAATTTGCGAGAGAGAGAGAGAGAGAGAGAGAGAGAGAGAGAGAGAGAGAGAGAGAGAGAGAGAGAGAGAGAGAGAGAGAGAGAGAGAGAGAGAGAGAGAGAGAGAGAGAGAGATCTATTTGTTCAAATTGAATGAAATTTACAAACATAAATGACATTTCCTCTAAACGTATTTATCAACATAAACCCCATAGACTTCCAAGGTCTTTAGCCGTTAATGTAAGTAAATTGTCTTGAAATTGTAGGTGGCCTTAAGAGGCCAGTAAAAAAAAATGTTGTTTTCCCACATCGGGGAAGTATCTATGTATGCCCGATAAAGCTATCATTAAAAGTACAGTTATAAGAATTAGATGTAAAAGTAGAATTGAAAAAGTTGATTATAAAATGTAAGTAGAAAAAGATTAATCAAACGTTTTATAAAGAATTTAATAGCTTTCTTTTTAACATTTCAAATCTTGACTGCAGTATTAACATTTTTATTTATCAAGTATAAGTAAAAGATGTTGATGTTAGTTAGAGGTATTCTTTCTAGGTATACCATTTTCTTTTTCAAATTCTAGTAAACTCCCTTCTAATAATATTAGATGTTTATGTCCCCCTACCAAGCGCAGACTGCCACTGCAAGCATAGATTAATCTTAGGCAAATTACTCCAACATAGACATATCTTACTGTCACAGCGCCAAATCAAGGCACTTAGTTTGGTCTGTGAAAACCGTACGGTCCTGGCCACGCCGGAAACGCCACTTTATCACAAAGACCGGAGGCCATTTTTCCTTGTAGCAGCCAGCCACGTCGGTTTGTGCTGGTGAGAGTTGCGGGCAGTATGGCCTTCAGTTCAGTGCTGTTCTGTTGTTGTCAGGTGGGAACAATTCCCTGAGTTGATCTGTGTCAACTAATGTTGTGACAAAACTGTAAGTTTTAACTGATTAAGTTTAAAATGTTTAATTTAATAAATATTTGTTAATCGCAGCACACGCCAGTTTACCAACTTGAAAGTGTTTGCATGGGTGAACATAATTGCTAGTTAGGCAGAGCTTGTAGGAACAAAGAAATATAAATAGATAATGTAGATGAGTATTACTAAAGTGAGCTGTTCTACAGATCAATGTAACGTCCCTGAGGTTTTAGGAATATAACATTTAATTCATAGAGATGCCAGCAATCAGACAATGGTGATGTGAAATACGAAGATAGGTCATTAGTGGTGGTTAAATATGGTAGAGACTGATGTCATGTCATGCCAGCCATGCTGGCACAAGATTATTTTGTTGAGAATGTATTTTACATGATTATCCTAGGACACTGTGTTACTGGCCAAATAGGTAGTGATTGATTTTGTGCTGTCCCTCTGTAAATGTTCCAAGCTAGCAAAAAAGTGGGATATTCACCAAGATATATGTATGAGGTGTAAATTGAGATGTATGAGGTCATAAAATATTAGTTGATGAAGAGACCATGCCTAAAATTGAATGCTTATGAGTAGGGGAAAATAACCATAATATAGGTGTAATATTTATAACATGTGTAAAGCAGAGAATACTTACATGTTATATGTGGCAATGATGGGTTAATGTTTAAGCTATGTAGTTAGGACATGTAGGTAATAAATAGAAGTGAAGGAAATAATGTGTTGAATTGTAGGGACGCCATGCAGATTGATAGCCACTAGGCGTAGGAAATAATGCATCTTAATATGCGGGGTGCGTATCAGCAATCATTGTGTAATCGTAACTGCGAATGAAGTGTGGCTTTACTGAGGGAGAACAGGCAGGTGCATCTGGAACTGATATTGGTAAAGGGGTTTCTCATCTAGCATTGAAGTCTGGCATCACATCTGTTAACAGAATGCAGTAATGTTTGTCTAGGTGTATCAAGTTGTTGATGGAATCAGTGACTGAGATTCTGTCCTAAGTTAAGCATGGCGGTTGTCGCACGGTGGAGAGGATGTGATTTAGTACTGCGTACCACCCTTCGCAGAGATATTAATATGTATTTGTCGTGTGACATGAAGCGTAAGATGGCAAAATTTATAACCGGTGTATCATAGGAAGAATTGTGGGGAACAGAGCGCACGACTGTACATTTGCTGTCCACTCACAAATAATATTACACTGATTGTGTTGAGCCTTGAATAACACTTATTGGTCATAAGTGTGTAATAATGACATAATATATATAGTACACTGGTTGTTATACTAGTGCTGATATTTTGTTTCTGCCCATGAACATGGTTATGACATAATATATATAGTACACTGGTTGTTATATTAGTGCTGATATTCTGTTTCTGCCCATTAACATGGTTATGCTTTGATCCTGTCTCATATGAATGGCACTCTGGTCACTATTTTGTGTACTTTCACTTGGTAATACTGTGTGTTTATTTTATGAGCTATCTTAGGGGCCTCAAAGAGGGCCTCAATTGAGTTCCTGTGTAATACATGTTTATCTTTATCCTTAACTTTCTGTGAATGTTGTGATTATTCTATTTGGAAGGTTACATTGTCACATTCTACAAATATGGTAATTCCACTGGGTATATGTGTCTGTTGCTTTTCATAGTTAGACATGTTTTGCTTGTTGGTTGTTAGTTGGTGATGCTAATCAAATGCTGTAACTTGCATGATATCATATGAGTGCTGGTATTCTTCATGCAAACTTGGGAATTGTTGGGGTAGTTGTCCAGTGAAGCCTCCGTGGTGAGGCAACTCTATGTCTGATGGTGGTGGAGTCCATAATGTTGTGTATTGTTGTATCGGTGTAGAGCGTACTGTCAGATGTGGAGCACAGGAGTATAACCTGTCAATATATGTTTTATATTAGGAAAAAGAGTACGGTGTGTTAGAAAAACAGTTGCCGGTGTGCGTAACAGTACGTAGAGCATTAGACTGAGGATATAATAGGTGGTGTTTGATTGTGGCTCTATCATGGACTGAAACATTGATAGTGTTCTATGAACATGTGGTTTATAGGGAATATTGTGTTGTCCTGTGTTACCGGTGACTTGGTACAAATTAATGTGTAAAATACTCTGTAAGGTGTGAACAGGGAACTGATTATGGGTTCCTTGGTAAAGGTAGCTATTTTGGTAGGCAGGGAAGGTAACCCAATTTGTCAGCACACAGATGTCATTCTGGTGTGTGTCAACTGAATCAGTGTTGAGATGTTGTGTTTGTTTGCAGTGTCTGATGTGTGTTAACCAAATGTGTTGTGATGTTGTGGCAGTTTGCAGTGGCTGATGTATGTACTCTGTTATTTGTAGCTATGTGTTTACAGCTGGACAAATGAGATCAATCTTCCACTGCTTGTGTGTGTAGGAGCTGTGTGGTGTAGTTACATTGAACTGAGAAGGTGGAACAGATTGACATTGTTGCATTAGAAGGTGTTCTATCCTAGCAATATCAAGTGTAATCTCATGATAGCAGTGGCACAACTGGAGAAGATAATGAAGTGGGTGATCTGATGATGCAACATTGATTGTTGTATTTAACAATTAGATATGTAGTCACCTTTAAGAAGAATGAGGCAACACAAGAATGATCATGCCAGTCACCAAGGGTTACCTCAGAATAGCAGTAGTACAACTAGAGGGGCAAGGTGGATAATTTGATGGAAGACATTTATGACCTATGGGTTAATTCAAATGTTATATTGCATGTGCTCATTGCTTCATGTGTTTAATATGTTGTCTTTACCATGATAATCATAGATTGTGTTTTCCATTGTTACAGGAGCGGCTGACTAGTTAGTGTCAGCAGGCCTGGGTTCTTGGTGGGATAGTAAATTGTGTCACAACTCTTGTTTATGTCGCGTCTTGGGGTTTATGTTGTGTAACCTATGTTTTTGTAGTGCCTTATTGTCTGTGCAGTGTTGCTTGTGTCAAAGTTCTTTATAGTGTCAGTCTAACCAGCCATTGTTTGGAACACCTGTGTTGTGGTACTTGGTGTACCCTGTTGTCTTAAGTGCTGTTGATTGGTTAGGGGTTACCCACTGTGGTGATTTGGTATATACAGTTGTCTATTGTATCTGTTATTGACATGCAATGTCAATGTGCTGTTAGAAGAAATAAAGAGCTTGTTTATTTGTCCTTGATTTGTTTGTTTAGTCTCTTTTAGTTTTTACTTTTTACAGTCACTATTTCTACCACAATCTAACACCTTAATCCAATGTCTGGGTCTCAAATATGACAGTCAGTCCAGAGTTGAGGCCCCTGCCTGAGATCTCGTATATCTTCTTATCTAATCACTATCATCTTTTTTTGTTGGTTGAGGCGGTGTGAGGTTCTCTCTCTTTTCACTATTTTTCTTCTTTGGCCGTAACGAAGTCAGAACTACTCTTTACCTCTTAGCACCGTAGTGAAGGAAGCACCAATCTTTTATGATTGTCTCCCTTTGTTCTTTTACCATCGACTACATTACTTCTAGCTCTAAGTCCATGGCCATACAGTGTAACAATAGGAAGTAACACACAATCACTCAGAGAAAAACAAATAACTATCTTACTTCTAGTTATGCGTTCATGGCCACACGGTGTAACAATAGGAAGTAACACAAAATCACTCCACGATAGACACATCTTACTTCTAGCTGTAAGTCCATGGCCACACGGTGTAACAATAGGAAGTAACACAAAATCACTCCACGATAGACACATCTTACTTCTAGCTGTAAGTCCATGGCAACACGGTGTAACAATAGGAAGTAGCACAAAATCACTCTACGATAGACATATTTTACTTCTAGCTCTAAGTTCATAGCCATACAGTGTAACAATAGGAAGTAACACACAATCACTCCATGATAAACATATCTTACTTCTAGCTCGAATTCCATGGCCACACAGCGGAACAACAGGAGGTAACACACAATCACTCCAAGCTGTGAATTTCCAGTAGTAAGTCTGACAAACTGGCAAACCGAAACATGACTGCTCCTCTCTGAAGTCAATGGGACACGATAAGCCTCCATTCTGGGGATACTGTAGAATGAATCGATGCCGAACTTGAGTTGGATAGATCTGTCGAGCTGATAATATTTGTACATTGAAATTATTCTGACAACTTGTGGAGGTTTCGTGTGTCAGACAACACATGTACATTCTACTTACCTCTTTCAGACCCAGGAGATTGATTAAAGGGAATTTGTTTAGACGTCTTGGGGAGTATTGGAAATATGGTGCCAGCCTCATACTTGTATAGATCAATCGAGGAGTATTGTGGTCAGTATCACAATGATCGCCTTTACTTCGCAAGGTATTTTCTAGTACCAATTTAAGGCTAGGAAACTTAGTGACAGCAAGCAAGAGTAATGAGAAAAGAGCAGGGTGAAAGCAGAGAGATAACTAGCTAGATAGCATGACCAAAATGCATAATTAGAACAGGAACATAAACATAATCTGAGACTCTGCTGATCGTGTGAGATGGCAAACCATGAGCGCCCTCGCTTGTAGGTATGGCACATGATGATGATGATATTTAGGCTAAAATGGTTAAAAATAGCTGCGAAACCATGACTACCCTGTCGGCTAGCACGGGTGCTATTCACTGCGCTATGGCTGCTCTCAGAAGGTTGATAAATGATATTTAATGTGTGAGTTGAGTCGAGTCAGGAACAGTCATCACATCATCCAGAACATTCCCATACGTGCTCCGTCCTCATCTTCTACAGCCAGCGAAGAGTCACAGTACTAATGGTACCAGTTGCAGTCAGATTATGTGTCCGTCTGGCCTTTCCTCTGGAACTGAGTGTCGGTCAGATCCTCGGCAGAACCATTCTCTGCAGGCCGTGATGATTTATCTGTTCAGCCACATTATACACATGACCCCAAAGGTCACTGACCTCGCCTTATCGTGTACCAGTACCCCACACAACAGTGCAGACACAGCCAGTCTGCCCTCTGCTAGTTTCCCACCACACCAGCATGTTCTAGACCGCCTTACTTGTTTTTTTTTTTAATGACATGGTATGGGTGCCGGTCGTTCACAAAGCAATGGTAAACTACTGAACGTTAACATACCCAGGAAACACGATCAGCCAAAAATTCTGGGGTTAACTATTACGCCAAGAAACCATAACAACTATGATCTCCAGGTGGATGTATCGGACGCGGGACATCTTGCTTATGATCTTGCTTCCTTTGTTATGGGAGCGAGGTTCTGCAAAGGACATGCTACTGAATGAATGAATGAACGAATGAATGAATGAATGAATGAATTAATTAATTAATTAATTAATTAATTAATTAATGAAATGATGGAAAACTAACTTTAACAACAGAAGCACAAGTGTCAAGTAACCACCATCAGAGTGTATTACTTTTTTCATATTAATTGGAAGTTGTCACTGGAGAGCCTTATTCTTGAGCTTCTTCTGTGTGGCGTTGATGATCTTGTCTGTCCACAGCCTCCTGTCTCTTGTGCTGACAATCCTTTCTGATTCTGATGTTCCTCCATGCCATGAGGCCAGACTGTCGAGCATCTCTCTTGATCTCCCCCTGCCTCTTCTCCCCTCCAGCTTTAACGTTGTCACGACATACTCCAGCTTTCCACTTCTCATTATCTGCCCAAAGAATGTAGACTGTCATCGTTTGATGCAAATAACTCACATCTCTTTGTGAATTCACTTCTTTCAAGATAACTACATTGCTCTTTCTATCCGTCCATGGTGTTCTCATAATTCTTCTATACAACTACATCTCTTTGTGAATTCACTTCTTTCAAGATAACTACATTGCTCTTTCTATCCGTCCATGGTGTTTTCATAATTCTTCTATACAACTACATCTCCGCAGCTTCCACATAATTCCTCATTTGTCTGCTAATTGTCCATGATTTGCTTCCGTACATCAAGATTAGTACAATAGAGCTCTTACAAACTCTTGTCCACACCTCGATGGTTAAAGATAAATGTCAGAGAATATTCGTCATCTTATGAAGTGCTGCCTTTGCTGGGACTATTCAGCATTGAACATTTAAAATACATTTTCCATCTGCTGTTACTAAAGTACCTAAATATTAAATAATCTGACTAGTTTGCTTTTATCACATGTAAAAAACAATAAGAAAACACATTATACGATGAGCTGGATTCTTGGGATAGAGGTTATAACACATCATGAGTTGTCTGAAGTTTAGAATTACAGTATTTTCTTTACTATTGTTTTACGGCATTGATGTGAAATGTCTCCAGATCGGTTTTCCCTGTACAGATAACATATTATTTAGAAATTTAGAACATATAAGAGCAATCACCATTGTGGCAACAATAACATCAATAACATTAGATATGCAGATATATGCAGACAGTATTGATTACAGACAATGAACAGGATCTGCAAGATTTATTAGATACGGTTAATGTACACAATGAAACAAAACTAGGGTTATAATTAAATTTTAAGAAGACAGATTACGGTCGTCAGTACAAAGAAATATACTGGTAAATGGGAATATTCTGAAACATGTGAATCTGTAGGCTACAGCTATCTTGGAACAGTCATAGAATCTGATGGAAGGTGCATTGAAGAGATTATGGAAAACATACTGACCAATTAAAAAGATGTCAACTGCAACGAGAAAAAGAGTGTTGAAGTGCTACATAGCACTTGTATGGATGTTAAACGTGGACAACTTGCAGGCAAGCTCAAAAATATCTAATGGCAGGGGAAATGTGGTTTCTAAGGAAATGTAAAGAATAACATGGACAGACATATAAACCAATGACAAGTCCTACAAGAAGCAAATGAAAACCGTAAACTGATTAGAGAAATTAGACGTAGAGAGGTATAATTTTATTGGACACGTTATGAGAAGAAATAAACTAGACAACTTGGTGGCAACTGGCAAGATCAAAGGGACAAGAACATGGGAAAAGCAGAGGGGTAAATATCTTGATGGCTTAACCACCGGGCCATGGTTGAGACAATAACACAGAGCTCATCCACGACTCTGGTGATCTTGTGATATGGTGAAACATGACCGCCCACGCTTATCGGCACGGCACATGATGATGGTGATGATTGGTTTACGAAGACATAACATAGAAACAATTAATACGTCTACCTCTCTTGACACAATTGTTTACAACAATGCAGAGGTTAGACAGTATGTATAAGCTACGGCTCACCACCAGCCACCAGTTGCAGCGTTTCTGGAAACGAGCGGACGTGTTTTCACATGCTCTCTCGAGTTTCGAATATTTCAACAAGTTGTACTTAATTCAATCGCGATGCTGTGTATATCAATGTGTTCGTTCTAAAAGTGGATTTACATACTACTATACACTTCAAGTTTATGTGACCGGTTATTTAGTGAAATGAGGGATTCTTTGTGATATGTGATGGTAAGAACACCCAATTTTGAATGTTACCAATTATCGATTCACGTCAACGTGAGAATTAGCCATGAGGGGCTAACAAGTGATAATCACAACGCACGCCTTACAGAAGGGCCGGTGCTTTTATTTACTCCATTATTGTGCTCGTTTTAAAACTGAATTTACACACTCTCAACTGTTAAGTTTATGTCACTGTTTATGTAGTGAAATGAAGATTTCACTGTGACACGTGAGGGTAAGAGCATCTATTTTTGAACTTTCACCAATTATCGATTCACGACAACGTGAGACTTAGCTATGTGTGACTAGCAAGACATAAGCGGCACGCACGATCTACAAAAAGGCCTGAGTTTTATTTACTCCTTGCCTTGTCGAGCTGCCTCCTATATTGCCAATATGTCCTGCAACTTACGATCATCAGCTGTGTCAAAGCGATGCGAAAATGTAAACAAAAACAAGACGGGACAAAAGTTAGTTAGCACGCCAGCTCAGCGACTGAATCGATCATCTTCATCGCCAACATCCATCACGTTGTCTAGTGAACAATCAGACACTGATTTCCAGCTGAACAAACAACACAATTCACCAGCTCAATCTTATAAATCTTGCACATCACCTTCAAAGACGCTTTCTTCGGCCGAAACACAGAGCCACAATGATTGTCGTGAACTTATTCAGGCTTTGGAAACGAGGTTAAAAGATTTTATTACCAGCAACACCACTAATATTATTGCGGAGTTTAAAAAAGAAAACATTCTTCTTCGAGAGGAAATCCGAATCCTTAAAGAAGAGAAGGAGACTTTTAAAACATCCATACATTCCTTGAAACTGAAGCGTGCACAGTCATTCCATAAAAAGTGCACAAACAGAAAGTATCCATGGTGTTGTAGATGCGTGTGTTACCAGTGAATGTTCGTCTCGTAGTGACATACAGACAGTTTCTACAAGCAACAAAACCACCACTAAACCTGTAGAACGCACACCATCAATCTACCCCATCGATGTGCATATCAGCAACAGGTTCCAGGCCTTAAGTGTAGACTCTCCAGCAGGCAGACTTGGAATCACAGAGCTCAGTCGTTACCTCTACTGGATATCATCAACCAAAGCAAGCAAGCTATAATAAACAAGAACAAAAGAAAGACGACAGTGACCAGTGGCAACAACAGTCCAAGCGGACACGCCAGCAGCGTGAAATAACCATAGATCACAGTGCAACACATGTCGTGATTGGAGACTCCCTGCTGAAGGGAATCTATAGTGATCGCATGTCATCTACTGACAGTGAATCAACTTCAATCTACCCTGTACCAGGCGCTGACATTGACAGGCTGACCGCTACACTGCGAAGATTCCAAGCGAACGACCGAATTAGGAGAGCAACAGGCCATATTGGTGTTAATGTCACCGCCTCACTTTCACATATAGTAGAGGGCTGCAACTCCAGCCCAAGGGACACCATTGAGTCGCGCAGGACCCGAGTAATCTAGAACCTTCTCGAAAGAGTTGGTCACCTAGTCCATGATTCCGTGGACACTGATGTGGCCCGCCTAATGCGGGGTCCACGAGGAACTCGGACAGAGTTACCGCCCGTGTCGAGTTAGGACACGCGGAGACCGGCAGAGGACAAACGGACTGGAGAGAGACAACAAGGCCTGCCTGAGAGGGACTCATAGATATTCATAGATATACTTAGGCTAGATAGTGTGCTAGATTGTTGTATGACAACTATATGTTTGATGTTTAACTATCTGTGATATGTAATATAAGAGAGCGCGGGTCTGTTTACCCACGGCGCCAACTGTACACTTTATACAATAAATGTTCTATATCCTAGCGAACAGTGTATTGTTGCCTGTATGAACCCGAACCGTTATTTAGATAAGAGTAAGATGATGACAATAATAAAATCATCAGCACCTCACAACTAGCTACATTGGAGGTGCTGTTGCGCAATAGATTTCAAAAATCATCTTTGTTTATTTCATCTATCATTCCACCATGTTACGGGTTCCAGCGTCGTACTGCCGATGCTGCTAATCTAACGCTATACAAATTTTGTAACAATAATAACATGAATTTCATAAATAACACCCCTTACTTTACGTCACCGTCCGGAGCTCCTAACAAAAAACTATACAGGGATCAAATACATTGTTCCAAGCTAGGAAGTAGCTTCCTAGCGAAGAACATATAATATTCCGAACGTGCACAGCAACCAGCACCAGTTACAGGAGTAAACCGAACTTCACCTCCATCCACAGCCATTTCACTGTGTTCAGAAAACACTCCTTCTCTTCCCACACCACCCTTGCCTGTACCCCAGGAACACAATGTCGTGAATAGCAACCCAAGCTCCAATCCAAATGTTGCTAACTACGATACTTTGTTTCCTACCTTGCCCGTAAAACAGTCTCCCTCTATGATGTCAAAGGGAACACCGTTAAAAAATGGTGCTGCGCCGCCGATGCCTGCTTCCAATGTAGGCACTTCCAGTGACACTCATAGCAGTCCCTCGCTGGACGGTAATCTACAACCCTATGAGTGGAACCGTCAACTTCAGTAGCTAATGCGATACAATCCTGCAGCCCTGCACCAAGCATTCATGATGTCACTCCAGCAAAGACATGTTCCTGCTCCCTCTAACAGCCTTAAGTATTTCTAAATAAAGTTTCAAAATCCCTACAATTTGTATACCACAAGCGACATCTTCCATTTAGTTTGTAATGTTCGCCAATCACGATCAGTGGCTCAACAAAAATGGTCTATATATAGGCCATCTCAACATCTTTCATCTGCTCAACAAATTACCTGAGCTCTCGGTAATACTGTCCAAACAGTTCCATGTGTTTTGCATCACAGAAAGAAGTCTTAACGACAAAATAACCGACTCCGAAATCTCACTTAAGGGATTTAAAGTAATTCGGAAAGATGCAAATCAAAAATTAGAGACAGGTATTGCTGTATACATTTCCAATTCCCTCAACTGTTCCCGTAGAAGTGATCTCGAGACAGTAGGGATAGAATGTGTTTGGTTAGAGGTGAAGCCAGCCCGCCAACAACCGTTTCTCATTGGATACCTATATAGGAATCCTTGTGCCGGGTACAGTTGGTATGACTGCTTCACTACAATGATGGATAGAGTGTTTACAGCAGGTAGAGAAATTATGATACTAGGTGACTTCAACATAGATATTAGTAAATCCAACCAGACATGGGACGATATCATTCTTTCTTACAATTTCAAACAGCTAATAAACCGTCCCACAAGGGTTACTGACAGATCCTCAACTATAATTGATCATATATATGTTACTTGTCCAGATAATATTATGTATGGGTGGGTGGAGGATGTATGTGTGGGTGGTGGGGTGTGTGTGTGAGTGGATTGGGGATGTATGGATGGTTAGTGAGATGTGTGTGTGTGTGTGGGGGGGGGGGGTAGGGAGATGTCAGTTGGTGGGGATGTGTATGTATGGTTTGGGGATGTGTGAGTGGATGTGCGATGTGTGGGTTGGTGGGGGATTGTGTGCGTGGGTGGTGAATATGTGGTCAATGGAGATGTGGCTGGGGGAAGGGTGGTTTGAGGTGTGAATGGGGAGAGGATGTTTGGGTTAGGATGTGTGTGTGGGTTGGTGGGGGAATGTTTGTGGGTGGCGAGTGTGTTTTGGTTGGGGGAACAGGTGAGGAGAGAGTGTGTGGGTTGGGGATGTGCGGAAGGGGGATGGGTCGGTTGGAGGGGTATGTATGTGTCCCTTGGTGTGCGTGTGTGTGGGTAGGTGGGGGTGTGTGTGTGGGTGGGGTGATGTATGGGTAGGTGGGAGATAGGCCTCATAACGTGGTAATTTGCCTTGTTTATGTTTACAACATTCATTTCACAATGTTTATTTTTCTTCCTATGTAAATGTATAATGCTCTTGATGAATGAAAGACGAGTGATTGGAAGGGCCGAATGTAAGACGGGCCTGCGCGCCCAATTTGTAACCCTAATAAAGTTGATTTGATTTGATTTGATTTGATTTACTGTGGATCTGTTGGGAGCATGCATCCTTCCCGTGGCAACATCTGGATGTGAGCATGAACCAGTCCGCAATCACTAAATAATAACATCGGGGCTTTTGAACATAAATATTAAAGAACAGTTCATAACCCCCGGAAGGTTAACCCTGTCAATTAATGCCTGGAGAAATCGGATAGGTCAGCTGAAAGGTGCAAATATCGCAGCTCTGCTATAAACAGAGACAACGAAATGATGTCTAAAACAACGTTCTGTACGAACGCAGAAGAAGAAGAAGAAGAAGAAGAAGAAGAAGAAGAAGAAGAAGAAGAAGAAGAAGAAGAAGAAGAAGAAGAAGAAGAAGAAGAAGAAGAAGAAGAAGAAGAAGAAGAAGAAGAAGAAGAAGAGAAGAAGAAGAAGAGGAAGAAGAGGAAGAAGAGGAAGAGGAAGAAGAAGAAGAAGAAGAAGAAGAAGAAGAAGAAGAGCTACGTAAGAGCGCAGAGCTTAGGAGATTATAAATAGAGCTAAGGAAGATAGCGATCTAGGAAACCAGACAGAAGAGACACAAACACTATAAATAGTTCTTCAACGGGACACCCTCGTGTCAACAAGGAGGGCAATGAGTGTGCGTGAGCTGGGGTTACCCAAGAGACTGGGAAACCCGCATCACGAGAAGTGACCATGTAATAGTGGTTACTATAACCAAGTGACCAGCGTGCTGGAACTCCAAGCACGCAAACTAGCGGATGCACGCAGAGCCAATTGCTCGTGGCTGAACACGCCACAGGGAGCTTGGGTCAGACAGAGACTCGACGGCGTAGGGAACAGACTGTATATCCGTTGTGGATACTTTGTTGTTAAAGGACAGTATCAATAGTTAGGACTTAAGCTTAGCTTCAGTAGTTATTATCATTAACATCATCTCCTCATTACATCTTCATAACATACTATAATGTTTAATACCAATGTGGTATTCCGCTCGTGGAGCTCATGTACGATCAGCTCCAAATAAAATGTATCCTTTTGCAAACAATACGAGTTGTCACTTTCGTGTGGTGCAAAAGTAGGGAATCCTTGTATGCCTGTCGCAAGTGAGTTGCTGACAGGCAGGATACCATTTGGTGTCAGAAGTGCTTGAACCTACCAATTAGGATACCATTTGGTGTCAGAAATGCTTGAACCTACCAATTAGGATACCATTTGCAATCTAGCAATTTGGATCTGCAATTACCATTTAGTGTCAGAAGTGCTTGAACCTATCATTTAGTAGACATTTAATTACCATTTGATTACCATTTGATTACCATTTGTGGGGCTTCAACCACATTCAAGCACGTTAATCTACCATTTTCGGAAATTCTACAAATTGTTATTATGATATCTATGTAAATTAGTTTGATGGAAATGTGTGAAATATAAACTGTGATTGTGTGTAAATTGCTACAAATTTTTTATTATGAAAATCTATGTAAAAATTTTT